>FR990003.1:8529179-9129179 GCA_905404265.1 Fabriciana adippe
ATATATATATATATATATATATATATATATATATATATATATATATAGGTTATCTAATACATAGTTCTTACCCACAAAGCCATTTCGACTGTACATATTTATTCACTCATCATTTCACTCATTCCCCTCGCAAAGTTCTCTTTTAATAATTTAATTATACATTTCGGTACCAGAAGGCAATTCTTGCGCGTCTCTTTGACTTTTTATTGTATGGGAACAAAGGCTCTTTTAAAATAAAAATAAAAAAACTTTTTTTCTACATTTAAAGAGTATTGTTAGAGGAAGCTGACTTAACTCTCGTTTAAAGGGTGACTCTACGCCTTTTTGTTTCGATTCGCTTGTGAGATTTACTTTTTAGTGTTTTTTTTTTATTATTTTAATAAATTCTGTAGTATAAAGCCATTAAATCTTCATATTTCGTGTCTTTTGATGATAATTTCCGACACACCCATTTGTTTTAATTAATTTAGCAATATAGTAATGTCCCAAGAGACTCTACGACATTCTATGACCAATTAACTGTTTCTATGCAAAAATATGAAGTCAAATCCATGAAAAATAAAAGGATAATACAACAAAAAAAAAAACAGATTTATAATCATACTAGTGACTCATCCTCGTTTCACTCGAGTTCGTCCCTAAGTTGATTTCCCGTACAAACTTTCATCCCCATTTTCACCCCTTTAAGGGATGATTTTCAGAATCAAAAATATCCTATGTCCTTCCCAGAGTCTCAAACTATCTCCATACAAAATTTCGTCTAAATCGGTTGAGCGGATTAAGCGTGAAAATGTGACAGACAGACAGACAGAGTTACTTTCGCATTTATAATATTAGTATGGAGTAAAAATGTGAAGTCAATCCATAAGAGATTGAAGGATAATACAACAAACAAATTTTTCGATTTATAATCTATATTAATAATATAGAGGTAAAGTTTGTGTGTGAGGTTGTACAGGGTAATTTCTGGATCTACTGAATCGATTTAGATGAAAATTGGTAAGAAGATAGTTTGAGAACCTAGGAAGGATATAGGATAGTTCATATTACGGAAATCATCCCTTAAGGGGGAGTAAATTTAAATAATAAATAAATATGTTGGTACATTAACACAGCATCATGTAGTTCCATGGTAAGCTACGAGGCCTGTGTTATGGATACCAGATAGTTGATACACTACACATATATAACTTTAAATACATACATATTATAAATATAAACACCCATGACTGGACAAACATTCGTGCTCATCACACAAATGAATATCCTCAGCGATACTCGAACCCGCGACCGCTGGCACAGCAAGTAGTATCACAAACTGAGACAAATGTGTTATCAAATAATTTTTAAGTTTATGTAATTTTTGTCTTATGTCTTAAAAACCAACTAAATAGAAGCTACAACATTTCAAACGAAATTCCCAACAAATTTTCATTTTCCAAGAGAAAATAAAACAAAAGTTTTTAAAATAAAACATTAATATTTACTTTTAGATACAAAGTTGAAAATTCTGTAAGCGGCAGATCAAAGGGGTCGGTATTCAAAGGACAATTGATATGTACTTTGTACCAACTCTCTTTTTGTTGAATTTTTTTATTGATACATTTGTATTAATTATTATATGTATATGTAAGTATGTTTGTTTATATTTATTACTAGCGGCTCACCCTTGCTCCACTCGGGTTCGTATCTAGACAAACAAAAACTTATCCCACGGGAACCGTACATTTTTCCGGGATAAAAACTAGCCTATTTGTTATTCTGATGTATGAACTATATTATTGTAAAGTTTCATTAAAATCCAATTAGTAGTTTTTGTGTACTAAGCTATATTAAGTTACTATAGTTTTTTAACTATCCCACGGGAACTCTTTAATTTTCCGAGATGAAACGTATCTCAAATGTTGACCGGAGATAAAAGGTACCATCATACGAAATTTCATCCGAATCGGTGTAAGAGTTTCGGAGATCAGCCCGTACTAACAGACAGAGAAACAAAAAAATAAAAAAAAACCTGGATTTGTTCTATTTCTCTTCTTACATCTCCATGACTCGGTTTTTAGTTTTTTTTTGAAGTACAGACATTCGACCTCTACAGTTTTATTATATGTATAGCTGTTTTAGAGGTATTCCGGAATTCGAACGCGCTTTACTTGAAGCATGAAGCGGGTTCAAATCTCGGGTCTCGCCTTTTATATTTTCATGTGCGAATCATTTTCAACATGATTGCCACTTGTCTTACGGCGAAGGAAAAAATAGTGAGGAAACCTGCATGTCTGAGAGAATTTAGCAAGTTTTCGAAACGCTGTTAAGTCCGCCTCGCACTTTGCCATCTTGGTGGACTATGGCTTAATATCCCTCGTAGAAGGGAGGCCCACCCCCAGCTGTGGCACGTTAAAAAGTGCTATTAGAGTTATTATTATAATCTGTCTTATGGAAAGTTATGAGGAAATAAACTGTTTAATATTATTCAGAATGTTTTGAATTATGCAGAATGTTCTGCAATGAGAGTCGTGCAATTTGTGATCTTAGCCCTAAAACACCTTTTTAAATTAAAGAAAATTAAAATATTGACTGTCGCTTAATACTTTCTTGGAATTACGCGAATATTTGTCACTTTAAATAAAACTATCTTCTCGGATTTTTGCAAAAAAAGAATCAAATTAAATACGACAAAATTCGAAAACAGTTTCATTCATAAACTAGCGACTTACCCTCGCTTCACTCGGGTGCGTCTCTAGGTACGTTTTAATTTTTTTGAACGAAACCCTAATTCTTTTTCTAAAATAAAAGCCTAAGTTACTCCTTATAACATCAGCTATCTGCCAGTAAATGTCCCGTTAAAATTGATCCAGCCGTTTTGGAGATTAGCTGGAACAAACGGACAGACAGACAGACAAAAATTAAAAAAAATGTGTTTTTCTTATAAATATCGTATATAATTCCATATGCATTTAGTCAAAAGCTGTTATTTTGACATTATACACAGATTGATAGATTGCTTTTAGTGATAAGGCCGCCATTGCACATTTCTTTAACTGTATTTATTTTTTTCTGTATGTACTATTTTATTGTGCAATAAAGTGTTTAAATAAATACAAACAGACGCTTTAATTTTATTTATCTGTATAGATGATTTTTTCTTCTATATATATACGTCTACAGTAATGTCATGTGCGTTAGCATAAAGATATTCGACCACTGGAAACATTAAGTAAAATAAAAAGCGTAAAAATCCCTAAAAATCGCATAATCCTAAGAAAATATGAGCTTAATGCTTCGTAGTAACATATGCTTAAAAATAATAATCGCAGGCCCTTTGAGCACGACTCTTTAAAAGTGAAGCCATAAAGAGTAGCATATTTTCATACTTTCTTCAACAAAAACAAGACAGTTTAAAGTACTTCTCAAGATCTATACTCTTTTTGTGAAGTTCATCATTTTTTTCCCCAAATTTCCTTTGTTTTCTTGAAACCGCCCTGAATATTAAATAACGATAAGATGTATTGCTATTAAAATAAATTACTTTTAAACTGTAGAGGAAAAACGTTCCTCGTTTATGTTGATAGGATCTTAACCCACAACCCTTGTTTATATTTGGACTAGCGACTCACTCTCGCTTCGTTTGGGTTCGTCCTTAGCTTGATTCCCCATACAATCTTTCATCCCCATTTTCACACCCTTAAAGGATGATTTTCGAAATAAAAAGTATTCTATATTATTTCCAGGGTCCCAATCTTCTTACCAAATTTCATCTAAATCGGTTCAGTAGATCCAGAGATTACCCCCTACAACCTCACAAACTCACAAACTTTACCTCTTTATAATATTAGTACAGAATATTTTTAAATAATTTTTACTACTACCCTCGCTCGCGTGATAAGTGTGGCGGAGGATCCTATATCCGATCTCAGGATGCAATCTATGTCTTTGCCAAATTATATCGAAATCTGTTTAGGGGTTTAAGCATGAAAAGGTAACAGACAGAGTAGTATTCAGCCCTTTTTAACGTCCCATTGCTGGGGGTGGGCCTACCTTTAATTCAAAGGATATCAGGCTATAGTCCACCACGCCGGCCAAGTGCGGGCGGACTGAGCATATCTGCCGACAACTTGCTAGGTTCTCTCAGACCTGCAGGTTTCCTCACGATGTTTTCATTCATCGTTAGGCAAGTGGTAATCATGTTAGAAATGTTTCGCACGTGAAAATATCAGAGGTGTGAGACTCGGGATTTGAACCCGCATCACTCGGTTTTCCAAGCGATCTTGTTACCACTGGACTACCACTGCCTTATTACAGACAAAGTTACTTTTACATTTATAATATTAGTATGGATTTTATATTAGACTAGCGACTCATCCTCGCTTCGCTTCGGGACAAATCTATTCCACCGGAACCATACATTTTTCTGAGACGATATATAGCCTATAACCTTCCTCAGTTAACGGGCTATCTAATGCAAAAAGAATTTTTCAAATCGGATTAGTAGTTCCTGAGATTAGCGCATTCAACTAAACAAACAAACAAACAAACTCTTCAGCTTTATAATATTAGTATAGATGTACCGAAACGTTCTGAAAAGATCCAAATATATGACCTATATTTTGATACACTTGTTTAATCAACACCAGCTCTACTAGAAACGGAATAACTAAGAAATTTTAAGTGATCTACAAAAGGAAATTGCTGTGCAATTCTGACATTTAAATGGACTATATAGGTATCTAGTGTTTTCGGAGGACTAACTTAACTAAGTTTCAGGAATCCAGGTCATACAAAGTGTCAGATTTTAGAATATTTTATTATACTGACGACACGTTTGGTTCAGTATATAGTGCTACTTGCTGTGCCAGCGGTCTCGGGTTCGAGTTCCGCTGGGGGCATTCATTTGTGTGGTAAGCACGAATGTTTGTACACCAGTCATGGATGTTTATATTTATAATATGTATGTATTTAAAGTAATATATGTGTAGTGTATCAACTATCTGGTATCCATAACACAAGCCTCGCAGCTTACCATGGAACTAGATGGTGCTGTGTTAATGCCTCAAAATAAAAAAATAAAAAAAATTAAAACTAAAGGGCTTTCAACTCTTTAGGATGTTAATTATTAAGAAAAATCCAAAAAAAGACGCGAGGTGTTCCATATGGGTTGCTCCTGGTATTTCTGTAGTAGCGGAGTGGACTATGGGAGCAACCCCATGGTTATTGTGATCTGCCCAGCAGCAGCCGTCGGGGCGTCATGTTTGAGTGCGTTAGCCCTATCTCATTATGACAGAATTGAAAAAAAAAAATTACATAGTCTATCTGTATACCAAACTTCATCCAAATCCGTTCAGCCGTTACAGCGTGATATAGTGATGATGTCCTCCTGACCGATTCCGGCCACGGCGGCCAATCTCATTGAGACTAGCCAACTGCGCAGGAGATATTATAGTGCACAAATGTACGCGCAGACACAAGTGCACTCTCTATTCCTGTCACTCTCATACTCCAATGGGACGACTATTCGACACGACCGGTGAGAGTTAAGGCGCAGGACCGACGGCTTTACGTGCTCTCCGAGGCACGGGGGTGAAACACCGCCAACTTCCCAACTCCGGGCTGCTACTGAGACTTACTAGACAGAAAGACTCAATAACCAAACTTGGCCCGACCCGGGACTCGAACCCAGGACCTCCGGGTGTGCAGCCGTACATGCTAGCCACTACACCACCGAGGTAGATATTGATATAGTAACAAACATACATACCTACAAATTTTTACATTTATAAAACTAAAGATTATAGACACCCGCAATATAAGTAATTATATATTGTGTTCATTTTCAATATTCTAAAAACGGTTGCCATTTAACATGTTGACAATGAGCGGTCGTGACGCGGTTAAATGCTTAGTAAAATTTACCCCGTCATCTATTTGGATTAAGTTAGGGGAGGAAGCGGAAGCAAATGAAGCTTTAAAATAAAACTATCTTTTCTGGAAGGTTCCTCCAGCGATTATGATTGCTGTAAAGCATTTTAAACGTGAGTATCAAAAACCAAAATAAATCCGCAAAAAATCCGAGAAGATAATATAAATAAATATAAATATCTTGGGACATTAACACACAGCACCATCTAGTTCCATGGTAAGCTACGAGGCCTGTGTTATGGATACCAGATAGTTGATACACTACACATATATAACTTTAAATACATACATATGATAAATATAAACACTCATGACTGGAGTACAAACATTCGTGCTCATCACACAAATGAATGCCAGTGGGACTCGAACCCGCGACCGCTGACACAGCAAGTAGCTCTACAAACTGAGCCAAACGTGTCATCATTAGATAATACATTATTAGATTAACGCGAATGTTTGGCATTTGAAATAAAACTATCTTTTATTATTTCATGGATTTATTTTGATTTTTGGTTCCCGACGTGTCGAATGCTTTACAGCAATCATGGTCACGAGAGAGACTAAGGCTTTGGACATTCAAAACGTCGAGAACAAAAACGAATAATATGTTATATATATATATATATATATATATATATATATATATATATATATATATATATAATAATATCATTTAAAATCCGAAAAGATAATTGTATTTAAATTTCAAATATTATCAAAATCTGCCTATCCACACTGTTGCTAAGGGCAAAATGTCTTGTATGTTAGACTAGCGAATCACCCTCGCATCGCTCGGTTTCGTCCCTAGGTTGATTCCTCATACAAACTTTCATCCACATTTTCACCCCCTTAAAGGATGTATTCCAGGATAAAAACCATCCTATATCCTTCCCAGGGTCTCAAACTATCTTCTTACCAAATTTCATCTTAATCGGTTCAGTAGTTTCGGAGCCTATTCGATGCAAACAAACAAACAAACAATCAAACCTTTCCTCTTTATAATATTAGTATAGAAATATAGATGTTAGAAAACTCCACATGCCGAAATCTGAATCTTAGAAGAAGCTCCTTTTATTCACCCTATTTTTCTGTAAAATTTGATTTTTACTCGGCTAAGTTTTTTATGATTTTCTAAAGCCTGATCCTCGTATTGAAGGGAGGCCCACCCCCAGCAGTGGGACGTTAAAAAGGGCTGAATACATACTAGTTTTTTACTTCTCGTTCAAGATGCTGTCAAGACAAATTAAAATATTATGTGTTTGATCTATATGTCTGTTTGTATGTGCATATATCCGATCCTATCTTACCTCGTAAACGGCTTAACCGATTTTGGTGATACACACGCCGTTAGATACGTCTTGATCACGCACATGTCATACGATATATAGATGCCATTAAAAAAACAAAATGGCTGATTTTATACGTCAACTAGCGACTCACCCTCGCTTCGCTTTGGGTTCGTCCCTAGACAAAAACAAATTTATCCCACGGGAACCGTAAATTTTTCCGGGATGATATATAGCCTATAGCCTTCCTCAGTTAACGGGCTATCTAATGTAAAAAGAATTTTTCAAATCGGATTACTAGTTCCTGAGATTATCGCGTTCAACCAAACAAACAAACAAACAAACTCTTCAGCTTTATAATATTAGTATAGATATGTATCTTAAAAAAAAATCGTTCCAAAAAAAAAGGATATTTTAACGATATCCGGATAATTTACTAATGTAAACATTTCCGTTGGATTCAGGCCGCGACACAGTATCTTTAAACTGCCATTAAAGCACCATAAAAACCCATAATTTGGCCCAACCACGAATGCCTTTGTGCACCCACCCTTTGATGTTCCACTGGATAGTTTGTAACATTTTGAAATTTTAAAACTTTATTATCTTTAAGTCAACCAAGCTGTTTCGAATAGTTAAGTCTTGCAAATATTTTCATTTAATTGCTTGGAAGATGCTGCATACAAATTATACGAGTATCTCTATAGAATATAGTTCTCATTATTTCATGTATAATGAATGCATATTCTTTAAATAACCTACTAATATTATAAATGTGAAAGTTTGTGAGGATGTCTGGATGTATAAATGTATGGATGTTTGTCACTCTTTAACGCAAAAACTACTTAAGGGATTTTAATGAAACTGTACTATAATATGAGCTATATTATACATCAGAATAACACATAGGGTACTTTTTATCCCGGAAAAATGTACGGTTCCCGTGGGATAGATTTGTTTTTGTTTTGTTTTAGCTAGTAATGTTATAAATGCGAGAGAGATGACAAACTCAATAACTAAGATTGGTCAGACTCGCGACTCGAACCTAGGATCTCCGGATGTGCAGTCGTACATGCTAGCTAGGCAATTAGTTGAACTACTCTTACAAATACTAAAGTTTATGTGTTTTGTTATCCTTAGGCACAAGTACCTAAGCAAAGCAAGGATAAGTCGCTAGTATTAAGATAAAAAATGCTATATAAGACGTCATATCATCCCATAAATGTACACAAACTAATAAAAACATTACTTTCGGTGGTGTAGTGGCTAGTATGTACGGCTGCATACATGGAGGTCCTAAGTTCGAGTCGCGACTTTGATCAATTTTAGTTATGGAGTTTATTATTGACTAATCAAAATTTGAGAGTAACAGGAATAGAAAGAATTTGTCTAAGTGAGATTAGCCGACGTGGCCGATGTCGGTCGGGAGGACATCACTAGGTCGATACCACTAGCATTGCTATATAAATACATCTCGATGGTTTAGTGGTTATATATAATCTATGTACAGATGCAGATCTTAAAGTCCCAAATTCAAATCCGACTAAGTAAATTTAGATTTTTGTACTGATATATTCTCAAAAGGAGGCTCGAGCTTAGAAATTGTTACATCGCCATGACTTTGACAATTTTTTTGGCGAACTATTTAGTTCTTTAGTCTAAGGTTATAATTAAGAAATAATAATTTCTAAAAATATTACATTCTTTAACGTAGATAAACGAAAATCGAACCCGCTCCCTCATTAATTCCACTTCAACACCTAGATAACTTATACTAAAAACATTTTCCACACAGAAAGGACTCTAAAGCCCGTTTCCAGTTTTCACGTTTCACAATTCAACTTTGATCCCAACGTATCCTGCTTTCTGCGCTTGACGTATAACTGGCATCTTGACACGTCTCTTTGACATCTGACAAACAAATGACGTGACAGCATTTGTGTTTGTTAAATACTGTCATAATTAAACTTGACGTAGTATATTTTGACGTATTTGCAAAGCTTTACGATTAGTAGAGCTTTTTGAAATAGCTTACAAGCTTAAAACGGTATAGTTAAAATATCAGTGAAAGAAGCTTTTAGTGCTTAGAATCTATTGCCTATATTTTGACAAAAGTTCGTCCAGTGGTTGAAATTCGACAATTATATAATAATAATAATTTTAATTCACGTTTGGCTCAGTTTGTAATGACCCTACTTGCTGTGCAAGCGGTCGCAAGTTCGAGTCCGCTCGGGACATTCATTTGTGTGATGAGCACGATTTTTTGTACTCCAGTAATGGGTGTATATTATAATATGTATGTATTTAAAGTTATATACGTGTAGTGTATCAACTATCCGGTATCCATAACACAAGCCTCGTAGCTTACCATGGAACTAGATGGTGCTGTGTGTTAATGTACCAACATATTTATTTATTAGTAACAAGTGACGCTAATAAAAGCGTGATAGTAATTATTATAAGCAAAAAGAAGAATACATTTCAATCAAAACTAATATTCTAAGAAGAGCAGAAACAAAAGACCAACCTAAATGTAGAGACATCTTTCGAACAAAAGAAAGAGGTCGTGGTCTTGGTCTTGTTACCTGTTTATTACAGTTGCTTGTACATACATACATACATACATACGTCATATGTATACTATTTTTAAGGCAGTGGTAGCCTAGTGGTAACTTGGGAAACCGAGTGAAGTAGGTTGAAAGACGTGTGAAGTCCGCCAACCCGCACTTGGCCAGCGTGGTGGACTATGACCTGATCCCCCTCGTATTGAAGGGAAGCCCGTGCCCAGCTGTGGGAGGTACATACACATAAAATACATACTGGTAATACATTTTTTCTAAGCCGGTCAAATTTAATTTAAACTCCATATGCAGAGGTTATTACTTCAATAAACGACCCTTCGTAGGTATATCGGGAGATATATCAACGCGTGCTGAGAAAATCATATTTTAGCATATAATGGAAAGGCGACCTTTTTTATAAAAATTGTTCGAGGATTTCCTTCTTTATATAACACTATTATTATTATACTATCAACTAATCCTCACTTCGCTTCGTATTCGTCTCTGTGCAAAAACAAATCTATCCCACGGGAATCCTACAGTTTTCCGGGATCAAGGGACTTATGTGCTATTCCAGACTATAATCTATCTCTGTGCCAAATTTCATTTAGATCCGTTCAGACGTTCTGACGTGATTGAGTAACAAACATATATCCAAACTTTCGCATTTATAATAGTAGTGACTTACCCTCGCTTCGCTTCGCGTTCTTCCCTGTACAAAAACAAATCTTTCCTACGGGAACCGTACATTTCTATGGGATAAAGAGTAATCTATGTGCTATTTAAGATTATAAATAATCTATCTCTGTGCCAAATTTCACCTGAATCCGTTCAGCCGTTCTGGCGTGATTGAGTAACAAACATCCATACTCACAAACTTTCACATTTATAATATTTTTAAATAAATTGTTATGTTGATACATTAACACACAGCACCATCTAGTTCCATGGTAAGCTACGCTTGTGTTATGGATACCAGATAGTTAATACACTACACACATATAACTTTAAATACATACATATTATAAATATAATCACCCATGACTGAAGTACAAACATTCGTGCTCATCACACAAATGAATTCCCCCAACGGGACTCGAACCCGCGACCGCTGGCACAGCACTGTTTGAAAACATTATAATATCAAAATCAAATATCATTTACTAACTGACTAATAAATAAATGACAAAACTCAAAAAATAAAGCTAAAGCCAGAAAACTTGGTTGAAAGTTAGAAAGACTCGCCAGGAAAGGATTTTTAGAAATTTACATTTTAATGTTTATGTTTAAATTTAGTACGGAACCTTTTTTTTATGGGACGACATACGGCTCGTTGGCAGAATTTTGTATAGAACAATTTTATGGGTGGAATGTATAAAACTAGCGACTCAACCTCGCTCCGCTCGGGTTCGTCCCTAGTTACGTTTTAACGTTTAGTATAGATTTCTCAGAGATGAGATATTTTCCCGCAGTAAAAAATATCCTATATGTTGACCCGGATAACCAGCTACCATCATACCAAATTTCATCAAAATCTGTCTAGTGGTTTTCTCCTGATGCGGTTACAGACAGACAGACAAAAATTGTAAAAGCTATATAGATTCGGCCTCTGTATCGATAATAATGAATATTTCAATAAGATTTCCCAAAAATATTTAATGTACAGATTCGACTCAGAATTTTATTATACATATGTATAGATACATATGTATAAAAGTTGTGAAAAAAAGGGTGAGTCGCTAGTATGATATATGTATATTCTTATATACATATATACAAAACAAATATACACATACAATATTGCTATATAAGTCATTTCCACGAGATCTGTAGCAATAACGCTAGCTATATTCTCCTACTGAAGCGATTACTTTGCTGAAAAACTAGTCAACCCTTTTGTCACCTAAAGATGACAACGTTAGATGTTATATATATAATATCTAACCGGTTTTCATGTTTTTTTTTTGAAATTATACTTCTTTTGGGACGTTATGAGCATTAAATTTTTACGATTGCCGCTCACACTGACAGTCAAAAAGCGACATGATGAAGTTAGCTGCATTCCCTTTTACAAACAGACAGTTGTGACATACGGGATGAAATCTTTAGCTATCTCTGTTCTGTTACGCCAAAGATGTATAACTTCTTACGTACGTACATAATATGTAAGTACACACACATGTTTTAATTTTTTTTATATATTTGGTCGGTATAAGAATAGATCGTAAAGTATTTTTCACCCTCCTACCCCCACCCCCTATTTTTTAATCGCGATTTTAGTTTTTTTGAATGAACAATATTATATAAATACATAGCGACGAACCCGAATGAGGGTGAGTCGCTGTATAACATAAAGCCAATGAGTTTTTTTGTAGTATGAACGCGGGCGTAGCCACGGGTTCTACTAGTGTACATACATTTTAAACAATAATACTTAGATTTACACGAATATTTGACATTTTGAATAAAACTATCTTTTCGCATTTTTTCGGGGATTTATTTAGATTGGTTCCCGACGGTTCGAATGCTTTACAGCAATCATGGTCACGGGAGAGACTAAGGTTTTAGACGTCCCAAATTTCATTATATATTACGCACTAGAATTATCTGTAACAACTACATATATAATAACCTTTAGAAGTCTAAAATCTTAGTCTTTCCAGTAACCAAGATTGCTCTGAAACTGAGAAACGTTAGGAACCAAAAATTTAAATAAATCCGCGGAAAAAACCGAAAAGATAGTTTTATTAACAACTAGCGACTCACCCTCGTTTCGCTCGGGTTCGTCCCTAGGTTGCTTCCCAAAACAAAATTAATTAAATGATTTGGTTTTTTTTTTTTCGTGGGACCCTATTTTTTTTATAAAATAAAAGTAGCCTAAGTTACTCCTTATTACATCAGCTATCTGCCAGTGAAACTCCCGTCAAAATCGGTCCAGCCGTATCAGAGATTAGCCGGAATAAACAGACAGACAGACAGACAGAGAAAAATTGTAAAAAATGTTGTTTTGGTATATATACCGTATATACATCCATGTGCATTTAGTAAAAAGCGGTTATTTTAATATTACAAACAGACACTCCAATTTTATTTATCTGTATAGATATTTTAATACAAAACTGTTTGTTTCACTGTATTATGTAGGAATCTTAGTGTTAGGTTTAAACTCTATGCCTAAGCAACACGCATAGATACTAAAACTACGCCCATCCATACAAACATAAATAATTAGTAATTATTATATATATTCGAGGTCATCTATATTATGACCTAGGCTCTATAAAAATTTAGTTCAAGTGAAAATTTTGAACAGCCATCTAATTACATGTTTTCAAATTTATGAGTTAACCTGTCTCTTTCTCGCTTGTATGGCCAAATGAGTTCGACCGGTTTTCTCTCTTGCTCTAACCACGCATGCCTAGTAGAGACCCCTTTGTTAGACTGGCGTATACATTTTATAAAGCAAATACGGTTATAATTAATACTGTATTATATAAATTACGGGATAATTTGTATGTTGGTTTATTTGTTCGCGGTTTCTACTAACATTACGACTTTACATTAAAAAAGGTGTATTGTTATATCGATTTTGATGAAAACTTAATAATTATATAGTGTATTTAGTAAGAATAAATAAAATATGTTGGTACATTAACACACAGCACCATCTGGTTCCATGGTAAGCTACGAGGCTTGTGTTATGGATGCCAGATAGTTGATACACTACACATATATAACTTTAAATACGTACATATTATAAATATAAACACCCATGATTGGAGTAGAAAATATTGTGCTCGACGCACAAATGAATGCCCCCAGCGGGACTCGAACCCGCGACCGCTGGCACAGCAAGTAGGGTCACTACAACTTATAATGTAAGCATACATTTAATTATTTATAAGCACATTTAACAATTTTTTTAGATTACTAACGACGTAGGTGCGTTTTAACGATTAGACAGATAGACTATATATTATATGTATACATAGGTATGATGAGTTTTATATCCCCTACTTGAGAAATGATTGATTCCCCATACAAACTTCCATCCCCCTTTTCACCTCCTTAACGGATGATTTCCGGGATAAAAACTATCCTATGTCCTTCCCAAGGTCTCGAACTATCTTCAACTAATTTCATCTAATTTTAGAAAAAGATTTTTAAAGATTTTTAGTTTATCCATTACAAACAAAAATACAATTTTTTCTAATATTGGTATAGAAAACCTTCATCTATATATATAATAAAATTCTGAGTAGAATCTGTACATTAAATATTTTTTGGAAAATCTTATTGAAATAGTCATTATTATTGATACAGAGACCGAATCTATAGTTTTTAGAATATTTGTCTGTTTATCTGGGGACGCAACACGAGAAAACCACTGGACAGATTTTGATGAAATTTGGTATGATGATAGCTGGTTATCCGAGTCAACATATAGGATACTTTTTACTGCGAGAAAATATCTCATCTCTGAGAAATCTATACTAAACGAAGTTATAATAAAAACGAAACTGTTTCGAGACAAAACAGTTCAGTAGTTTTTGTCCGCTGTTAGTCAAACGATTTTCTTTCCTTTTGTTCAGTATTATTTTAGGAAAACATATGAATACAATTTACCTACCTTGTATACAAGTTGGAACAAATCAATCTGGAAGAAAAGTACCTACCTTAAATATTGAAATTATCAAGATTTAGATTCAGATTCAGAACTCAAAGGAAACATTACTTTATTTTTAAAAATAATAACAACTGCATTTAATTTTTTTTTTAAGTTTCCCTGAACCGGGAATCGAAACGAATAAAAATGCAAATCACTATTTAATCAAATTAATCGATATGGTCTATGAGATGGATAAAATCTCTCGAACAAACAATGCGTCTTACAATTGAAGAAAACGATGAAATCTTACAAATTATACACATCGATTCTAACATTGTGGAACAAACGCACAGGACATGGAAGAAAAGTGTCTTAAACACTGAAAATATTGAATTTCACTCAACAGAAACGTTATTTTATTTTGAAAAATAAGATTAACTGCATTTAAATCTATATAAATAAAAATGAATGTTGGTAAGCGCATAACTCAAGAACGGCTGGACCAATTCGGCTAATTTATTTTTTTGTATGTTCCTTAAGGTCCACGGAAGGTTTTAATACTTTAAAAAAACTATATCTATGTTACTATATCCAAGCTAGAGACGAATCCGAGTGAGGCTAGGATGAGTCGCTAGTTGATAATAAAAATACATAAATAAAGTACACGACGCGATAATAAAAACCTAACTGTATTGTCTCAACCCATAATCGAATCTGCCTCAAAGTCAACAATCATAAAAACTGCAATAGACTTTTTACATTTGCTATGAGGAATTCCCCATGTTTTAATTTCCATATTGAAAGTCGGTCAAACAGAGACGTATCCGACTGTAAGTGTTTAGTTAATTCTCATATTTCCCCTAGTTTGTTACCTGATAAGTGAACACGCAATGAATACGAGATTAGCCTTGTACACTATGTAAAGCTATACTATAAAGCTATATAGAGCTTTAAAAGTATTTATTTTTTTTAATATGTATAAGTCGATGAAAATTTAATTAAATAATATAAATATGTCATTTCTTTATATTTCTCAGTTTTGTGGTATATTAACTTTTTTATTTTTTCAAAAATAAGTACATATTCTTACATTTTTTTGAAGACGTTTTATTATCACCCGAACACAAATATGTGTACTAAATTTTACTGTGAAGGAGTAAACAAAATTTATTATACAAATAGACTATCATCTTTTTTTAACGTTGTTAAATACTTATAACCCGGATATATGTAGGTTATGAGGGACTCACCAGCAAAAACCAGGCCTACCCACTAAAACCCAACAAAACCTCCCTGTCTGTCCCCCTGTCTTAATGGGGCGTTGTCACTTACGCACTCAACCTCGACGCCTTGACGGCAGGTGTGTCGAAGCACACCATACAACTATGGGGTTGCTTCCACGGTTCACTGCTGTCAGAGAAGTACCAGGATCAAACCACATGGCACACCGTCCATCTAAATCAGTCGCCTCACAGTATGATTCTTGGCTTTTCGCCCGGTCGGATTGCTAATGAATAACACGTGCTCTTCGAGGCAAAGGGGTTGGTATAAAATAATTATTATGCGACGAATGTATTTCAAATAGCTAATGTTAATATTTAACAGCGACATAATTTTAAAGTATTGTAAATAATTAGTCCATCTCTTGACTAAGAATTGTGTTACTGAGTGTTTGTTTTCTGCAAATTTCAATTTTGCATCCAATTTTCAATTATTTCTACCCATTTCTCGAACTTATACAGTCTAAGTGCCATGATGTAACAATAAAAACTGTATCGATTATCCTTGTATAAAAAACTTTGATATTTTCAAATATAACGGAAAAAAACGTTTATTCCGACTTCTTCGCGGGTTTTATTTTGAATTTTAATTCTTAATATTTTAAATGCTTTTACAACAAATATGGCCTTAATATTTGACTATACATATATCTATAGATAAAATCGACCATAACTATTATTAGAAATTTGAGTAAAACATTTATGAATAGAAGTTACCTATGTGTATTAAAACAAATTGTTTACACATATTTTTTTTGATAACACTAAAGATCGTCAATAGCTACTACACAAAAAAAAAATCAGTTGACAAACATACGGGAAAAAGGTATAGAACTGTTTTGTCTCTGCCTATTTATATATAGATAGTTAAGTTTCTGCCAATAAGAAAATAATCCCATATAAATATTATAAATGCGAAGTTTTGGATGGATGGATGTTTGTTACTCAATCACGCCAGAACGGCTGAACAGATCTGGATGAAATTTGGCACAGAGATAGATTATAGTCTGGAATAGCACATAGGTTACTTTTTATTCCTAAAAAACGTACGGTTCTCGTGAGATAGATTTGTTTTTGTTTTTTACTAGGGACGAACCCGAGTGAAGCGAGGGTGAGTCGCTAATACTAAACAATTCTAATCAATAATACCTACGTTTTTTCTTTACTCTATCAATTTATAGTGAATGATCAATAGATATATTGAACTCAAAAACAATGTAATATTTTTTACTTGTCTTTCATCACAAAAAAATCGCTCTTTTAGTAAGAAATAATTGTATATTAGCGAGTTATCTTTGCTTTGCTCGGGTACGTCCCTAGGTGCAGGTGTAGCTTCAGGTTTTAATCTATCTTTGTACTAAAATCCATCCAAATCGTGAAGAAGTAATTAACATACAGACATACACATACACACATTCGTTTTTTGTACATTAATTCTCGGAAACTATACGGTGTATACTTTATGCCCAATAAATTATTTCTATGCGAAACACATGTCATTTAAACACACAAATTTATACTCTATTAAAAAAAAATCAATTAAAATATATTTTCCTTCACCGTAAGACAAGTGGTAGTCATGTTTCGTACATGAGAATGTCAGAGGAGAGTCCCGAGATTAGAACCCGCATCACTCAGTTTTCCAAGCAATCACGTTACCAATGGGCTACCACCGCTTAATTTCCATTTCATTTTATCGCTTCCTATAGCTTAAAATATCTACATATGCAGTGTACAACAGCCCTTATAAATCCCATAGCAGGTAGCGTGCGACATTGTCACGAAACAGCAAATTTTCAATTTTTTTTTTTTATTATTTATAAGCGACCATTTCCACTTATAATATCTCTAATGAGTATATACCATAATATTCTATGGGGTGTTAAATGAGGGTGAGTTTTGGGCATTGAAAGAAAATTGAGTGGTTTACTGCATTTTAGGTAATGGGTTCGATTCGTGATTATTTTATTCGTCCCTAGCTTGCTTCCAAATACAAACTTTCATCCCTATTTTCACCCCCTTGAGGGATGATTTCCGGGATACATATGGCTTTTAAATTACCGCATTATAATTGCCAATTTTTTAAAGTATTAGAATGGATATAGTATGTTATCCTTAAGAGATAGACATATGCCATCGCGGACTTTTCTGTAGACCTTTATAAGATATACAATTTCACCATACATTATTTTGTTATATCTCAAATGGTTTAGGCAGCGTTTTCGCTGAAAGCTCTCAGGCGGCTTTTTTCGACACCTCCAACAAATATCGTTATATTTTAGCCAATGTATACAAAAACGTAACAAATTATATACTAAAACTTTCCTCGAGAACCGTTCTATCCATTGGTGAAAACAGCATGAAAATTGGTGCAGTAGTTTTTGAGTTCATCGTGAACAGGCAGACAGATAGACGGACGCGGCGGAGGATTTTGTTTTATAATATATAGATAATAAACCTTATAACTTTGTTTCGGCAATCATTTTTAGGTAAAAATTTGATTGATGTCGATTTCTATGGCTTTTAATAAAGTTGTAGAAAAGCTGAAATTGATTTTTGGTTTCAAACTTCCTAAGATATTTAGTTACTTATTAATGACTTTTTAGTTACTTATTTGACGACACGTTTGGCTCAGTTTGTAGTGACCCTACTTGCTGTGCCAGCGGTCGCGGGTTCGAGTCCCGCTGGAGGCATTCATTTGTGTGATGAGCACGAATGTTTATACTCCAGTCATGGGTGTTTATATTTATAATATGTATATATTTAAAGTTATATATGTGTAGTGTATCAACTGTCTGGTATCCATAACACAGGCCTCATAGCTTACCATGGAACTAGATGGTGATGTGTGATAGTGTCCCAACATATTATATCCTTCCCAGGGTCTCAAAATACCTTCTTACCAAATTTCATCTAAATCGGTTCAGTAGTTTTTGAGTTTATTCGTTACAAACATACAAAAATACAAATCTTTCCTCTTTATAATATTAAGTGTAGACTAGCAATACCAGCGACTTCGCCCGCGTTCAAACTTTCGATCGCTATTAAACTCCACAGAATCACCCACTGGAGTAATCTGAAGAATGCCTCAAAATTTCATCAAAACCGCTCCAGCCATTTTGTTGTCCATAGGGTACATACATACACACACACACACACACACACACATATATATATGTATATATATATATGTATATATATATATATGTATATATATATATATATATATATATATATATATATATATATATATATATATATATATATATATATATATATATATATATATATATATATATAATTGGACGTACATAACACGATTATTGCCTACACGATCGAAAACACGATAATGTATATTATGTAATCTTTATCTATATGTATATGTTACAGTCAGAACTCTTTCGTGGTCAAAACTACTTTTGACTGACAAAAACAGTTACAAGTAGTTTTTACTGCAGGCCCTGGTCAATAGCAGTTTTTACTGGCATATCTGTCAAAACTCTTAAAATTATGGCGCTGTGGTTACTTTTCTAACCTAACCTAGAAAGAAAGAAAGGGTTCTTCCGAGTAACCTTCAACCAACTTACCACCTTAACTTTTTAAGAGTTTTGACCGATGCCAGTCAAAACTGCTATTGACCGAAGCCTGTAGTCAAAATTACTTTTGACCAACCTCTTTAGTCAAAAGTAGTTTTGACTAAATAACAGTTTTGACTGTAACATATACATAAATAAGTATATACTCTTTCTTTATAAAAAGTAGCCTATATCCTTCTCCAAGGTCCCATCAATCTCTATACCAAAATTTATCAAAATCGTTTCAGCGGTTTAGGTATAAAAACGTAACAGACAAACAGAGTTATTTTCTCATTTATAATATTACTAGTGACTTACCCTCGCTTCACTCGGGTGCGTTTCTAAGTGCGTTTTAAATAGATATAAATAGTTATTGCGAGTGTACCTTAGGAGATAGACAGATGCTATTGCAGACTTTTCTGTAGGCCTTTTTAAGACCTATAATTTTCTAGTACATTGTTTTGATGTATCTCTTAAGGTTTAGCCAGGGTTAGCCATATAAAATTCAAAGGACGACTCGATAGAACCAGTTATTTTGTTTTCCTGTGGGAATGAAATTGTTTCCTGTAGCAAAAGATATCCTAAATGTTGACCCGAGTGATAAGTTATCTATCCTATGTCCTTCCCAGGGTCTCAAACTATCTAAATCGGTTCAGCAGTTTCGGAGATTATTCGGTACAAATAAACAAACAAACAAAATAATTTGTCCTCTTTGTAATAATATTATAGTATAAATAAAAGCTTTTTTAAAATATTTTTCTAATATTAATTTATTATTCCTTAGTCCGGATTGATAAAATACTCTTCATCCCGATGATCTTTAAAGTGCCATATTAGATATATTATTTTGTTTTAAGCGATATTATTTAAATTTAAACTGTATAATAATATATTTTTCTTTTTTTTTCAGATTTTCCGAACCATGCCAAAGGGAACAAGGACTCAGGTGTGGCTTTATACCGTTCTACCATAACCCCTATTTAAAAAAATATGTTTTATAATAAATGGAATAGTTGACAATTTCTGAATTAGAGTAAATACTGCACTGTTTATTACGTTTTAAAAAATCGGCTTTAAAATTTAATTATTTCATCCTTAAGTATTCAGCCTTTTTTAACGTCCCACTGCTGGGGGTGGGCCTCCCTTCAATACGATCAGGCCATAGTCCACCACGCTAGCCAAGTGCGGGTTGGCGGATTACACATGTCTTTCGAAAACTTGCTAGCTTCTCACAGTTAAGCAGGTTTCCTCACGATGTTTTCTTTCACTGTAAGACAAACGGTAATGTTGGAAATGAATCGCACATGAGAATGTCAGAACGAGACCCGGGATTTGAACCCGCATCACTTGGCTTCCCAATCGAGCATATTACCAATTTGCTTCTACTGCACTATTTGTAAGAATAAGTTTCTAGTGAAAATACAAAAAAATCGAAAAACTTTATAGCTGTTGCAGTAATATATTAATTATTAACCGACTTCCAAAAAGGAGGAGGTTCTCAATTCGATTGGTTTTTTTTTATGTATGTAAATCGATTACGCTGAGATTTATGATCCTGTTTACGTGATTCTTCTTTTGTTTGATGCGGAATAGTTATCATTTGGTCCCATAAAAATTTTACATAGTTTGGCCTAGTAGTTTTTATACATATATATATATATATATATATATATATATTTGTGTGCCTACAATTCTATAAACTAAACCCGCACTTGGTCAGCGTGGCGGACTATGGCCTGATCTCCCTCATATTGGGAGGCCCGTGCCCAGCAGTGGGACGTTGAAAAAGGGCTGATTATATTATATATATATATATATATATATATATATATATATATATATATATATATATATATATATATATATATATATATATATACAATTCAAAATAAAGGCTTTCATGGAAAAATATTATCCAATGTATTATACAATAAAGATCTACAAACAATTTTGTTATTTTTACAATACTAAGAAAATATAACATATTTGCGATATTTAGACGAATATTTTTCTATCTCCATCGTAGCGTATCTGCTGCTTCTAAGGGTGCGTTTACATCAAACGAGCGAATGCTCATTCTATCCCCACCCTATCAAATTCTTTTAATGTAAATAGAGACAGAGCATTCTTTCGTTGTTCTCTCTGCGTTCGCAAACATTTTATAGAATATTCTAAGAATGCTCACTCGCTTGATGTAAACGGCACTAGAACGTGCGAACAATTGCTTAGAGCGTTCTTAGATGTTCGAACGCGCTCGCTCCCCGTAGCGGTCTCTTCAAAGCGTTCTTGTGTTCTAGCAATTTGAATATTTACGAGTACATACCTACTTATCGAATCATGGATTGGTCTCAAGATAAATGTCTATTAATAAAATTTGTCACCCACCAACGTCTCTTTCTTCTTTTCTTTTCGACTGTTTGAGACAAAATAATAAATGCAGCACTTGCAATTATAATATCGTTGTCAGAGTCGGACATAACCAAAGAGTATATAACTACACCGTGAAAATTGAAATAATGAAACACTACCAACCACAGAATTGACATGAATGGGCAATGAGCATTCGTTCGGCTAATCTAAATGTCATTGCAAGAATTCTAGTTCTATGTTCTCATTTTGCTCGTTGATCTTTTGGTGTAAACGCTGAAATCGAGATTTCGTTTACACTAAAAGAACAAGGAAGAATGCTCTTGCTCTAGCTCTAGTTCTTTGTTCGTTTGATGTAAACGCACCCTAATATATCACTCCTAAAAAAATATCGTTACAAAAACATTCCATTTATTACTAGTATCTTAATTTTTACATTTACGTCGTTATTGTTGATGGCTTTTGTATAAGATATCATCTCCGGTTGTCATGGCAACGCATCTATACATATAATAAAATTCTGAATTGAATCTGTACATTAAATATTTTTTGGAAAATCTTATTGAAATAGTTATTATTATAGATACACAGGCCGAATCTAAAGTTTTTAGAATTTTTATCTGACTATCTGGGAGCGCATCACGAGAACACCACTGTACAGATTTTAATGAAATTTGGTATGATGGTAGCTGGTTATCCGGGTCAACATATATGATAGTTTTTACTGCGGGAAAATCTCTTATCTCTCAGAAATCTATACTGTAACATATTCTAATTAAATACGATTATTTCTATTTTTATACTTGTTTTAAACTATATTTTATTATTTTTTAATTATAATATGAATCTTGGACGATAAGCGTATAATAACGGCGGACGGTATTTTACCTCGTCGACGCCCCGTCGTCGCCGCCGTTGGCTCAGAATACTACGAGCTAAGATGCGATAAGCAACATATTAATTGTTACTTGATTAATCTTTGTATTTCTACTTTTACTTCATATTTGTAATATTAAAACGAAAGTGCAATAATCCCCAGACTGGGGTTTTTGTACCTACCATTTCGGAAGTGTCTACACGGACGTTGCGAAGATTCCTCGAGCGTTCCCCTGACCTGACGAACGTACAAATTTATCCTGCTCCCGAGTGCTGATATAACTGGACTACAAGCCAAAGCTACACCTGCAGTGTTGCTAGCCAGGATAGTAGTATTTCAATTTTATTATTTTGTAATTGCTAGAATTTACTTTGATGTGTGAACCCTACGAATATAGTTCATATTTTATTTTTTTAGTTGTCAAGTTTAGTTTGTAATTGAATATATATTTGTTACCTCCTATCATAGTTATTTTATTTTAATATTAAATTAAGGATAACGTAACAATACTTAACCGTAAAACGTAAGTACATACATACATACACAAAGCTATGAGCACAGATAAGTCATCGGTATCTGGGCAAGTGAGTTTCACTCAGAATTTTTGGAAAATGTATAAAAGTTGCGCTTTTCTTAGAAAATATACCTATATAGATAAACTTAAAAACAAAAAAAACAGCTTAAAGCTTATCTAAATGCAAAATTTGATCCAAATCGTTAGAGCCGTTTCCGATATACACGAAATAAATTTATACTCGTATAATATGTTCTACATCCCTAGGTTGCTTCTCAAAACAAAATTTATTAAATAATTTGGTTTTAATTTTTTTTGTGGGACCCTATTTTTTTTTCTAAAATAAAAGTAACCGAAATTACTCCTTATTACATCAGCTATCTACCAGTGAAAGTCTCGTCAAAATCGATCCAGCCGTTTCAGAGATTAGCTAGAACAAACAGACAGACAGACAGACAAAAATTGTAAAAAATGTTGTTTTGGTATATGTACCGTGTATACATCCATATGCACTTAGTAAAAAGCGGTTATTTAAATATTACAAACAGACACTCCAATTTTATTTATCTGTATAAATGTACAGATAACAAAAATCATGGAGCAACATCTAAACAACAATACCTTCTTTTTTTGTATTCGGTTTAAAGTCCATACTCTATCACTTCGTTACTGAAATATGGCACAAGTTGTTACTTTGATTTTCTTCGACACAGTTATTTTTAACGAGTTGTAAAAAGTTAGTTTTAGTGTTTAATAGAAAATTCTACTTATAGGTTCATTTTGACACGCTTGGCTCAGTTTGTAGTGACCCTACTGGCTATGCCAGCGGTCGCGGCTTCGAATCCCGCTGGCATTCATTTGTGGAATGAACACGAATCGTTTGTACTCCAGTCACAGGTGTTTATATTTATAATATGTATGTATTTAAAGTTATATATGTGTAATGTATCAACTATTTGGTATACATAACACAGGCCTCGTAGCTTACCATGGAACTCACAGATATAGATGTATATAGATAACGCAAATGCATGTACTTCGCGTGTCCGAACCCCGACCAAGCGTCCAGGTTGGTCGCCGCCAACTTCAGTCCGTGCGCGTCCATTGTTACAGCCAGACGGCCGCAAAAACTAAAAAAATGCCTCGTTGCGTGATAATTAACTGCAATAGCCCAAAAATTTCGAGCACCCAAAGGCAGGAACATATTTCCTATCACAGGTAAGTTATTTTAAAATTATATTATGCGTAAATTCATATTAAAACTGTTTTTTAAGTATTCCAAGCTGTGTGCGAGTCCCAGAATATATATAACTATAAATTAACGTTAAGTAAACGGTATTCACATTACATTGCCGCGTTTGCTTTGGACGTTTGATCTGACGTTGTGTGTTAGGAGACGATGAATATCGGAACAAGCGATACTGTCGCGCATCGCTTCGACTTCGTGATACAGGCAATTTGTCATTCTTCTGTCAAATCTAGCGACTAGTGTCGTTCGTTCTACAACATATATCAATAATCGATATCGGACGGACATATTATAAAAAAAAAACAATTTAGTAGATAAAACAAGCTCATGCATCACCTAATTTTAAACGACAGCTTTAAAAAAAGGAGGGTAATATTTTTAGGGTTCATGTATTCAATGTGTTTTTGTTTATCCTTTCAACATATACGAGTATGTTTATATATTTAATGTGTTTATAAATTTCTATTGTGTTTAAAAATTGTTTTTTTAGTTTCCCACATGATCCAATCATAAAAGAAAAATGGATTGCGGCCACGGGACGGAAAGACTGGTTCCCGACTAAACACAGTAGGTACTATTTGTTCTATACATTTTGAAAATATTAGTTTCATTGAAGGAAAAAAGTTAAATATATGTGTATGAGCGAAACGATCACGGCGGCGGCTCCAGCTGAATCGTAGCGGGGCGGAGGGGAATCGGCGGCATCGATGTCTTTGAATCAGTTTGGATTTTCCGTCACTAAATTTCGGCTGTGACGTCACAGTAGGTGTTAAAAAAGTCGGCACGCTTGGTTTCAATACAAATCGTGATACTTGCGTTATCTATTACATCTATATCTGTGATAGAACTAGATGGTGCTGTGTTAATGTCCCAACATATTTATTTTCTACGCCCCAGTTCTTTAAAATACTTTATTGGACTCACGCGAATATTTGACATTTTAAATAAATCTTTCTTTGTATTTATTTTGATTTTTTGTTCCCGTCACGTTGTTTCGAATCTTATTCAGCAATCATGGTCACGTTTAAATATGACGAAGAAGACCACAAACACCATTGGTCTTTCCCACTGTCGACTCTGCTATCACAGAAGTATCAGGCATCCGCATAGTACAATGCCAACCAAAGAGAACTATATCCCAGTGCATATCTTGGCTTCACGTCCGGCTGGACTACCGGACGCCCATGAGCATCCCCCCCCCCCCCTCCTCATCCTCCTTCCCTCACGACAACAAGGTGAACGCACATTAGGGGGGGTTCAAAGCGAACCGTACAGCAACTCCTTCTAAGCATATGAAAAATTTGTATTTAAATGTAAAACATTTTCATTTCTACATATTATAAGTCTAGTCTGCTTGCGAGTTAACTTAAGAGATGTTTATCCCGTGCGATTAAAGTAAATCCCGGCGCAATATATACAAGATAACAATGGAATAACAATACATCAGTATCTCCCCCTTTATCCCGTGGGATTAGCTTCAAATTTCAATATACTCTTAATCCCCAAAATTACCCGGGATAAAGTCACGCACAATTCTATTATACTCGTAGAAGTATTTTCTTAGATATACTCAAATATATTATTAGTGCAGTATATAACGCCTTTGAGACGTCTAAAACCTTAGTCTCTCCCGTGACCATGATTGCTGTAAAGCAATCGAAACGTCGGGAACCAAAAATCAAAATAAATACGCGAAAAAAACCGAAAAGATAGTTTTATTTAAAACGAAAAAAATCTTTTAAAATCCATACTAATATTATAAATGTGAAAGTTACTCTTGTCTGTTAGCTTTTCACAATTAAACCGCTCAACAGATTTCGATGAAATTTGACAAAAACATAGATCGCATCCTGGGGATGAATATAAGCTATCATTGAACCCCCACCCCTCTTATCACGCGAACGACGACGCGGGCAAAAACTACTATCAAATATTCGCGTAAATATGAGAAAGGATTATACAAAATCAAATGTTGAAAAAATAATTAGTATAAAGCAAAATCATTTCGTCATATTCTTATAGTATTAATTAAAAGTTAGAAAAGATTTATTTAAAACTAGCGACTCACCTCGCTCCGCACGGGTACGTCCCTAGTTACGTTTTAAGGTTTAGTATAGATTTCTCAGAGATGAGATATTTTCCCGCAGTAAAAAGTATCCCATATGTTGACCCGGATAACCAACTATCATCATAACAAATTTCATCAAAATCTGTCCAGTGATTCTCTCGTGATGCGTTCCAGAGAGACAGACAGACAAAAATTCTAAAAACTATAGATTCGGCCTCAATATCGATAATAATGACTATTTCAATAAGATTTTCCGAAAAATATTTAATGTACAGATTCAACTTAGAATTTTAATATTAGTATAGTCAAGCGATTTACCTTCGCTTCGCTCTGGTGCGTTCCTAAGCTTGAATAGTTTAGGAACGCATAAAAGACAAACTTCCAAAGAAAATTTGACTTTTTTTGGGCCAAAAACCTTTGCAGGCGTATATAGAATAACCCACAAGAGTTTCATCACAATCGGACTAATGGTTTAGGAATGCATAGAGGACAAACATACGATTTTTTCGTTTTTATATACATGTATGTATTCAGCCCTTTTTAATGTCCTACTGCTGGGCACGGGCCTCCCTTCAATCAGAGGGGGATCAGGCCATAATTCACCTCGCTGGCCAAGTGCGGATTGGCGGACTTCACATGTCTTTCGAAAATTTACTAAGTTCTCTCAGACATGCAGGTTTTCTCACGATTCCTTCACCGTTAAGACAAGTGGTAATCATGTTAGAAATGATTCGCACATGAAAATATCAGAGGTGAGAGACCCGGGATTTGAATCCGCTTCATACGTTTTTTCCAAGCAAGCGCGTTACCACTGGGCTACCACTGCCTTATAGAAGATTTTTTTAAAGGAAATTGACGCAATACATCTATACGTGAACGCCATAGAATAATTTAATATCGTATTTTAATTTGTATCCAAACGTTTCTCTCTAGTGATGTGTACGTTTGATATAATTTGATCGACTTCGTAAAAGGTAGTATTCAATTCTAGTGCAAGCAAAATCACTTGAAAAAAAATATGATTCTTATTTAATAAATCACCTTACTTTTGTATGTATGTATGTATGTATGCATATGTATTATATATATGTATATAAATATAAATATGTTGGTACATTAACACACAGCACCATCTAGTTCCATGGTAAGCTACGAGGCTTGTGTTATGGATACTAGATAGTTGATACACTACACATATATAACTTTAAATACATACATATTATAAATATAAACACCCATGACTATAGTACAAACTTTCGTGTTTATCACACAAATGAATGCCCCCAGCGGGACTCGAACCCGCGACCGCTGGCGCAGAAAGTAAGGTCACTACAAACTGAGCCAAACGTGCCGTCAATGACGTCAGATGACGAATATTGTGACTTTTAATAACTCAGATGAAGTAGAACTTCGTTTTTTTAAGTCGGTTAATAATATCTATCACACGCTAGTCCTAAGACTAAGAGGTTATTTTTGTTATAATCTTTATTTACTACTAGCGACTTACCCTCGCTTCGCTCGTGTGCGTCCCTCCGTACGTTTTAATTTTTGAGCCAAACCCTAATTATTTTTCTAGTATAAAATAACCTAAGTTACTCCTTACAACACCAGCTATCTGCCAGTGAAAGTCATGTCAAAATCAGACCAGCCGTTTCGGGGATTAGCCGGACCAAACAGACAAAAAAAAAAATTGATATTTTCTTATAAGTACCGTATGTACTGTCATACGCATTTAGTAAAAAGCTGTTATTTTGACATTACAGATAAACACTTCAATTTCATTTATCTGTATAGATATGTATACATATATAGATCGGTACGGCGGTTATCTATACTAATATTATAAAGAGCAAAGATTTTTTTATTTGTTTGTTTGTACCGAATAAGCTCCAAAACTACTGAACCGATTTATATGATTTGTAAGAAGATAGTTTGAGACCCTGGAAAGGACATAGGATAGTTTTTATCCCAGAAATCATTCCTTAAGGATGTGAAAATGGGGATGAAATTTGTATGGGGAAGCAAGCTAGAGACTAAGCCGAGCGAAGCAAGGCTGAGTCGCTAGTCTTTAAATAAAGCTAAAGTTTTATCTGATAGTCTCAAAAAAACAGCATCCGTATTTCAATAGATATGAAATCCGCTAAGTCGTTTCCCCAAAGGGCTTACTGTTTCAATCTGGATAGAAACTAGCTTGGTTTTCTCTCATGAGATAACGTGTGCCAAATCTTTTTAAATCACTTTGTCACTTTATATGCGCAGAACTGTTCCAAAGTCTTATTACCCGACTGCGAGTCGAAAGGAGGGTTGTGTTTAACATGTATGTATGTACTCGTATATTATATTGTATAGTAAGTAGGTAAGGTAGTGGTAGCCTAGTGGTAACGCAGTCGCTTCTGAAATAGAGTGAAGCGGTTTCAAATCCCGGGTACCTCTGATATTTTCTTATGCGAATCATTTTCAACATGATAACCACTAGTCATACGGTGAAGGGAAACATCGTGAGGAGACGTAAGAAAACCTAGCAAGTTGTTATTTTATATTTATTTATTTTATTCACTCACTCACTCACTCAGTCCACCCGCACTTGCCCAGCGTGGTGGACTATGGCCTCATCCCTCTCGTATTGAAGGGTTGCCCGTGTCCAGCAGTGGGACGTTAAAAAAAAGGTCTGAATCAAATCAAATCAAAATATACTTTATCCAAATAGACTTTTACAAGCACTTTTGAATCGTCAATTTTACATTTTAAATTTAATTTAAATGTCAGTGTAGTAAGTCCGTTAGGAATCTACCACCGGCTCGGAAGCCAGTTCTGCTGAGAAGAGCCGACGAGAAACTCAACAGTTGCTCTTTTAAAATAATAATTGTGTACAATATTGTAATACAATAATTATTATATATTTATCCTACGTGAGATCCAACCAGACATTAGTTCCACACATTGACATCTACGAAGTATTCCGTGACGGTATAATAAGCTTTATTCACTAATATATTTAATAATAGAAAAAGTATGTAAGTCCAACCATATGACCAACCATACCTCATAACTCGTAAACGATTGAACTTGTTTTACGAGTTATACGTCATTAGAATTGTCATAGGGTATACTAAAATTATAAAAATTAAAATGGTGGATTTTAGACACTATCAGACAGAAACATAGAAGGTCAAAACTCAACAATTTTTTTTTTATTGATACCACTAAAGCGGGACTTGAAAATTGGGCCAAGGAGTTCTTCCCATATACAGCGGGCCCCAGTTTGTATGGGGACTGGTTTTCTCCTTTGAGAAGAATATATTCAGCCCTTTGTAATATCCCACTGCTGGGGGTGGGTCTCCCTTTCAATACGAGGGTGATCAGGCCATAGTCCACCACGCTGGTCAAGTTAAGTAAGTTTTCTCAGACATGCAGGTTTCCTCACGATGTTTTCCTTCACCGTGAGAAAAATATATACATATATATGAATAGAATTTACATATCTATATAAAAAAGTAATTGTTTCCTAAGTTTTTTTATTGCTAACACTATAACTCGAACTAAAACTAGACAAAATAAAAGAAAATCGACAAACAGAGGAGAAAAAGGTACTGAACTGTTTTAATTTACCTATTTATTACTTTACCTATTTATATATAGATTTTTGATATATTTTAGTGTTCCCAACAAAAAAAAAATAGGGTTGAATTTTAACCACTCAGCGACTATTTGTTTAAATAAAACCGCAAAATCCGAGAAGATAGTTTTATTTAAAACTATCGGCTCACCCTCACTACGCTCGGGTTTATCTCTAGTGAAAAACAAAAACAAATCTATCCCACGGGAACCGTACAAATTTTCTGAATAAAAAGTAACTTATGTGCTATTCCAAGCTATAATTTATTTCTGTGCCAAATTTCATCCAGATCCGTTTAGCCGTTCTGGCGTGATTGAGTAAAAACTATCCAACCATCCAAATTTTCGCATTTTTAGTAGTAAGATGTAAAATTTTTGTGTTTTAAGAAAATCGCTCGGGTTCACCTTTAAACAAACAAAAACAAATCTATCCCACGGGATCCGTACATTTTTCCGGGATAAAAAGTAGCCTATTTCTTATTCTGATGTATGAACTATATTATTATAAAGTTTCATTAAAATCCAATCAGTTGTATATTAAGCTGTATAAGTTACTTCAGTTTTTTAACTATCCCACGGCAACTCTTTAATTTTTCGGAATGAAAAGTATCTAAAATGTTGACCGGGGATATAAGGTATCACCATGCAAAATTTCATTTAAATCGGTCCAACAGTTTCGGAGATTAGCCCGTACAAACAGCCAAACAAACAGAGGAACAAAAATTTTGAAAAAATCTGGATTTGTTCTGTTTCTCTTCTTACATCCCCCTGACTCGGTTTTTAGCATTTTTTTTTCTATGTACAGACATGCGACCTCTACAGTTTTATTATATGTATAGAGCGATATTGCTACAAACATCGATAGCACCACATCCCTAAACTATTTTCCCACTAACTCAGTAACCACCCCTCTAATGAAATTACTTAATTTTCAAATAAACACCCCAGGGACGGACTGACGAGTAACGTTTTATATGTATATATTAGCACCTTTACAAACTTTGCCAAAATAACCCTTTTGTTTTATCTATTTTAATATGTGAAGCTGTTAAACTTGTTTGTTTGTTTGTTTGAAATAATCTCTGGAACTAAGAAACTGATGTGATGTTTTTTTTTTGCTTTTTATAGCCTACCAGTGACCTAGCTTGGTGGCTTGGACCTGGAATGTGTCTTATGCCTAAAACTGATATGTTACTTCAAGTCATAGCCATCTGTACACTAAATTTCACAAAAACGTTTCAGCATGAAGGAGACAAACATACATACATACAAATTATCGCATTTAGAACAGTAGTATGATTATTGTCTCAACCGGGAATCAAATGTGTTTAATAATTAAACTCAAAATCCTTAAGATCACTGTGTACATTAAGCCACAAACAAAATGCGTACATTGATCAACCTAAGCATTTCATTGTATAGACGCTACCCTCTTATAAGGGACTGATGGCAAAAAAATATTTCTTTAAAAAAATATTAATAATTTACTTATCCAGTTGGAGCGATTTTTTTTTTATTTAGCTTGGGGGTAGAATTTGCTTGGGGGTAGAAAGAAATAACCTTTTCTTTTTTAGCTATTGACGAGCTTTAGTGTTATCAAAAAAAATTGGAAACAGTTATTTTTTTATATAGATGTAAGATATTCATATATGTTTTCATCTTTTTAATAATGATTATGGTCGAATTATGACCAATAGGTGACATTTTTGACATGATTTTTAAGGAGCAAAAACAAATTTTCTAACTAAATATATAACATTACAGTGTTTATTAAAAAAAACGCCTTTTTTAAATACTGACTAAATACAAACATAGTCAGTTAAGAGTTTTCTCTAAAATATAATATACTTTAATTAAAATTTGTAGTCGTTTTTAAATTTTAACATTTATTATTTTTCTGTGGACGGTACTCTAATGCACCCGCACCATTAAAACGTTAATACGTTACTTGCCGTACATTAAACTAAATGACTTTTCCTCTTTATAAATGCAAAATTTTGTTCATCCGTTTGTCACCTTAGTTAGTACATAATTAAGAAGGGACAGGGGTTCAATTTCGATTGAGACAAATATTTTAAAATTGTATTTTTTAACAACGTTTCGCAGAAGAAATACATTGATACTGTAAAAATATCAAGTAAAAATAGCTTTTCCTTTCAAAAGAAACGTATTCAAAGTTTACCTGCGCTTAGTTCGGACTCGTCCCTAAATGCCTTATAGTGATATTTTAAGTAATAATATACTAGCGATTCACCCTCGCTTCGCTTCGGGTTCGTCCCTAAATAAAAACAAATCTATCCCACGGGAACCGTACATTTTTCCGGGATGATATATAGCCTATAGCCCTCCTCAGTTATCGGGTTATCTAATGCAAAAAGAATTTTTCAAATCGGATTAGTAGTTCCTGAGATTAGCGCGTTCAATCAATCAAACAAACAAACTCTTCAGCTTTATAATATTAGTATAGATGTGCACTGTATTTCATTCAAATCGATCTAGCATTATATTTAGGTTGCATTAAAATTAGTTCAGATTAGACTTGCAACGAATAGTATATTCGGCCATACGCCGAATACCGAATATTCGGCGGGCTGTCAGGCCGAATAGCCGAATATTAGGCAAGAGTATTCGGCCAGCACGTGGTGGGAATTGGGAAAACTTGTATCTACGTGTTCGTTTTTTGTTTGGCGCCAGAAAGTAGTATTTATTTAGAATGTCTTTTCTCTGAATATGGGATTGTCTAGGAGAAAACTACTGCCTGAAAATACAGAAAAAATAGTCTTTTCGCATAATAATCTTCCACTTCTAAATTTTAATTATGATAATGCAAGAGCATAGACATTTATTTAATCGTTTTTTTGTTAATTTTTGTAATAAAGAAGGTGTTTATGTATGTACCTATGACTACTTTAATGATTATACGAAAAATATATTATTATAAAATAAATCAATATTTTCATTTTACCAATAGGAAATATGCATGTTTTTTTTTTTGTTTTTTTTTTATACAATCATACATCGTTATATAACTATAAAAAAATATCCAGCTCCAAAAAACTAAAACTTAGTATAAAAAATATTAAAATACACCGTTACGGATACTTTAGACGCTCGCCATTTCGCGCGCTTGGTGTGACGTCACAGTGCACATACACAGAAATTACGACTCAATTAGTAAGCGACAAAATCGCTAATCGCTCTGTTATGATATACACTGACGTCATATTCGGTATGACCAACGGTGTTGCGTTTCAACTACTTTGAATTTCCCGCCTGTTTTTTAAACTTTTTAATAATTATTTCCTTAATCAAAAAGAAATTACATTAATAAATATTAATATAGGCTTAATTCAAAAGCAATAAAGATTATAAAAAAACATTTCACCTTTCATTACATCACACGCATATTCCCTACTATTATCTGATTACAACAAAACATATTACTTAAGTATTCGGTATTCGGCCGAATAGTATGTAGATATTCGGTATTCGGCCGAATAGGATAAAAGTAGCCGAATAGGCCGAATACCGAATAGTAGCCGAATATTCGTTGCAAGTCTAGTTCAGATCTTTTGAGAAACACTCTAGAGATGGACACAGACAAACGTTTTGTTTATTTTTTGTATAATAACAACAATGTCCTTCTAACCGATTTCGGCCACAGTGGCTAATCTCACTCTCTATTCCTGTCACTCTCATACTCCGGTGGGACGACACAAGACGCGACCGGTGAGAGTTAAGACGCAGGACTGACGCGACCCGTGCTTTCCGAAGCACGGGGGTGAAACACCGCCAACTTCCCAACTCCGAGCTGTTACTGAGGGCTGTACTGATGCTGAGGACTAAACTTAGCCCGACCCGGGACTCGAACCCAAGATTTCCGAATGTGCAGCCGTACATACTAGCCACTACACCACCGAGGCAGTTAAAAATATTTTTTTTAAGTAAAACTTCTTTACGCACTCTTGACTTGGACGGTAAACTGGTGAATGCGTTACGAAAACATGTACGTACGTTTGTTGCCATGGTAACCGTTGTTATTGTCCGACACATGATATATAATATATTATTTCCTTAAATGATATTCTATAAATATATGATTGTAATATGCCTAATATGAGTTATTTTTAGTATCTCACCTATCCTAATTATTTGAAACATAAATTGAGTTTCATAAAGAGTACCGATAACCTACAGAAGTTTTACTTCTTGCGCGTGTACACATTCATACACGCACTCTTTTATTTTTTGTATACCAGAAATCGAACCTATTAAGACGTAGCGTAAAACACTACATTGATTTCTAAAATATACGTCCTAGTCATAAGCACCCAGCGGGTGAAAGAGGCCGTATACGAAATCAAAACAAGCGAAATTAGTTATTTCGCGCACACACACACACGCACTAAGCGTTCTGTCGCGTGTGTGCGTAAGTCCGAAGTCGCCGTTTGGCGATCAAACCGTTTTGATCCTTTAATATTTTTTATGAGTATATTACATTCACTCTCATGGATTTGTCAATTGAAATAAAATACCTGGTAATATAAAATTAAGCCTTTATTTATCGCTAGTTATTATACATTCTTTATTGCACAAATAAAAAAGTAGTCATACAAAAAAATACATTGAAAGTGACGTGAAAGAAGGTGGACTTATCTCTCGCTATAAGAGATCTCTTCCAGCCAACCCATGTATGTGGGAAATAGTGTTAAGTAGCGGGACAGAAAGAGAAAGTGTCGAGAAAAATTGTAAAGTATATAAGTGTAAAAACATAAATAAAACAATAAATGTATATATTGCTATTAAATATGCGGATGCTAAAATTTGCGGATGTAAAAATGTCTGCTAATAAATACATATAATAAAATTCTAACTAAGTCGAATCTGTAAGTTAAATACTTTTTGGAAAATCTTATTGAAAAATTGAACTAAAACAAAGACCTATTTTGCTTGTGCCACTACTCTTTATCCGCTTATCGAATCGCAGTGAAATGAATCATTCTAAAAATTTGCGGATGTAAAAATGTCTGCTAATAAATACATATAATAAAATTCTAACTAAGTCGAATCTGTAAGTTAAATACTTTTTGGAAAATCTTATTGAAAAATTGAACTAAAACAAAGACCTATTTTGCTTGTGCCACAACTCTTTATCCGCTTATCGAGTCGCAGTGAAATGAATCATTCTAAAAATTTGCGGATGTAAAAATGTCTGCTAATAAATACATATAATAAAATTCTAACTAAGTCGAATCTGTAAGTTAAATACTTTTTGGAAAATCTTATTGAAAAATTGAACTAAAACAAAGACCTATTTTGCTTGTGCCACAACTCTTTATCCGCTTATCGAGTCGCAGTGAAATGAATCATTCTAAAAATTTGCGGATGTAAAAATGTCTGCTAATAAATACATATAATAAAACTCTAACTAAGTCGAATCTGTAAGTTAAATACTTTTTGGAAAATCTTATTGAAAAATTGAACTAAAACAAAGACCTATTTTGCTTGTGCCACAACTCTTTATCCGCTTATCGAGTCGCAGTGAAATGAATCATTCTAAAAATTTGCGGATGTAAAAATGTCTGCTAATAAATACATATAATAAAATTCTAACTAAGTCGAATCTGTAAGTTAAATACTTTTTGGAAAATCTTATTGAAAAATTGAACTAAAACAAAGACCTATTTTGCTTGTGCCACAACTCTTTATCCGCTTATCGAGTCGCAGTGAAATGAATCATTCTAAAAATTTGCGGATGTAAAAATGTCTGCTAATAAATACATATAATAAAATTCTAACTAAGTCGAATCTGTAAGTTAAATACTTTTTGGAAAATCTTATTGAAAAATTGAACTAAAACAAAGACCTATTTTGCTTGTGCCACAACTCTTTATCCGCTTATCGAGTCGCAGTGAAATGAATCATTCTAAAAATTTGCGGATGTAAAAATGTCTGCTAATAAATACATATAATAAAATTCTAACTAAGTCGAATCTGTACGTTAAATACTTTATGGAAAATCTTATTGAAAAATTGAATTAGCTTTTATTTCTAATCATGATAAAAATGTCAGCATAACAAATATTGAGATAAATATTATTTTTCCACAAAAAACGATTCCAGAAGAACATACACATGCAATTCTTTTATTCAAAAAGTTTCTTTCGCATGTCGTGGACAATTAACCGTATAATTTACTTTCTTTGTACTTTGCTAGTTTTTCCTTTTAACTTTTTAACCTCTGAAAAAACATATTTTTTAATAGATTAAAGTAAGTAAACTTTATCCATAAAATATCTTTACTTGGTTTATTTTTTAACGTTCCCTCGTAATTACTAAACGACAACCGATTTTGATGATTCATATATAATTACTTACAAAAGTATCAAAAATTCACGTCGCGCTACACACGTCGCTACATTTCGATACGTTGCGTGACGTCAGTAATTGCGTGAGCGCAGAACGATACATCCACCCTCTAAAAACGCTCAGCGCGGACTGCTGTCTCGTGGCTTGCGTCGAGTAATATATATTGCGATTTGCGAGTTTCAGTCGTTTTAAAAGTTTTTTTTTGGAAAGTATAGTTTTTAACATTTTAATTTTTTTTTATGAAATGAATAGTCCTTGAACTGAAGTTTCTTTCTGTAATTTTCTTTTTATGAACGAGAGTTCTATGTAGCCTAGTGTACCAGAAATACTTTGCGCATTTTCTTTAAAATTTGTCTGAGTTTAGTATTTATTTACTCAACTATTTTATATAAAAGTAGTAAAAACTGATTCATACATTGTATAAAACACTTTTACAACAATACACTGTATTTTTTTCATATTATTTAGAGGTCAACACAAGCCGTAAGTGATGGTATCCTAAACCTCTTACACAAAAAATTCACCTTTCAGTCGCGGTTTTGATGTCAATAATTCAAAACTAAGTACTAAAAATAAAAAAGGGGGCCATTCATTAGATTATAATTAAAATGACTTTTCATATTATGTATATAAACTTATAGAAAAAATATTTTATAACTGTGAAATAACGTTCGTAAAATAGCGTAAATCAGCGAATTCGGCAAAATTTCATATACGGCCTCTTAAGAAAATAATATAAGTAACACACTACGTTACTCTCTATAATAGATTGCCCACTGTTTTTCACTTTCTTTGAGTGCGAATGCTTTCAATTTCATATAATAAGCTACTTATTGCGGCTTCTTTATATATGCGTAAGACTCCCGCTATATTAAACGTAAAACCGAGATTTTAAGCTTTTTTCTTTAAAATTAAAAAAAAACTGTTGAAATTTATATTAATCCAAAGTGTGATCTATACAGATAAACAAAATTGAAGTGTCTGTGTGTAATTTCAAAATAACAGCTTTATACTTAATGTATATGGAATTATATACGGTACTTATAAGAAAAATACAATTTTTAAAATTCTTGTCTGTTTGTCTGTTTGTTTCGGCTAATCTCCGAAACGGCTGGACCAATTTTAACGGAACTTTCACTGGCAGATAGCTGATATTATAAGGAGTAACTTAGGCAACTTTTATTTTAGAAAAAGTAAAGTAGTAAGTAAAGTAAAACGTACCTAGGGACTGAGTCGCTAGTCTATTTAATAAAAAAACATCATGAAAATCGACTTTTAATTACATACAAACGTACGAGCGAATAAATCTCGTCCCATTAAAGTCGATGTTTCTGTATCCCTTAGTTACGAGTACATGCCATCCCTATCCATACTAACATTATAAACTCAGAGAATCAAAAACAAATGTATCCCACGGGGACTGTACGTTTTTCCGGGATAAAAGTAGCCTATGTGTTATTCTGATGTATGAGCTATATTATTGTAAAGTTTCATTAAAATCCATTTAGTAGTTTTTGCGTGAAAGAGTAACGAACATCCATACATCTATACATATGTACATACATCCAGACATGCTCATAAACTTTCATAGGATAGGCAATGATATAGATTGCATCCTGGGATCGGATATATCCTTAATCCTGCCCCATTTTTTTTTATATTTCATAACTATTATAGACACATTTTGATACCTTAGGTTACATTATTGCAATTTTTGTGAGGATCTCTAATTTTTTTGAAAATATAATATGGCATACATTACTCGCTGATAATGTAGTTTTAATAGGTGAAAGAATTTTTAAAATAGGTTCAGTAGTTTTTTAGTTTATCCACTACAAAGATACAAAAAAAGCAGTCACGAGGACTGCCGACAGAAGTGAAAACTTAAAACTATAAACAAACAGTTGTTATTTTTGGATATTCAAATTAATTGTTTGATCTTAAATTAAAATGTGTAAATTAAAGCTGTTTCCATCTATCTGGTTTTGTTCAACATCTATCGGCGCTCTGAGTGTTAGCGTCAACACGTCACGTGACCATGTCGATGACGACTCACATGGATTTACTCTCCATACAAACAAACCTGCCTATACAAGTTTTCACTTCAAAAACATTTTTTCTCCTTTATAATATTCAGTATAGATTTGACCACAGGATCAACTAGCTGTTCATATAAGCCGGGCACTTATCTTTCAGCAATATAACTCCAATAGTTTTCGAGTAAAATAGTTGTGACAGACGGACATGCCAAAATATAAGTTTCTTTCATAACTTTCTTAGTCAACGCGAATATTTGATATTTTAAATAAAACTATCTTTTCGAAATATTTCGCGGATTTATTTTGATTTTTGGTTCCCGACGCTTTGGTCTTAGAGAGGACTCTCCTCAAACACGAAAAAAATTGTTTTTGGGGTTCCGTGCCCAAAGGGTGCCAACGGAACAATATTATTAAGCCCGCGCTGTCCATCCGTCCGTCCATCCGTCTGTCAGAGAGCTGTATCTCGTGAACCGTAATAGCTAGAGAGTAGTTGAAATTTTCACGGAGTATGTATTTTGATTGCTGCTATAACAACAAATAATAAAAAAAAATACCGAAATTAATATACTACATACCTACATAGAGTAAAAGTCATATTAATAAAAAGTACATTACAATGGTACCGAACCCTTCGTGTGCGAATTCGACTCGCACTTGACCGATCTTTTGGCCACGGAACCCTAAAAGGAAGCCTTGTATATAAGTTTTATTATAAATACGAAAGTTAAGGCATATTTACAGGAGAATTCCACTATGAAGCCATCATCCCCTTTTATAAGGGTTAAAAATAATAAAATAGGTCATAAGCAACCCTTGCTCACACCACATTTAACGCACGAGGTTGTTCCTGAATAAAGGTGGCAAAGCGACACATTCTTATTAATAACATGACTTTTTAACACGAAAATTAAACTAAAAAGTTAGAATTTATTCAAGCCTTATAGTCCAGAAGCCCTGGTCTATTTTTACAATTGATTATTCTCAAGCTAATTTTAAATTAAAGTAACCAACATCACGCGTAGAATAAGCTCGCTGAAGTGGAAGTGGTCATGTCTCCAGACGTACTGATGGTCGATGGAGCCGAAAAGAGCTAGAGTGAAGACCGCGTTTAGGCAAGCGTAGTGTAGAACACCCTGCAGCACGATGGACAGATGACATAAGAAAGGTGGCTGGCAGGATGGATGCGGGCTGCCCAGGACCGGGATGGTTGGCGCTCTTTGAGGGAGACCGTTGTTCAGCAGTGGACGGCGATAGGTCAATTGATTGAAGCTAATTTTCCATGGGTGACCTTCATTTTGATGAGACACCCAACTTTTTCTCTTACAAAAATTCTCGATTTCTCGGTCTTGTGGTCAGTGGCGTAGCGTGCACTTATGCCGCCGGGGGCCGAAGTCAAATTCGCCGCCATCTTCTTTGGGCAATTAATTTAAGGCCAATAAATCGGACCATTTCCGATTAATAACTTGGCAAGCGATTCGACCAGATCAAGTGAGAATTCAGTTTATTATGGATTAATTATTTAACAATAAGGCCCAATGCTTTTGCTATTCCAAATCAAGAAGCATTTAATTGCGCAAAATAGGTTAAAATCTATAATGCTACAGGTTCGGGATCACGAATTGTTTGGTAATTAAATGACAGCGATCAAAGAAGAAGAAGAAGTTTGTAAGATTATAATATGAGAGTACAATATGCTTGAATTATGCCATGTTATCTGCTGTCTGATGGAATGGTGAAAAGGTTAAACTAGAACTTGGAACGGCATCTAGCAAAGGTTGTGACTTGTGGATAGAAATTAAAGAATTAGGTCAAACATTTACCATTAATATATAATTCATTCATCGTTACGAACTGCCGTACACGAAAGTAATTTACATCAGCTTATACTATCGGCAGTCTGCTACGCATATGATCGGGGAAGATCCCCAGAAACATTATACCACATATCCTAGTGACGTGAGAAAAGTAGCGCAGAACGCCTGCAACAGAAGATGCCTGCCATGGCGATTACAGTAGGCATACGATAAACGTACCGTCATACGTAAAGCGTCAACGCTTATACGCTAAAGAGGTGCATCCCGTGATTATACTCGTATTCGCTCTATCTATCGCTACTAGCGACCTTCTCTGACTCTACCTAAGGGATTTAGAGGTACAAAATTCTTTAACACATATCGCAATGTAATTTAAAATGTGTAAATGGGGAAAGTACACCTTTACCTCTACATACTTGTATGTATTAATACATATTTTGAAGTAAAACTTCTTTATACACGCTTGACTTGGCTGGGACTTGTATATGATATCTATACATCTATACATACAGATAAATAAAATTAAAATGTCTGTTTGTAATGTCAAAATAACAGCTTTATACTAAATTCATATGGAATTATATACGGTACTTATAAGAAAAACACAATTTTTAAAATTTTTGTCTGTCTGGCTGTTTGTGCCGGCTAATCTCTGAAACGGCTGGACCAATTTTAACAGAACTTTCACTGGCAGATACCTGATATTATAAGAAGTAACTTAAGCTACTTTTATTTTAGATAAAGAATTAGGGTTTTCCTCAAAAAAATTAAAACGTACCTAGAAATGAACGCCAGCGAAGTGAGCATGAGTCGCTAATATATTTAGTACAAATAGTATTTAGATTTTAATTAAGAAAAAGATTATTTTGTCTATTCAAAAGCAGATTTTAACCATCTATTGAATATTAAACGTGCGTACATTTTATGCAAGTAACGACCGGGACGTGAACAAAGCCACAAACAGGCCCAAACACCGATAAGCCTGGTGAAGCTAAAAGTGAAAACTACAAGGAAGACAAATAGGACAGGAGCCGAAACGGGACAGGTTATTACACCAAACCTCTCACCAACCAAAGAAACCAGATACCACATGCAAAACGCCTATATATAGCGGTTGTGAGAGAAACTGGGAAAACGCACCTTACATGTGAAATATCAGACAAGCCTTTCGAACTTGGAAACGAGGGTTTGCTGAAAGCATTACAACATCAGAATACATTAGGGGCAACAAACCATGGAGCAACGCCGCCAATCACATGGCGCTCTATAATGTGAAGCACGGTCTCGTGCAACTGGAAAAGTTGGAAGAAGGAAGAACCGAACTCCTTAAATAGGGCTATAATATACTACAATGACTAAAGATGGTAAGACGAAGAGTTAATCAGAACGCTAGCATCCTAAACCAAATGTGCCAGCATAGGAAGCCAAAGAAACCAATCAGGAAGCTGGCAACCTACACCAATAATGTCAGGATCTCACACCAACATCACCTGAGAGCACAGTGAGAAAAAGAGGAAATCTCCCTCTGACATACTACACTAAAAATGCCAGCATTCTACACAAAGAGGACCTGAGAGAGCAGTACCAACTTATAGCACAACTGCTCTCAAAGCTCTTAAAAGTTGCAACGATGGGCTCATTTAGCCTGAATTAAAATAAAAAATCTCAAATAATGGCACGGAAAAAGAGTATGTGGTGTTCGCATATTCCATAAAAAAACGTTCTCTCTGAGGCGTTCTTTGAGGTAAGGTGAAGCATTGTCAACTTCCCAACTTCGGGATGTTACTGACAATTTCTTCACAGAAAAAATGAATTATTATCTCTGGTCTAAGCTGGGACTCGAACACAGAATATTCTCAAAAATATATATTTTCAATTTATACTAACCAAAGTTAATCGTGGAAAAATAACCGATCAGTAATTGCAAAAATTATGCAAAACATTTGCTTTTTGTTTAATAATAACTATAACTAGGTACCTACTTCTTATCACACTATAATAACTAAATAAATATAATTGCGTGTTATAATTTTGCATGTTTTCCACTTTTCACGCCTTTTGCGTATGAAGATTCACCCAGGGCGGAAAGGTTTTTTTTTTAATTATTTATTATTAGTCTTCGAATAAAATGACTGAACTTCCGAGTAAAATTAAATGGACGAAAGATGATGATGATGATGTCAAAATTTTAAAGATTTCGTTTGAGCCATTTATTAATGAGATCTTATAATTTAGTAAATAATAACAATGATACTATAACCTCATTGAATAATAAAAATAAGTAGTTCTTCTTTGTCAAGTTTTTTTTTTTAATTTTTTCGCACCGTTATATTTCACAGTAAAAAGTCTTTGGTAATCTTAGTCCAGTAGCTTATATAGGGCGCGGCATGATCAGAATTCCTATTCAGCAATGAAAATTACTTAGCAATAACCCGATAGAATGTGTTGGTAGTGATTTTTGTGAGAAATAATTAATTTTCTCTATTTCATGTTGGTACACAATATTTATTGTGAAATTTTGCCGCCACTTTAAAAATGCCGCCTGGGGCCGCGGCCCCCACCGCCCCCCGTACGCTACGCCACTGCTTGTGGTATTAACAATTTCTAAACGTAGGACCGGAATAACGTACGCAATTTGTAGGACAAAATGGCTGTTAAATTATATAAATACTAGCGATTCACCCTCGCTTCGCTCGGGTTCGTCCCTAGCTTGGATATAGTGTTGGAGGTCATCAATAAAACACGAACATGTTCCATGCATACTTATATTCAGTACTTTTATAATCGTCAGTACGTCTGTCCGTATGGAAGCTACCACCGGCTCGGAAAGCAGTTCTGATTCCATGACTAGTCACTACAGGATGGTACGAGAGCTGCCCCTCTGTCAATCGCGGGGAAAACAAAAGAATCTCCGCGTTCTTTTTATTTTTTTAAATACATTCTTATCGGCCAATATCACATAACCACATGCCATAGACATACATAAATCATTACAAATTAACCAAATATATTATTTTCCATTAAAACGCTCAAATATAAAAGTGCAACCTTACAATAGTAAAATGGATATAATATATTATCCTTAAGAGATAGACATATGCCATCGCGGACGTTTTTAGACCTTTTTAAGGTGTACAGTACTGTAGTACATTATTAGTAAGCGCAAAAAAATGTGTTTATTTACGACATCACATTAGAAACCTCTAAAATTATCAGAGTTTCTCTTCTATATTATGCATGTATTATACATATAAACCTTTCTCTTAAATCACTCTATCTAAATAAAACTATCTTTTCGGATTATTTCGCGGATTTATTTTGATTTTTGGTTCCCGACGTTTCGAATGCTTTACAGCAATCATGGTCACGGGAGAGACTAAGGTATTAGACATCTCAAAAGCGTTATATACTTGTTACAGACAGTGCCTACCCACAAATTTACAAAATGATTTTCAAAGTTCAAAAATGGCACCAGAGTACCTTACAATATTTGTTGATTTTAATTCTAAACATATTAAAAATATTAAAAAGTTTAATAAGTATTATAATTAAATATTATTTGTTTAATTTTAGCTGTTATTATTATAAATATTACAATATTTTAAAAACTTTAAGAATTAATAATGTAATATTATTTAGTGTTGCTATTACTATAATATGTCTAACCACAAAGAAAATCAAAAGATTAATTATTTATTAAATACTAATTATTTATTAAAGTATTATTATTGTTTTATATGTAATTTAGAAAATTAAATTTTAATTTAGATTTCTAATGTAATTTTAAGATAGAATATTAAGCAACACTATCTTCACAGATAAAATATAATATATTAATCTGAATCATTGTTATAGCGATCCACACAGTATGAACTAACTACATCTACAGGTCTGTTATCTTTGTTTTTGCTGTTAGATTTTATTATGTTTATTACAGTATCCCACGATGATGGTAGTACCCAGCCATCTTCCCTATTGAAGTTTGGATGTTTTTTAATTTCAATAGCTTCGCGAATCATCCTGGGGCGATAACGGCTTTCTTTCGCAAGTATTTGTGGATTATCAAAGCGAATGTAGTGGCTTGGGCGATCCTGGCTATGTTTACAGACTGCAGATGTTTTATTGCGACGGTGCTTCACATCAGCTATGTGTTCTTTGACCCGAGTTCTAATGGATCTCTTTGTTTGTCCGATGTAGGAAAGCCCACAATCACAATCAAGTTTGTATACCCCTGCATCTTGGAGAGGGATGTGGCACTTGACTGGTGGTAAAAACTGACTAATTTTCTTTGGCGGCTTGAAGTAAGTTTTGATTGAAGCACGCTTTAAGATGTAGCCAATCTTGTCAGTGACTCCTCTCATGTATGGCAGGACTGCAGGGACTCGCTCGACTGTGGCTGGTTTCACTCGGTCACTGTGACGCAGGCGCGGCACTTGCAGCTTGTTGTCTCGCAGAACTTGCTTGACATGTTGCAGTTCTCCGGCCAGGTGTTGCTCGTCACAGATCCCTTGTGCTCTCTGAAACAAAGATTTTCCCACGGTAGCTAACTGTGAAGGATGGTGGTGAGATTCACCGTTCAGGTACCTATCAGTATGGGTCTTCTTTCTATACACAGTGTGACTCAAGGTGTTATCTGGGTTGCGTTTAACTAAGACATCTAAGAAAGCTAAGGTATTGTCAGATTCTAATTCCATAGTAAATTGTATTTTAGGATTTATAGAATTAAGATGTTCTAAGAATACAGTTATTTTATCAGATGGTAATATTGTGAAAGTGTCATCTACGTACCGCTTGTAGAAACGAGGGGTCACGGGTGATGTGTTCAGAGCAGTCTCCTCGAAGTCCTCCATGAAGATGTCGGCTACAACGGGAGAGACTGGCGAACCCATGGCCACTCCATCCACTTGCCTATAGAATTCATCATTCCACAGTAGATAGCCGGATGTTAGGCAGTGTTTTAAAAGTTCAGTGTATTCTATTGACATATTGTGATCCTGTAGCTTCCTAGATATTATTTTAATACAGTCTTCCACTGGTAGGCTGGTAAATAAAGACTGTACATCAAAACTAACCATTGTTTCATTGTCCATGAGTTTTAGGTGTTTAACTTCATTGACATTGAAAATGGTAAGAGTCCCTTGTGAACGCTCTTGTTAATCCTCTGAGTGGTGAGAGTACTTTTGCTACTAGTTTGGCCAGTTTGTAAGTCGGTGAGTCGATCTGACTCACAATTGGACGTAGCGGAGCGTTAGGCTTGTGTATTTATTAATATTCGCGTAAATATTCGCGTAAATCTAAGAAAGTATTATCACTCTATCTATTAAAAAAACCTCATCAAAATCCGTTGCGTAGTTTTAAAGATCTAAGCATACATAGGGACAGACAGACAGCGGGAAGCGACTTTGTTTTATACTGTGTAGTGATTAACTAAGCAACAGTTAAGAAATCAGCTGGCTAGTAATCCTTATTGATGATCTCATTATCGATACATGTTGGAAGGAGGGTCCTCTTTGATCAAACCATATATTTTGTAGGACACATTTGTTTTTGTATAATGTTAATAGTTATCTTAAGATTTAATAAAAAACCTCACAGTTAATAATAAATATTTGAGAATCGTCAAATCAACATATTTTATCCCTGCTACCCCTGTTAGCTACCACAATCGAGAATTTTTCTAAGAGTTAAATTTGGCTGTCTCATCAAAATGAAGCTACTCACGTGAAATTAGCTTGATACTAGAATCAATTATAAAAACAGACCAGGGTCCCAGACTATAAGATACTTTCTTAAAAAAATTGGATAAATTTTGTATATTTTAAATAAAACTATCTTTTCGGATTTTTTCGCGGATTTATTTTGATTTTTGGTTCCCGACGTTTCGATTGCTTTACAGCGTACATGGTCACGGGAGAGACTAAGGTGTTAGATGTCTCAAAGGTATTATATAGTTGTTACAGACAGCCTACCCACAAATAACAAAATGAATTCAAAAAACTTGAAAATTAACACCAAATTACCTTATAATATTTGTTAATTTTAATAATTTTTATAATTATTTAATTTAACATTTTTATTTAAAATGTCAAATGTTCGCGTAAATCTCAGAAAGTATTAAATTTCATATATATTATAAGATATGTATGAGAATGTTTGTATGTATTTTTTTTTCGTTTGTACGTTAAAACTGCTGGAACGATTTGGATAAAATTTAGTACACAGATAGGCTACGAGCTGGACTAGTTCAGAAACTATGCTAAGTTGTTAGACTCGTTAGAACGAATTCGATTCAAAGTTTTCTTTATTTCCATAGTAATCAATTATATGTCCGTCTGTACTAAGCCAAGTACGGTTTTCTAAAGTAAAGTAAGTGTTTGACAAGACTATGACATATTTCTATAGCTAAAAGTAAACCTTTGTCAATAGAACAGCGATCCATGAATTTCTTTCTTAATAAAAGGAATAAATAAATGAAAAAATATTAAAATAAAAAACCCGACTGCATAAAAGCTAACTAAAAAAATGAAAACAAGTTCACGATGGAATAAAGCAGAGAGAAAGAAATCTATACTAATATTATAAAGCTGAAGAGTTTGTTTGTTTGTTTGGTTGAACGCGCTAATCTCAGGAACTACTGGATAGAATTGAAAAATTCTTTTTGTGTTGGATAGTCCATTTATCGAGGAAGGCTTTAGGCTATATATCATCCCGGGAAAATGTACGGTTCCCGTGGGATAGAGTTGTTATTGTCTAGAGACGAACCCGAAGCGAAGCGAGGGTGTGTCGCTAGTATAATATAAATAAAGAATAATCCAGTCGGAAACATTTCATCCTTGTCACTAGATGTACATAATATGTGTGTCTCCGACTGCATAATACTCTATTCCATCGTGAACTTGTTTTCGTCTTTTTAGCTAACTTTTAAGTAGTCGGATTTTTTATTTTTTATAATATTTACTAGCGACTCACTCTCGCCCCGCTCGGGTTCGTCCCTAATTACGTTTTAATATTTAGTATAAATTTCTCAGAGATGGAATATTTTCCCGCAGTAAAAAGTATCCTATATGTTGACCCGGATAACCAGCTATCATAATACCAAATTCCAACAAAATCTGTCCAGTGGTTTTCCCGTGATGCGGTAACAGACAGACAGACAGACAGACAAAAATTTTAAAAACTATAGATTCGGCCTCTGTATCGATAATAATGTCTATTTCAATAAGATTTTCCAAAAAATATTCAATGTACAGATTCGGCTTAGTTACAATTTTATTATATATGTATAGATTTTTTTATTAAAGTATCGAAATGACAGTCATATATAACCTCCTTATTATAAAGCCATCAACATAAATTAATATTAAATGCGAAATTTCATAACCATTGATAGCTGAAATGTTTTTTAATTAATTGAATACAGAAATTATATTACATTTTCGAGCTTTTCAATAATCATATCATGATTTCTCGCATGAATGAAAATTAATTTGACTTAAAAGCGATAAAAGCTTGGATTGTGTTACTAATATTATAAACTAATGATTCACCCTCGCTTTATTTCGGATTCGTCCCTAGAAAAAAACAAATCTATCCCACGGGAATCGTACATTTTTCCGGGATAATATATAGCTTATAGCCTTCCTTAATAAACGGGGTGTCTAATTAAAAAAAACATTTTCAAATTGTATTAGTAGTTCCTGAGCTTAGCGCGTTCAAACAAACAAACAAATTTTACTAACTTTTAAAATATACTCGTAGATAAGTGTGTGTGTTTGTTGCACTACATATATGTGTAATACTTAAATAATCCATACTTATATTATAAACTAGCGGCTCACCTAACGGCTACCAGCTTAGTACACAAAAACTACTGATTGGATTTTAATGAAACTTTACAATAATATAGTTCATACATCAGAATAACAAATAAGCTACTTTTTATCCCGGAAAAATGTACGGTTCCCGGGGGATAGATTTGTTTTTGTCTAGGGACGAACACGAAGCGAGGGTGAGTCGCTAGTTACTTATAACATGAAGCTAATTTTTTTTTATACTTTTACCGCGAGCAAAGCCGCGGGTTCTGCGAGTTATTTATATAATACTTAGCGCAGACGAAGCCACAGGCTACAGATAATAATCTATACAGATAAATAAAATTGGAGTGTCTGTTTGTAATATTAAAATAACCGCTTTTTACTAAATGCATATGGATGTATACACGGTACATATACCAAAACAACATTTTTACAATTTTTGTCTGTCTGTCTGTTTGTTCCGGCTAATCTCTAAAACGGCTGGACCGATTTTGACGGGACTTTCACTGGCAGATAGCTGATGTAATAAGGACTAACTTAGGCTACTTTTATTTTAGAAAAAAAAATATGGTCCCATGAAAAAAAAAACCAAACAAAAAATAAATAAAATAAAGTTTGTTTTGGGAAGCAACCTAGGGACGAACCCAAGCAAGAAAAGAAAAAGAAGAAAATAATAATAATAATACTTTATTTCTCAAAACAGTTTACACTTGAGAATTAACATTTTTAAGAGGAGGCTCCCTAAATTTAACGCTGATTTGCCGGGATATTCTATGTATACCAGATATCAAATCAATGTGATAATTTAAACATATGATTTTTCAAACCTTTTTCTAACGGACGTTACAAACAGAAACACAATTGAATGAAATTTTCTCGAGGGTTTTATTTTTTTTTAATATGCCTTTTTTAGAGATTTATGGATTTTACTTGTAAATTACTTCATTCACATATGCAAAAAAAATACTCACATAAGGAAAATATAGTTCATTATGTCGTGTTTGAATATCATTGACATTGACCAATTATTATTCTCATAATAAATTAAATTAGATATTAGACTTACGTCCTTTAGTTCTGTGCAAGAATAAGATCGATCGAATATTCGATATTCAACCTTATTCGCTAGCGGCTTAGGTGCAACGGCGATAGTGATTCAGTCGGCTGCTGGCCCTTGACGAGGTAGGACCTATGTCGCTTTTGCTCGCGCACAATCCCCCCGCTAATTTATCGAAATATTCATTCTTGGACATAGTGTAAAAAAATCAACGTTTTTTGCTTTTTATACATAGCTTTGCCAAAACAACTTTAAAACGTACATACATTTAAGGTTGAATTTACATTATTGTATACTTTTTTAAACTAGAATTACCTAAACACAATTAGGTTTTAAGAGAACTTTTGCATGGGATTGTGTATCTAGTTCTTTAGTGATCGATGAAATCATAAGTAAACAAATTCCGATTTGACGTATACTAGGGGTTTCGTGCGGCTATGCTTATGATTAATATTTAATATGAATAAATAATATAATTAATAAATATAAGTAATTTCTATACGCGTTGTATGTATGTGTGTGTATATAACATACATACGTACATAATATGTACGCGTATTACTTTCGTACTAGGTACTTTTCTAGAGTTTACAAGTGTGTTATCAGTATGAACTTTCGTTTCGTTTCGTGGTGGTATAAGTAGGTATGAAAAGGTTTTTATGTAAGATGTTGATAATATTGTAATCTCTGGTATTAGATAATTATTTTTTTTAAAAGTCTATGTTGCGGGACGCAGACATACACCCAAACCTCTATATATGATCTGTGCCCAAACACTATTATCGATTCTGCCACGACTTCATCAAGACCTCGGACTATAATAACAATCATCGTAGGTTCGATTTCGTCATACGTGTAGGCATTTTTTTCCTTTTTCTCAATTTATATATTGAATTTTGAATTTTCATGTACAAAGTTTTTTCGCATGCGCTTTAATTACTATTCCTTGTTGAAAAGTCCAAAATCCCATTTTTTTATCATTTCTATGCCTTTTGCATATCTGTACATATAAAAAAACAATAAATGATAATAAATAAAGAAAATATTGATTTCTTTGCATAATTGAAAAATGAAAAATATATAAAAATTGAGAAAAAGAAAAAAAACCGTCTCGGTACAGGGAATCGAACCTACGACCATAGAATATCTAGATCGAGCTTTCACCGTTACGCCAACTTACACTTGGTTTGAACATCAAAATAAGTGATTCATAATCATAGTCCTTCAATTGCTTTTCATTATTATTAATTCAATATTACAAAAGTTACATAATAATTTGTAAATTTCTAAACATTATACCAATAAAAACATAAGAAACTTCCTGATAAGATTCCTGAAGTATCTGTATGAATATATAAATAATTGAATAAAATATAATTTACTTGTTCAATATTTACTCAAATTCATTTATTGCGTAGGAATAAATGTCTTAGCTTTTCGCGATTACTAAGTATATACTTATTATAATAAAACAAAATGTTACCGGATCAATGCCCGTATTTTAAATTCCAATAATATTAAAAACAAATTAATGTAATAAGTTGGCCTACTGCCTACAGACGCGCTTGCGTACTCTGTGACGCTTGGCCTATAGTTGTGAGTTCACGCCGGCGCGGCGGCGTGAGCGCACAGCTCGCTTTGCGGGAGGGGAGGTAGCGTTAAATGCCTACTTCGCGCGGACAGCCTGGTCTTATTTTAGTTAATTAATATTAGATATTCTAACAATAGAGACATATAGATATTATAAGAATTAATAAAAATTATGATAATTCCAAAATGGCTATTTAAATATATTATTCTTTGAACTCAACTTAAAAGAATATCTATATTATAAAATACATTACTTTGTAATAATAGAAAAAAAAAGTTAATTATTTTTATAATTAAATACGATGCCCGCGAGCATAGCAGTAAAAACAGTATCTGAATCCAACATTCTCTTTATATTTGACGATACGTTTGACTCAGTTTGCAGTGAACCTACTTGCTGTGCCAGCGGTCGCGGGTTCGAGTCCCGCTGGGGCATTCATTTGTGTGATGAGCACGAATGTTTGTACTCCATTCATGGGTGTTTATATTTATATTATGTATGTATTTAAAGTTATATATGTGTAGTGTATCAACTGTCTGGTATCCATAACACAGGCCTCGTAGCTTACCATGGAACTAGATGGTGTTGTGTGTTAATGTACCAACATATTTATTTATTTATTTATTCATCCGACTTCAAAAAGGAGGAGGTTCTCAATTCGGCTGTATTTTTGAAGTGAAATTTCTTTTGTGACTTGAAACTCGATGAAACGGAAATGCGACACTAGAAAGAGACAAACACATAAATATATAGGATTAAGCCGGCGAGAGAATGAGATAGAGTACATTGTCATGTTGCCATGGTAACCGTTGTTATTGTCTGACAAATATATAATATTATATTCTTTCCGTATATAACACACACACACACACACACATATTCTATAAATATATGATTGTAATATGCCTTATTTAATTATTGATTTGTTTTAATTTAATTGCGATATTTGTCAAAGAAGTTTTAGGCTACGTCCGCACAGACAGGTGGTTTACTTAGCGCCAAGAGCTTAATGGCTTGCACTCTGGCTACTTGCTAGGATACACGGTGGCCGCACTGCAGGTGGTTTACGTGGTGGGTCGTTAAGACCTGGTCCTTTGCTTGTCGGCACGTTGACGAACTTTCAAAAATAGCTCTAAAACTGCTACTTACAGAAAATTCACATTTAAAATATACCATTTCACAGCCTTATCCATCGTGTTGGGTTCATGACATTCAAGGCACGGTCACGTCATGGGGAGTTTAATGTTCTGTATAAGCAATTGCGTAATTTTGAGTTTTACGTTTTTTTTTTTTAGTACTTACCATCTTTTTTTACTTCGACTGTTATCTCTTCCCATAGTTTTTTTTTAATATAATTGCATTTTGATGGATTTGGAGCCGGATTCCACAGAGGTTCTCTTTTAGAAACTGATGCAATTAATATTTCATCCATTTTTTATTTTAAAATGCCTCGCGCCTCGTGACAAAAAACCAACAAGTTCGTTTACTTAGATACTCGCTAAGCGATTAGCTAGGCGCCAAGCGCGCAGTGCGGCCGGTCGCGAACATTGTAAAACGTTCGTTTTACCACAGTGTACTAAAAAATAACAGTGGGCTATCGCCTTTGATGTTTGAAGAAAAGCCGACACCGCGTAGCGTACTTCGCATTACGCAGGGTTGTTACAGTTTTTTTTTGTAATTTAATTAAAAAATAATATTATTATTTAGTTATTTATCGAAGTTCTTCATAGCAAAGAATACAAAAAGACATTTCGCGGATGCAAATTCAAATAGAGTTTTACAAAATTGCATATAATAATAATAATAATAAGCCTTTTATTTCTTTAATAAAAAATAAAATATACAATTGGTTTAACAATTATTTGATTTGATTGAATGAATATTTCTATGTGACATTATAAATAATTTAATAATTAACTAGATAATTAGAATGAAATAAATTAAGTTATAATAAAAATAAATTAAATCTAGCAAATTATATTACATAAGTCAAATTGAATTTAGTTATATATAAATTTATATTATATATTCAATTTTTTAGCAAAGTTAGATTTATATGATATAATGTAATTAATAGATTTCCAAATCACCTATCATAAATGGGCAACGGACAAATATTTTCGGTTTCTAGATTTACTGGATTTGAAATTTCTGTTATTAAACTTAATTATGTAAAAAATCCTCATCGTAATAAATAATTTTAGCAAAAAATATATAATATAGCACAGGTAGTATGAACCATTGTAATTGCTTACAAATTAAAATAAACGCGCGATAGCCCTTAAAGTCGTGTCCCGAGCTGCTTACTAATTCGGGCGGCAGAAATGTATGCAGCTCGGGCTCGCCTACCCGCGTCTCACCTCTCACACCCCGCACGATTGCCCTGTCTAGACGGCTTCGTTGAATGACTGTATAGACTGTGGTTTTACTAAGCTACTAGCTGGGTGATTCGCTAGGCTCTAGGCGCTAAGCAAGCCGCCTGTCTGTGCGGACGTACCCTTACTTCAACCGCGCGTATAGGTTACACGCACCCATATTTTTTTTTACGTTTGTTACCTTAGAACTCAGTCATTTATTAACCGATTTGGACAATTTTTGTTTTGTTTTAAAGTGTATACTTCCAGTTTAGTGCCATTTAAATTTGAATCAAATATCACCCCTAAGGGTGGAAAAATAGCTAATGAAAATTTTACCTACTTCTAATTGTTATATTGACTTAAAACTTTGCTAAAGTTTCTATTTCCGTTAATAATGCAGTGATTTGGTGTCGTCGACTTAATCTGATGGTAAGGCCAGAAGGTCGATAGTTGGAACTCTTCAAAGGCGAATAGTGGGTACTTTAATTTTGGGCTTATTTTGTTTGATTTGACAAGCCCAATGCGTTAGAATTGAATTTTAGAGCCTGATTTTTTTAGTGTTACAAATAAAAGCGAATTTTAGTTTGTCAGTCTTCAAATTGGCATCAAACTAACTTAAACGGCTTAAGTGAATATTTTATTAAATAAAACAATTTCTTCTTACTTTGCTACTACTATTCTGCTACAGACATAGGTCTATACTAAAAATGATAGCCGATACAAATCAAAGCACACCGACTTCGAAAATATCTGATTAGGTATCTATAGTAAATGAAAACTACCAGTCACTTTTTTACTTTTTAGTGTTTTTTTTTGCATTATATAAGTCAAACAAAAAACGACCACAACCGAGCAAATAATAACTATAAAATATAACCAAAACCAAAAGTGTCAACCCTAAAACAACCATTACAGGCGCTATAGTTTAGATTGATAGCTATAGATAAAACAAAACAAAGTGATCTAGAAAATAATATTATGTATTAAATAAAATTATTTACAAAAAAACAATAAGTGTATATTTGAAAAATATTTTAAAAGATTTGTACGATCGAATAATGACGGTGTAGATTTCGGTTGGATATCAAAATGTTAACTATGTCTACGCTAATGATGCCAGCTGCAACCATGACAACCATGACTAACGCCGGACCAATACCGGTTGCGGCAGCAACCAAATTGGAACCAAAATTGCTGCAACTACCCCACCCAGCGCTGATGCCGCAAATACAACAGCAACCACAACACCACCACCAGCATCCCCATGGAAATAACAATAAGCTTGGTAAGTCTAGTTTTTTTCATTATATTGTATATAATTGCCCTAAATTATATAAAGAAAAGTAAATTAAGTAAAAAAATATGTAAGTTACTTTTGAATAATACTGCAAGTGGGACCAATGACATAGAAAGAAATGGAACAAAAGCACTCTTGAGTTTACTCAACAAAAAAACGATTTAATGTTTTTTGAGGATATTTAGGAACCGATTGAAATAAAACAAATACTAAATGTTAAGTGAAGCTTACCGCAATACATTAGTGAAAACCACACCCAAATCGGTTAAGCCGTTTCTAAGATTAGCGCGCACAAACGCACAGACTAACCGACAAACAGACAAAAAAAACTAAAAATCATGGTTTTGGGTTCTATTGCGTTAATAAAGATCCTCAATAATGGTTTTTCTCAAATATCTTCCATGTACAGACAGCGATCAGTTACAATTTTATTATATGTATAGATTTAGATAAGATGGGATTATGATTTGGTAATACATAAGCTTTTAAGCACACACATGAAATATTCAAGCGAAGCGAAGGAAACTCACTAGTTTCAAATATGACAAAAAAAAGTCATGAAACTTTTTTTATGCAAAATTTTAATCTTTACACATTTTTACTAAAACTTTTTTGTCTAAATTTAACCGTTTTCGAGTAATTGCGAAAAAACACTTTTGACATTTTTTTTTTCAATCCTTGCCGGGGGTTGCGGACACGAAACCCTTTACACATTGTTTTTGTATCATTAAAACTACATTATATCAAAAATGCAAAGTTGAGTGTCAACATTTTGATTTCAGACCTTATTTGACTGGACTAAATCTAATCTATACTAATATTATAAAGCCGAAGAGTTTGTTTGTTCGTTTGTTTGGTTGAACGCGCTGATCTCCGGAACTACTGATCCGATTTGAAAAATTCTTTTTGCATTAGATAGTCCGTTAACTGAGGAAGGCTATAGGCTATATATTATCTCGGAAAAATGTACGGTTTCCGTGGGATAGATTTGTTTTTGTCTAGGGACGAACCCGAAGCGAAGCGAGGGTGAGTCGCTAGTGTAAAGTAAACCGTGAAGTAAGACATTTTTGGACAGTTCTAAATGACTCAAACAAACTTTGTTTGAATAGACAAGCCACTTTGAAAATTTAATTTAAAAAGTGTCGATGTAGTCGGTCCGTGAGGTAGATACCGAATGCATTTCTGCTGAGAAGAGCCGATGAAAATGCAATATATGCTTTTAAGTTTTTCAGATACTTTTATTATCTGTACAACCGACTTCAAAAGAAAGATATAATAATATCGGCTGTTTAGCTTTGTATAATATGTCGAAGTAATTACCGATTTTATGTTTGTTTTTTCGACTCTAGTAGAATTTAACTTTTTAATTAAAAAGTAACTATACGCTAGGTATATACAAGCGACTCACCATCGCTTCGTTACGGGTTCTTCTCTAGACAAAAAAAAAACTTTCTCACGGGAACCGTACATTTTACCGGGATGATATATAGCCTATAGCCTTCCCCAGTTAACGGGCTATCTAATGCAAAAAGAATTTTTCAAATCGGATTAGTAGTTCCTGAGATTAGCGTTTTCAATTAAACAAACAAATAAACAAACAAACAATAGTAAAAATTGCAAATGGAAAAGTTTCCTATTCTTTTTATGTATCACTAGTCACTACATAGTATAAAACAAAGTCGCTTCCCGCTGTCTGTCTGTCCCTATATATGCTTAGATCTTTAAAACTACGCTACGGATTTTGATCCGGTTTTTTCAATAGAGTGATTCAAGAGGAAGGTTTATATGTATAATATATGCATAATATAGTAGAGAACCACTGATAATTTTAGAGGTTTCTAATGTGATATCGTAAATAAACACTTTTTTTGCGCTTACATTGCAAACGCTGGCTGAACCCTACGAGATAGATCAAAGTAATGTACTACAGTATTGTACACTTTTAAAAGGCCTACAAAAAAGTCCGCGATGGCATATGTCTATTTCTTAAGGATAATATTAAAATATCTCAACAAATGAAAAAGTTATGAAACTTTAAAGTTGCGCTTGTAAGAATGATGTCGTGACGTCACACAACCTTAACGACCAACATTTAAATTAATTTCTCAGTCATTTATTGATAGAATAGCGACTCACTCTACGCTCGGGTTCGTCTCTAGTTACGTTTTAACGTTTAGTATAGATTTCTCAGAGGTGAGATATTTTCCCGCAGTAAAAAGTATCCTATATGTTGACCCGGATACCCAGCTATCATCATACCAAATTTCGTCAAAATCCCTCCAGTGGTTTTTCCGTGATGCGGTAACAGACAGACAGACAGACAGACAGACATACAGACAAAAATTCTAAAAACTATAGATTCGGTCTCTGTATCGATAATAATATCTATTTCAATAAAATTTTCCAAAAAAATATTTAATGTACAGATTCGACTTATGTAGTTACAATTTTATTATATGTATAGAAGACTGATCGCAAATTATACCAGGAAAAAAATATATGATATTAACTACATGAAACTTATTTATTCAAAGCTAAACGAGAGGAATCGGGCGCAAAAGTTAGTAAGAAATATGATAAAATCATTAAAATGATAAAGGGGATGTATATTAAGAAGTGTCGATAACCAGTGAAGCGAAATTCACTAACAAGAACGTAGGATATCATAATAAACCTTATTACATAGTAAATAAGTCGATAATTCCTTGTATTATGAGCATATAGGTTAATTTTTCTTAACATGACAGGTGATATGTTTCAATAGCAACTTGTCCTGGTTTTTTCCAGGTGTAAATGGAGTATATATGTACATACATATTTTTAAGTATAATTCATACTAATATCAGTTATCCGACCGATTTTGATGAGACTTTCACTGGCAGATAGCTGATGTTAGGAGTGACAGACTAGTTTTATTTGATTCTTCAAACAAAATTTCATCCCTATTTTCACCCCCTTAAGGTATGATTACCAGGATAAAAAGCACCCTATGTACTGACCCGGATAACCAGCTATCATCATACCAAATTTCATCAAAATCTGTCTACTGGTTTTCCCCTGATGCGGTAACAGACAGACAGACAGACAAAAATTTAAAAACTATGGATTTGGCTTCTGTATCGATTATCATAAAGTCTACTTCAATACGATTTTCTTAAAAGTATTTAATGTACAGATACGGCTTGGTTACAATTTTATTATACATATATATTAGACTAGCGACTCAGCCTCGCTTCGCTCTGGTACGTCCCTACGTTTACGTTATTTTTTTCTGCGGAACCCTAATTCTTTCTCTATACTAATATTATAAAGAGGTAAACTTTGTAAGTTTGTGAGATTGTAGGGGGTAATCTCTGAATCTACTGAACTGATTTAGATGAAACTTGGTAAGAAGATAGTTTGAGATCCTGGGAAGAACATCAAAAAGTTTCTATCCCGGAAATCATCCTTTAAGGGGGTGAAAATGGTGATGAAAGTTTGTATGGGGAAGCAAACTAGGGACGAACCCGAGCGAGGGGAGGGTGAGTCGCTATATATTATATAGTCCTAGAGCTCATTTTCCTTTTTATTTAAATCTTTGAGAATGTAAAAATATTTTAGAAGGTATTCCTTCTACTCGATATTAGAATATTTAGAACTGAATCTTACTACTATTATATACACGAAAGTTTGGATGGATGTATGTTTGTTACTCGAACACGCCACAACAGCTGAACGTGGGATATATTTGTTTTCGTTTTTCACAGAGCAAGGGATCGACATGCAAAATCTGCAATAGCATAAGTAATAACCCGAGCGAAGCGGGTGTGAGTCGCTAGTCTATACAGATAAATAAAATTGAAGTATCTGTTTGTGATGTTAAAATAACAACTATATACTAAATGTATATGGAATTATATACGGTACTTATAAGAAAAACACAATTTTTTAAAATTTTGTCTGTCTTTTTGTCTATTTGTTCCGGCTAATCTCCGAAACGGCTGGACCAATTTTCACTGGCAGATAGCTGATGTTATAAGGAGTAACTTAGGCTACTTTTATTTTAGAAAAAAAAATCGGGTTTCGCTCAAAAAAATTAAAACGTAACTAGGAACAAACCCGAGCGAAGCGAGGGTATGTCGCCAGTGCTTTATAAAATTAATTAAATTTGTATTTGACACACATTCATCTATATGCTTACAAACGTTCGCATCTATAACATTATTGTGTTTCCATTTCAGTAAATGAGTAAAACAATTCAACGTTTATAAGTTACGGACTTAGAAGTAACTTGAAGCCAGAATTCGGCGTTTTTGCTAAAATTTCCAAGTAAAAGCTTATTTAATTGGATCAACTGACGCCTTAATTACTAATGATAGTTAAACTCTAACTTGAAAGAACTTTTATGTAACACGAGCTAAATACGAGATTGTATTCCATACAACAGTATGGATATAAATAAAAATAAATAAATATGTTGGTACATTAACACACAGCACCATCTAGTTTCATGGTAAGCTACGAGGCTTGTGTTATGGATACTAGATAATTGATACACTACACATATATAACTTTAAATATATACATATTATAAATATAAACACCCATGACTGGAGTGAAACATTCGTGCTCATCACACAAATGCGGGACTCGAACTCGCGACCGCTGGCACAGCAAGCAGGGTCACTACAAACTAAGTCAAAATATTATAAATGTGAATTTTACGCTGTCTGTTAATTTCTCAAGCTTAAACCACAAAAAAAATTGTCAAGGACATGTATTGTACCCTGAAATCGGATATAGGCTACCCTTGAACCCCGTTTTAAATGACCCCATTTTAAATGACCCCGTTTTAAATGACCCTGTTTTAAATGACCCTGTTTTAAATGACTTCCAAAAAAGGTTATTTGACTAGGACTCGAACTCGAATACCAGTTTAAGCAATTTCAATGCTGCGCCTTAATTTCTGTTGAACAAAACACTTGTTAAAAACCTACTCTTTTAAATTGGGTTATGTAATGGCGTAAATAAATTATAACATTGTAACACGCAAACATGTTTATAATAATTCATATATTTAGGTCAACCAAATAATTGTATTTTTGTTTGGATTATATATGAATATTCTTTTTTTTATTCTAAAAAATCATCTAAACATCTACCTATACGGATAAATAAAATTGAAGTGTCTGTGTGTAATGTCAAAATAACAGCTTTATACTAAATGCATACGAAATTATATACGGTAGTTAAAAGGAAAAAAAAAAAACAATTTTTAAATTGTTTGTCTATATCTCTGTTTATTTCGGCTAATATCCGAAACGGCCGGATTTTTTTTGATTGTACTCTCACTGGCAGACAGCTGATATTATAAGGTATAGCTTAGGCTACTTTTATTGATAACACTAAAGCTCGTCCATAGCTACTAAACAAAAAAAAAGAAAATCGTTTGACAAGAGAAAAAAGTACTGAACTGTTTTATCCTTGCCTATATATATATATGTATATATATATATATATATAGACTAGCGACCCGCGCTTGCTCCGCTCGGGTTCGTCCCTAGCTTGCTTCCCGATACAAACTTTCACCCCCATTTTAACCCCCTTAAGGGATGATTTCCGGAATAAAAAGAATCCTATGTCCTTCCCAGGGTCTCAAACTATCTTCTTACCAAATTTCATCTAAATCGGTTCATTAGATCCAGAGATTATCCCCTACAATTTCACAAACTCACAAACTTTACCTCTTTATAATATTAGTATAGATAAGTAAAAAAAAAAATTCAGACCCACCCCTATTTTCATAAACAGTAAAAAAATCCCATCATAAATATCACTACATATCATAATTTAAAGTCCCCCGTCGCTAAGATTGCTTGTTTAAGCTAATCTCAGAAACGGCTGAACGCATAATCATACGGTTTTCACCAATAGAAAGATATTATCTAGGAAAATTACGAGCTATAATCTAGACTAATATTATAAATGCAAAACTGTATGTCTGTCTGTTTGACTATCTCTCTGTTACCTTTTCATGCTTAATCCACTGAAAATTTTTATCCCGGAAATCATCCTTTAAGGGAGTGAAAAGGGGGATGAAATTTTGTATGGGGAATCAATCATTTCTTAAGTAAGGGATATAAAACTCATCATACAAATGTATAATATATACTTATAGTAAAACCCTCGGCTACGCCCGCGTTCAATCTACAAAAAAAGCTCTTTGATACAGCGACTCACCCTCGCTTCGCTCGGCGTCGCTATGTAGCAAAAATACTAAAATCACGATTAAAAAATGGGGGGTGGGGGTAGGAGGGTGAAAAATACTTTACGACCTATCTCACAACTATCAAATATACAAAAAAATCATTAAAAACAGTCGAGCCGTTTCGGAGGAGTGCGTTCACAAACACCGTGACACGAGATTTTTATATATTATATTAGCGACTCACCCTCGCTTTGCTCGGGTTCATCCCTAGGTACGGTTTAATTTTTTTGAGCGAAACCCTAATTCTTTTTCTAAAATAAAAGTAGCCTAAGTTACTCTTCATAATATCAGCTACCTGCCAGTGAAAGTCCCGTTAAAATTGGTCCAACCGTTTCGGAGATTAACCGGAACAAACAGACAGACAGACAAAAATTTTAAAAATTGTGTTTTTCTTATAAGTACCGTATATAATTCCATATGCATTTAGTATTAAGCTGTTATTTTGACATTACAAACAGACACTTTAATTTTATTTATCTGTATAGATATAGTCTATCTATTCTATACGAACTGCTCAAACGTACAGAACTAACCCAAGCGAAGCGAGGATAATAATATAATAGTTTATATATACATTGCGTAGATAAGCTACCAATATGTTGAAGAACCGGAACCAACCTAACTTACCGGAAGAAGGGTCCCTTCTTAGATGTTCCTTAATAATAAATACGAAAGCCATGAAAGCTACATAGTTGGCTGGGTCACTAGTTTTTCATGAAATTAAGATTCTGATCGTAGCTAAAATGTTGGTCAAATAAGCAGATGCGGAGTGGTAACGTGTTTGGGAAACCGAGTGAAGCGGGTTCAAATCCCGGGTCTCGCTCTGATATTTTCATGCGTAAATTATTTCCAACATGATTACCACTTGTCTTACGGTGAAGGAGAACATCGTGAGGCAACCTGCCTACCAAGTTCGAAAGATATGTAAAGTCATATATATATATATATATATATATATATATATATATATATATATATATATATATTTTTATTGAACCAACGTACAGGCTTATCTTTTTTTAGTAACTTCCATTTAACTAAAGCCCTTTCATTTTTGAACCAACATACATATTCTGGCGAGGCAGTGGTAGCCCATTGGTAACGCGCTCGCTTGGGAAACCGAGTGAAGCGGGTTCAAATCCCGGGTCTCGCACCTCTGATATTTTCATGTGCGAATCATTTCTAACATGATTACCACTTGCCTTACGGTGAAGGAAAACATCGTGAGGAAACCTGCATGTCTGAGAAAACCTAACAAGTTTTCGAAAGACACGTGAAGTCCGCCAACCCGCACTTGGCCAGCGTGGTGGACTATGGCCTGATTCCCCTCGTATTGAAGGGAGGCCCGGGCCCAGCAGTGGGACGTTAAAAAGGGCTGAATACAAAAAGTATTCTATATGTTGACCCGGATAACCAGCTATCATCATACCAAATTTCATCAAAATCTCTCCAGTGGTTTTTCCGTGATACGGTAACAGACAGACAGACAGACAGAGAGACAAAAATTCTAAAAACTATAGATTCGGTCTCTGTATCGATAATAATATCTATTTCAATAAGATTTTCCAAAAAATATTTAATGTACAGATTCGGCTTAGTTAGAATTTTATTATATGTATATATTTAATAACGCTTTCTATTAACAAGTGGTAATCAGTGGTAAAGATAGTGGTAGCCTAGTGGTAAAGTGCTTGAAGAAAAAGCAAACCGCGCGTGTTAAAGCAAATTAAACGGGTTCAAATCTCGGGTACTTACACCTCTAATATTTTCATGCGCAAATCATTTTCAACTTGATTACCTATGATGATGAAGGAAAACATCGTGAGGAAACCTGCATGAGAAGCAAATCTATAGAGAACCAGAATAGTTTTCGAAAAATATGTGAAGTTCACCAAACCACGCTTGGGCAGCGTGGTAATCTATGATCCATCGTTTTAAGGGATGCCCGTGTCCAGTACTAGGGAATTATAAAGGGCCGAATGAGATGAGATGAATCATGTTAAAACACGAGATCCAAACATGTCATTTAAGAGATACAAGACCCAGGGCTTAAACCCGCTTCATTTGTTTTTCCACTTTAGTGATAGCTACTACTAATAAAAATAACACTATCTATCTAAATACCTGACTTGATTTTGCATTCACAAGAAGCTGAATCGATTTTGATAAAAATCGGTAAGGGATAGCACGATTAGTACAATACCATATAGTTTATTTGTTTTAAAAGAAATAATTGTAAAAGGCCGAATAAAGATTTAGAAAATATTTATGTTGAATAAATTATCGTAATATTTAGATTCTTGTTATGCGACAAAGTTAACGTTTTTACATATTAATTGTATTTTAAAGCTTATGTACATAGAACTTCAAAAAGTGTGAAAAATTAGAAGAAACAATCGTGCAAAGCCGAGGCATATCATTAGTGCAGTTATAAATCTAGCAAAATAACTCACGAGCTCTACCTGACGGAGACCATTAAAAAAAATAGTTTTTTTTTTTTTACAAAACCTAAAACATTGACAAAGTAAATATTAAAAAAATGAAAGAAAAAAAATCATCCTGTATAGTAATAGCTGGTGCGGAAACTGATTTGTAAATGAAAATGTACCCTATTTCGCGGCTTTAAAGCTGATTTTCCCTTATACTGAACATACTTACAAATATTCTAAAATTGAATTTTCCTTCAAACCTTCTGAGATAAAGCCATTTAAATTTGAACCATATCATAACGACAAAGGGTCCATTTCCTTTTAGTATATAAATATTGAATATGAAAGGACGTCGACCCCTACCAAATACCTCCAAAGAAGGTTGTATTTAGCTTAAATTAAATGTTACTAACATCTCGCGTTTCTTTACAAGGGTAGTAGATTCTTGACCCGATTGAGACATATTTTATTGATCAGTGCATTCGTACAATTATAGAATAACACTAGCAAAAGTAACCTAAATTAAACCTTATAACATCAGCTATCTACTAGTGAAAGTCCCGTCAAAATTAGTCCAGCCGTTTCGGACATTAGCCGGAACAAACAGACAGACAGACAAATTTTTAAAAATGATTTTATCTTAGAAGTACTATATACTTTCATATGCATTTAATAAAAAGCTGTTATTTTGACATTACAAACAGACACTTCAATTTTATTTATCGGTATTGAATTATCAATTAATTATTCACTAGCTTTATTTCGCGGCTTTGCTCGCATACGTTTGAATAGCTTTTTTCATTTTTTATATTTTTATAATAGTTACAGAAGTAAGTCTAACAACAAGCTATCCTCGGTTGGAAAGGCAGAGGAAGTTCTCTGCTAGGAAGAATCTAAGGGAAACTCAACAGTTGCTCTGTTAAAAATAATATTATTTTCTATACATATGTATAATAAAATTGTAACTAAGCCGAATCAGTACATTAAATATTTTTTGGAAAATCTTATTGAAATAGTCATTATTATCGATACAGAGGCCAAATCTATAGTTTTTAGATTTTTTTTCTGTCTGTCTGTCTGTCTGTTACCGCATCACGAGAAAACTACTGGACAGATTTTGATGAAATTTGATATGGTGGTAGCTGGCTATCCGGGTCAACATATAGGATACTTTTTACCGCGGAAAAATATCTCATTTCTGAGAAAAAATACAAAAACTGCAATGTAATTTCAATAAAATTTATTCAGAATTAAGTTATTAAAAAGTTTACCGACCATGAACGTCCGCGGGACTAAAATATTTATTTATCTTTTTTCATCTATACAGATAAATAAAATTGAAGTGTCTATTTGTAATGTCAAAATAACAAATTTATACTAAATGCATATGGAATTATATACGGTACTTATAAGAAAAACTCAATTTTTAAAATTTTTGTCTGTCTGTCTATTTGTCCCGGTTAATCTCCAAAATGGCTGGACCAATTTTAACGGGACTTTCACTGGCAGATAGCTGATATTATAAGGAGTAACTTAGGCTACCTTTATTTTAGAAAAAGAATTAGGGTTTCACTCAAAAAAATTAAAACGTACCTAGGGACGAACCCGAGCGAAGCGTGGGTAAGTCGCTAATCTTCACTAACACTATAGTGCATAAGTTTTTAGTAGGGAGTAATCTCTGAAACTACTGATCCGATTCTGATAATACTTTCACTAATAGCAAGCTACGTTACCGCAGAGTGTTGTAGGCTAGTTTTTATTCCAATAAAAATATATTTACTGTCAGAAATCATAATAAAAGTAATTGAATGCAGAAAAAAATGGCCGTAGACTTTATTGTTTGGAAGAAAGAGACAGTATAAGAATATCTCGTTCCCTCTCCCTTTTCCCCCTATAACAATATGCTTAAGTTTGCAGCGTAGCCCTTTGTATATAGAGTGTTAATGGATGACCCATCTGCGATAGATTTATGCATTACATTTAACTAATGATTTACTCTTGCTTCACTTGCGTGCGTCTTTAGGTGGCTAATAGTAACGTTTGTGACTGCCTCGGTGGTGTAGTGGCTAGCATGTACGGCTGCACACCCAGAGGTCCTGGGTTCGAGTCCCGGGTCGGGCCAAGTTTAGTTATTGAGTCTTTCTGTATAGTAAGCCTCAGTAACAGCCCGGAGTTGGGAAGTTGGCGGTGTTTCACCCCCGTGCCTCGGAGAGCACGTAAAGCCGTCGGTCCTGCGCCTTAACTCTCACCGGTCGTGTCGAGTGGTCGTCCCACCGGAGTGTGAGAGTGACAGGAATAGAGAGTGCACTTGTGTCTGCGCGTACATTTGTGCACTATAATATCTCCTGCGCAGTTGGCTAGTCTCATTGAGATTGGCCGCCGTGGCCGGAATCGGTCGGGAGGACATTATTATAGTAATGTTTGTGTAACTCCAACTTATAGTTTATCTGTGGTCTGTAGTCTCTCACTTCAGTGTGAAAAGTAATAAAATAGCACAGACAAACAAAATTTTACATTTTAGTAGTAGTTAGTAATACGAAATACTTTAGGAGAGTGAAAAATACTTTACAACCTTTTCTCATACCTACGAAATATTAAAAAAAAACATGAAAATCGGTCGAGCCGTTTCGCAGGAGTGCGACCACAAACACCGTGACACGAGATATTTATATATTTGATTATTCAAACTGAAGAACTTTGGTTTTTCTAATTTGTTTGAATATTTCTTTAGACTAAAATCGAATCGATGACTTATTTAGAAATGCGTAACAAACTGACAGAATTTATGGTTTTTAACCGTTTTTTAAATGGAAAAATTGTAAAATATCCGTACATCTTACTCTATTAGAGCTTCCAAAAAAAATCCAAAAAAAAAAAATTAAAAAAAACCGACTGTATAAAAGCTAACTAAAAAGATGAAAACAAGTTGACGATGGAATATATGTAGTATTATGCAGTCGGAGACATGCACGTTTCATCCTTGCCGCGAGATGTACACACTCGTATGTACTCCTCAAACAATGAAATCTAACAGCCTCCATATTTATTTATTTTCTGTCACTTATCTAAGAACATTTGGACTAATGAGACGAATCTAACGATACCTTAATTAAAGAAATCCATCGAGTGGTTTAGAAGGTATGAGGGAATAAAGAATATTACAAACAAACAAACATACAAAGTCTTTTTGTCATTACCCTTTCCTTGCAATCGGGTGACAAAAGGACAAAACCATTTCTCATACAGACTGAATCAAAAATTAATACATATAGAAAAAAGTCATAAAGCCAATTTTCATGGACTCCAGCGATGGCAAAGTTAGTAAAATCGGATTTTAAATACACTATTTTTTAGGTTAGATTTTAGATTGACGACAGGTTTGGCTCAGTTTGTAGTGACCCTATTTGCTGTGCCAGCGGTCGCGGGTTCGAATCCCACTGGGAGCATCCATTTGTGTGATGAGCACGAATGTTTGTACTCCAGTCATGGCTGTTTATATTTATAATATGTATGTATTTAAAGTTATATATGTGTAGTGTATCAACTATCCGGTATCCATAACACATGCCTCGTAGCTTACCATGGAACTAGATGATGCTGTGTGTTAATGTACCAACATATTTATTTATTTATTATATTTTCACACATGAGTCATCATTATAATATGACAAATTATTCAATAAGGTAAATGATGAGCACATGGGGTCTCTTACAGACACTACTATAATTATATCTACAATATATTACCACGTCTTTTTATTGAAGCACGTAGAAAGTACGTGTCTTGTACGTCTAACTAAGAAAAAAACAATCTTAAGTGTTTTATATTAGACTAGCGACTCACCCTTGCTCCGCTCGGGTTCGTCCCTAGTTACGTTTTAACTGTTATCTCGGAGGTGAGATATTTTGCCGCAGTAAAAAGTATCCTATATGTTGACCCGGATAACCAGCTATCATCATACCAAATTTCATCAAGATCTGTCCAACGGTTTTCCCGTGATGCGGTAACAGACAGACAGACAGACAAAAATTCTAAAAACTATAGATTTGGCTTCTGTATCGATAATAAAGTCTATTTCAATAAGATTTTCCAAAAAATATTTAATGTACTGATTCGGCTTAGTTACAATTTTATTATATGTATAGATAAATCATAGTAAGATCGATCAAACTTAATGATTATTATGGTTGTTTTTCAACCACGCGGCGATCACTACTATAAATAAATAGATAAAAGTACTAAATAAAAATACAGGCAAAGCTATAGACAATAACTAGTATAAAGTTTTTATTTTAAAAGAGCTTCTAAATCACTCAGCTCATCCTCAATAAAATTTAACGTCTTCAAATACAGCGGAAGCAATCACAAGATTGCGCTTTTAAGATACGCTTGATTTAACCATACTTGGGATTTTGAGCTCAGTTATGTGGTTACTTGGTTAGTTTAGGGGTAAGGGGTCGACAATTTGAACCCCTAATTCTCAGAATGGGTTTTTAAAATTTAGATCGGATTTGAACCCGCGACCCTGACATAGTAGGGTCACTACAAACTGAACCAAACGTGTCGTCGATTATATAACTAAACTCAAAGTATCAGGAGGTGCAAGACACGGAGTTTGAACCCGTTTCGCTTAATTTTCCAACTGAATTCGTTACCACTGGACTATCGATGCCTTAAAAATTGAAATAAGCGACGACACGTTTGGCTCAGTTTGTAGTGCCCCTACTTGCTGTGCCAGCGGTCGCGGGTTCGAGTCCCGCTGGGGGCATTAATGTATGTGATGAGCACGAATGCTTGTGATCCAATCATGGGTGTTGTTTATATTTATAATATGTATACATGTAAAGTTATATGTGTGTAGTGTATCAACTATCTGGTATTCATAACGCAGGCCTCGTAGTTTACCATGGAACTAGATGATGCTGTGTGTTAATGTACCAACATTTATTTATTATTTATTTATTATAAGACGTAAAAACCATTTATAAGGTAAACCAAAATCAATTTTAATTATAACTTCTTTACAGAACACTTAAAAGCTGACACCTGCGTTACTTCTATTATAGTAGATCTTTCTTTAAAATTTATATCTAATATTAAAATGGAAGAAGAAAGTTTAATTGAAAACTTTATTTTATTCTGAAATCTCTCTTTGTTTGTTTTTTTTTACAAAAAAAGTATACAAACCTTAAATTTCCTTTTAACGTAATTTTTTTACTTATCCTATTTTTTAACTAATCTATCCCACGGGATCCGTACATTTTCCGGGATGATATATAGCCTATAGCCTTTCTCAGTTAACGGGCTATCTAATGCTAAAAGAATTTTTCAAATCGGATTAGTAGTTCCTGAGATTAGCGCGTTGAACCAAACAAACTCTTCAGCTTTATAATATTAAATATAGATATAATAAAATTGTAACTGAGTCAAATCTGTACATTAAATATTTTTTGGAAAATCTTATTGAAATAGTCATAATTATCGATACAGAAGCCGAATCTATAGTTTTTAGATTTTTTATCTGTCTGTCTGTGACCGCACCACGAGAAAACCACTGGACAACACTTTCTGGGATCCATTACCCCAAAAATCCTTTCAAAAAGCCACTATCTTAGCTTAACTCGGGTACATCCCTAAATTGATTCCCCATACAAACTATCATCCCCATTTTCACCACTTTAAGGACTGATTTCCGGAGTAAAAAAAATCCTATATCCTTCCTAGTATCTCAAACTATCTTACCAAATTTCATCTAAATCGGTCCAGTAGTTTTTGAGTTTATTCGTTACAAACATCTATACAGATAAATAAAATTGAAGTGTCTGTTTGTAATGTCAAAATATCAGCTTTATACTAAATGCATAATATGGAATTATATACGGTACTTATAAGAAAAAACAAAATTTAAAAATATTTTGTCTGTCCGTCTGTTTGTTCCGGCTAATCTCCGAAACGGCTGGACCAATTTTAACGGGACTTTCACTGGCAGATAGCTGATATTATAAGGAGTAACTTAGGCTACTTTTATTTTAGAAAAAGAATTAGTGTATCGCTTAAAAAAATTAAAACGTACCTAGGGACGCACCCGAGCGAAGCGAGGATGAGTCGCTAGTATAAAAATATAAATCTTTGATCTTTATAATAGTAGTGTAGCTAACTACTTCTTTAACAAAAGTCGGTTAAGAATAATAAAGAATACTAAAAAACAATGTATTACAAGCTTTCCTAAGTGAAATATTTCCGCACAAACCCCTCCTGCACTTGACATCACCCTTAACCTACATACCCTTGTGCCCTTTGCTATGACACCTGTATTTAATAAACGCTTCTTACTTTTCAAAGCTAAATTATATCTTCAAGGGTTCAATCCAGTGTTCCAAATCCAACCATAATCATTATTGAATATTTAAGGAAAATAATATATAAATACATATTATTTATATGATTTTTACTCTATGTATGTAGTATTAGCGACTTACCCTCGCTTCGCTCGGGTGCGTCCCTAGGTCGTTTTTTTTTTTTAGCGAAACCCTAATTCTTTTTCTAAAATAAAAGTATCCAAAATTACTCCTTATAATATCAGCTATCGGCCAGTGAAATTCCCGTTAAAATTTATCCAGCCGATTCAGAGATTAACTGGAACAAACAGACAGACAGACAAAAATTAAAAAGTAAAAAATGTTGTTTTGGTATATGTACCGTGTATACATCCATATGCATTTAGTAAAAAGCGGTTATTTTAATATTACAAACAGACACTCTAATTTTATTTATCTGTATAGATAGACTAAGTAGTGACTAATTTTATAGCTCCTCTACACGATGACTCATGCCAGCCCAATCTCGCATCAAAGGATGGTAGGCCAATGATGGTGGTACGTATTTACAAGTGGGTTATCTCTTAATGTTTGTCTGAACGAAACTAAAGAAAAGCTATGTAAAGTTACTTTTTTATATCTACTGTAAGTAATAATAATAACGAATTCTTCGCTTCGCAATAGATGCAAGTAGCGAGAATCGAACCTACCCCACGTATAAACGAAAAACAAAATCTTGGTAACGTTTAAATTAAATTAAATATACTTATACTTATACTTGTACTTTAGCACACAGCACCATCTAGTTCCATAGTAAGCTACGAGGCTTGTGTTATGGATACCGGATAGTTGATACACTACACATATATAACTTTAAATACGTGCATATTATAAATATAAACACCCATGACTGGAGTACAAACTTTTGTACTCATCACACAAATGAATCCAGCGGGACTAGAACCCGCGACCGCTGGCACAGCAAGTAGGGTCACTACAAACTGAGCCAAACCTGCCGTTTAAATAGCACTACTGTATAAAATAATAACAGGTGAGCTAATTTCGGTACCGCTTTGTCTTTAGGAGAATATTTCAATTACTTATAACTCGCCTTCTCCCAAGAATTCCAAATTCCCTTATTACACAGCGGTTTAAAGCATACGCTTCGAGCGTTTAAACCAAAACTATAATAAATATGTTGGTACATTAACACACAGTGCCATCTAGTTCCATGGTAAGCTACGAGGCGTGTGTTCGGGATATGGATGACCACTTTTGAAATGCTGATTATGTATCTTGATTTATTTTGAATTTTTGTTTCCGATGTTTCAAATTTACAGCAATCATGGTCACGGGAGAGACTTAGATAGATGTCTCAAAGATTATTATATAGTTACTAGCGACTCACCCTCGCTTCACTCGGGTTCATCCCTAGGTTGCTTCTTGCTGCTGCTCTTGTTGCTGTTGGTTTTAATTTTTTTAATACACCCTATTTTTATAATACTTTCTTAGATTTACGCGAATATTTGACATTTTAAATAAAACTATCTTTTCGGATTATTTCGCGGATTTATTTTGATTTTTGGTTCCCGACGTTTCGATTGCTTTACAGCAATCATGGTCACGGGAGAGACTAAGGTGTTAGATGTCTCAAAGGTATTATATAGTTGTTACAGACAGCCTACCCACAAATAACAAAATGAATTCAAAAAACTTGAAAATTGGCACCAAAGTACCTTACAATATTTGTTAATTTTAATTTTAAAACATTTTTATAATTTTAATTACTTTTATATTTATATAATTTCATATTATTTATATAATTATAGTTTTATTATTATAATTATTACAATTTTTTAGAAAATTTTTATTGATTAATAATCTATATTTAGTGTTGCCATTATTATATTTATAACTATAAAGAAAAAATAAATTATTAATTATTTAAGCCACATTATTATTCTGTGTAATTTAAAAAATTAAAATTAATTAAGAATTACTATTTGCAATGAAAATATTAATTTGAATTATTAATTTGAATACTAATTTAAATGACTGTCATTTTGATCCGCACAGTAAGAACTTACTACATCTAACTGTCTGTTTTGTTTAGATTTATTATTTGATTTTATTATATTAATAACAGGATCCCATGACGATGGTAGTTCCCAGCCATCTTCCCTGTTGAAATTTGGATGTTTTTTAATTTCTATGGCTTCCCGAATCATTCTAGGGCGATATCTGTTTTCTTTCGCGAGGATTTGGGGTCTATCGAAGCGAATATAATGGCTTGGGCGGTCCTGACTATGTTTGCAGACAGCAGATGTTGTATTACGACGGTGTTTCACATCAGCTATGTGTTCCTTGACCCGAGTTCTAATGGATCGCTTTGTTTGTCCGATGTAAGAGAGTCCACAATCACAATCAAGCTTGTAAACTCCTGCATCTTGTAGAGGGATGTGGCACTTGACAGGTGGTAAGAATTGACTTATTTTCTTTGGCGGCTTGAAGTAAGTTTTAATTGAAGCTCGCTTTAGGATGTAGCCAATCTTGTCAGTGACTCCTCTCATGTAAGGTAGGACTGCAGGGACGCGCTCGACTGTGGCTGGTTTCACTCGGTCCCTGTGACGTAGGCGCGGCACTTGCAGCTTGTTGTCTCGCAGAACTTGCTTGACATGTTGCAGCTCTCCGGCCAGGTGTTGCTCGTCACAGATCCCTTGTGCTCTCTGAAACAAAGATTTTCCCACGGTAGCTAACTGTGAAGGGTGGTGGTGAGATTCACCGTTCAGGTACCTATCAGTATGGGTCTTCTTTCTATACACAGTATGACTCAAGGTGTTATCTGGGTTGCGTTTAACTAAGACATCTAAGAAAGCTAAGGTATTGTCAGATTCTAATTCCATAGTAAATTGTATTTTAGGATTTATAGAATTAAGATGTTCTAAGAATACAGTTATTTTATCAGATGGTAATATTGTGAAAGTGTCATCTACATACCGCTTGTAGAAACGAGGGGTCACGGGTGATGTGTTCAGAGCAGTCTCCTCGAAGTCCTCCATAAAGATGTCGGCTACAACGGGAGAGACTGGCGAACCCATGGCCACTCCATCCACTTGCCTATAGAATTCATCATTCCACAGTAGATAGCCGGATGTAAGGCAGTGTTTTAAAAGTTCAGTGTATTCTATTGACATGTTGTGATCCTGTAGCTTCCTAGATATTATTTCAATACAGTCTTCCACTGGTAGGCTGGTAAATAAAGACTGTACATCAAAACTAACCATTGTTTCATTGTCCATGAGTTTTAGGTGTTTAACTTCATTGACAAAATGGTAAGAGTCCCTTGTGAACGCTCTTGTTAATCCTCTGAGTGGTGAGAGTACTTTTGCTACTAGTTTAGCCAATTTGTAAGTCGGTGAGTCGATCTGACTCACAATTGGACGTAGCGGAGCGTTAGGCTTGTGTATTTTCGGAAGTCCATACAACTTAGGTGGTTTTGCACATGATGGAATAAGAGTTTTAACATCTAGATTTAATGTGTCGGAGTGTTCCTTAATTAGCTTTTTAGTATTATTTAAAACGGTGGTAGTTGGATCCGTTTTAACCTTTTTATACGTGCTCTCGTCCGACAAAAGTTGTTTTATTTTATCATTATAATCTGATGTATCCATCACAACGGTTGCATTTCCTTTGTCTGCGCGCAGAACGATGATGTCTGACCTATTGCGTAGGTTCTTCAACGCTAAATACTCCTGTTTGCTGAGATTAGGTTTGGGCCTAGTACTACGCCGTAACAAAGACGAAACATCCTGACGTATGGCCTCCATATCCTCAGTTTTCATAACGTTTTGGGCCAAAGCATCTTCAACTGCGCAAATAATGTCTTCATAAGGAATGCGCGTAGGTGTAACAGCAAAATTCAAACCTTTATTTAGTACCTGAATAGTAGGGTCGTCCAACGGTTGTTTTGACAGATTGACAACAGCTTGAGGTCCGCACGAGTGTGAATCTGTGGTAAACGGGCGCGTTCCGTTATTATCTATGTTTTTCTTTGTCTTTTTGATGTTTAATTTTTCAACGAGTTTTTGATATTTTAAAATATGTTTAATTTTGCATTGATTATATTTGGTTGTTTCGCGCTTATTTAAAGTGTCAATGCAATCGTTGAAATCACAGGGTGTCAATGCTGTCTTAACAATTTCGGACGTCTGTTCAATGTCCCGGTCGTTTCTGCGTAGATCGCGGCGGTTTTGACGAATCACTGTCCGTAACAACTTAAAACTTGCCTGGTTTACGATCTTAGCGCTTCCTCGTATGTTCTTTTTGGAAGATATTTTTACACACGTTGGAATGAGACGATGATCACGACATCTCTTCAAGAAAGTTAAAGATGTTAATAATCTTGCGCGCTTTGTCTTCAGATCTTCTAACCGGCGTATCTTGTTTGCGATTTCCAGTCCGTACTGGTTCACATAATACTTTCTTAGATTTACGCGAATATTTGACATTTTAAATAAAACTATCTTTTCGGATTATTTCGCGGATTTATTTTGATTTTTGGTTCCCGACGTTTCGATTGCTTTACAGCAATCATGGTCACGGGAGAGACTAAGGTGTTAGATGTCTCAAAGGTATTATATAGTTGTTACAGACAGCCTACCCACAAATAACAAAATGAATTCAAAAAACTTGAAAATTGGCACCAAAGTACCTTACAATATTTGTTAATTTTAATTTTAAAACATTTTTATAATTTTAATTACTTTTATATTTATATAATTTCATATTATTTATATAATTATAGTTTTATTATTATAATTATTACAATTTTTTAGAAAATTTTTATTGATTAATAATCTATATTTAGTGTTGCCATTATTATATTTATAACTATAAAGAAAAAATAAATTATTAATTATTTAAGCCACATTATTATTCTGTGTAATTTAAAAAATTAAAATTAATTAAGAATTACTATTTGCAATGAAAATATTAATTTGAATTATTAATTTGAATACTAATTTAAATGACTGTCATTTTGATCCGCACAGTAAGAACTTACTACATCTAACTGTCTGTTTTGTTTAGATTTATTATTTGATTTTATTATATTAATAACAGGATCCCATGACGATGGTAGTTCCCAGCCATCTTCCCTGTTGAAATTTGGATGTTTTTTAATTTCTATGGCTTCCCGAATCATTCTAGGGCGATATCTGTTTTCTTTCGCGAGGATTTGGGGTCTATCGAAGCGAATATAATGGCTTGGGCGGTCCTGACTATGTTTGCAGACAGCAGATGTTGTATTACGACGGTGTTTCACATCAGCTATGTGTTCCTTGACCCGAGTTCTAATGGATCGCTTTGTTTGTCCGATGTAAGAGAGTCCACAATCACAATCAAGCTTGTAAACTCCTGCATCTTGTAGAGGGATGTGGCACTTGACAGGTGGTAAGAATTGACTTATTTTCTTTGGCGGCTTGAAGTAAGTTTTAATTGAAGCTCGCTTTAGGATGTAGCCAATCTTGTCAGTGACTCCTCTCATGTAAGGTAGGACTGCAGGGACGCGCTCGACTGTGGCTGGTTTCACTCGGTCCCTGTGACGTAGGCGCGGCACTTGCAGCTTGTTGTCTCGCAGAACTTGCTTGACATGTTGCAGCTCTCCGGCCAGGTGTTGCTCGTCACAGATCCCTTGTGCTCTCTGAAACAAAGATTTTCCCACGGTAGCTAACTGTGAAGGGTGGTGGTGAGATTCACCGTTCAGGTACCTATCAGTATGGGTCTTCTTTCTATACACAGTATGACTCAAGGTGTTATCTGGGTTGCGTTTAACTAAGACATCTAAGAAAGCTAAGGTATTGTCAGATTCTAATTCCATAGTAAATTGTATTTTAGGATTTATAGAATTAAGATGTTCTAAGAATACAGTTATTTTATCAGATGGTAATATTGTGAAAGTGTCATCTACATACCGCTTGTAGAAACGAGGGGTCACGGGTGATGTGTTCAGAGCAGTCTCCTCGAAGTCCTCCATAAAGATGTCGGCTACAACGGGAGAGACTGGCGAACCCATGGCCACTCCATCCACTTGCCTATAGAATTCATCATTCCACAGTAGATAGCCGGATGTAAGGCAGTGTTTTAAAAGTTCAGTGTATTCTATTGACATGTTGTGATCCTGTAGCTTCCTAGATATTATTTCAATACAGTCTTCCACTGGTAGGCTGGTAAATAAAGACTGTACATCAAAACTAACCATTGTTTCATTGTCCATGAGTTTTAGGTGTTTAACTTCATTGACAAAATGGTAAGAGTCCCTTGTGAACGCTCTTGTTAATCCTCTGAGTGGTGAGAGTACTTTTGCTACTAGTTTAGCCAATTTGTAAGTCGGTGAGTCGATCTGACTCACAATTGGACGTAGCGGAGCGTTAGGCTTGTGTATTTTCGGAAGTCCATACAACTTAGGTGGTTTTGCACATGATGGAATAAGAGTTTTAACATCTAGATTTAATGTGTCGGAGTGTTCCTTAATTAGCTTTTTAGTATTATTTAAAACGGTGGTAGTTGGATCCGTTTTAACCTTTTTATACGTGCTCTCGTCCGACAAAAGTTGTTTTATTTTATCATTATAATCTGATGTATCCATCACAACGGTTGCATTTCCTTTGTCTGCGCGCAGAACGATGATGTCTGACCTATTGCGTAGGTTCTTCAACGCTAAATACTCCTGTTTGCTGAGATTAGGTTTGGGCCTAGTACTACGCCGTAACAAAGACGAAACATCCTGACGTATGGCCTCCATATCCTCAGTTTTCATAACGTTTTGGGCCAAAGCATCTTCAACTGCGCAAATAATGTCTTCATAAGGAATGCGCGTAGGTGTAACAGCAAAATTCAAACCTTTATTTAGTACCTGAATAGTAGGGTCGTCCAACGGTTGTTTTGACAGATTGACAACAGCTTGAGGTCCGCACGAGTGTGAATCTGTGGTAAACGGGCGCGTTCCGTTATTATCTATGTTTTTCTTTGTCTTTTTGATGTTTAATTTTTCAACGAGTTTTTGATATTTTAAAATATGTTTAATTTTGCATTGATTATATTTGGTTGTTTCGCGCTTATTTAAAGTGTCAATGCAATCGTTGAAATCACAGGGTGTCAATGCTGTCTTAACAATTTCGGACGTCTGTTCAATGTCCCGGTCGTTTCTGCGTAGATCGCGGCGGTTTTGACGAATCACTGTCCGTAACAACTTAAAACTTGCCTGGTTTACGATCTTAGCGCTTCCTCGTATGTTCTTTTTGGAAGATATTTTTACACACGTTGGAATGAGACGATGATCACGACATCTCTTCAAGAAAGTTAAAGATGTTAATAATCTTGCGCGCTTTGTCTTCAGATCTTCTAACCGGCGTATCTTGTTTGCGATTTCCAGTCCGTACTGGTTCACATAATACTTTCTTAGATTTACGCGAATATTTGACATTTTAAATAAAACTATCTTTTCGGATTATTTCGCGGATTTATTTTGATTTTTGGTTCCCGACGTTTCGATTGCTTTACAGCAATCATGGTCACGGGAGAGACTAAGGTGTTAGATGTCTCAAAGGTATTATATAGTTGTTACAGACAGCCTACCCACAAATAACAAAATGAATTCAAAAAACTTGAAAATTGGCACCAAAGTACCTTACAATATTTGTTAATTTTAATTTTAAAACATTTTTATAATTTTAATTACTTTTATATTTATATAATTTCATATTATTTATATAATTATAGTTTTATTATTATAATTATTACAATTTTTTAGAAAATTTTTATTGATTAATAATCTATATTTAGTGTTGCCATTATTATATTTATAACTATAAAGAAAAAATAAATTATTAATTATTTAAGCCACATTATTATTCTGTGTAATTTAAAAAATTAAAATTAATTAAGAATTACTATTTGCAATGAAAATATTAATTTGAATTATTAATTTGAATACTAATTTAAATGACTGTCATTTTGATCCGCACAGTAAGAACTTACTACATCTAACTGTCTGTTTTGTTTAGATTTATTATTTGATTTTATTATATTAATAACAGGATCCCATGACGATGGTAGTTCCCAGCCATCTTCCCTGTTGAAATTTGGATGTTTTTTAATTTCTATGGCTTCCCGAATCATTCTAGGGCGATATCTGTTTTCTTTCGCGAGGATTTGGGGTCTATCGAAGCGAATATAATGGCTTGGGCGGTCCTGACTATGTTTGCAGACAGCAGATGTTGTATTACGACGGTGTTTCACATCAGCTATGTGTTCCTTGACCCGAGTTCTAATGGATCGCTTTGTTTGTCCGATGTAAGAGAGTCCACAATCACAATCAAGCTTGTAAACTCCTGCATCTTGTAGAGGGATGTGGCACTTGACAGGTGGTAAGAATTGACTTATTTTCTTTGGCGGCTTGAAGTAAGTTTTAATTGAAGCTCGCTTTAGGATGTAGCCAATCTTGTCAGTGACTCCTCTCATGTAAGGTAGGACTGCAGGGACGCGCTCGACTGTGGCTGGTTTCACTCGGTCCCTGTGACGTAGGCGCGGCACTTGCAGCTTGTTGTCTCGCAGAACTTGCTTGACATGTTGCAGCTCTCCGGCCAGGTGTTGCTCGTCACAGATCCCTTGTGCTCTCTGAAACAAAGATTTTCCCACGGTAGCTAACTGTGAAGGGTGGTGGTGAGATTCACCGTTCAGGTACCTATCAGTATGGATCAAAATGACAGTCATTTAAATAAGTATTCAAATTAATAATTCAAATTAATATTTTCATTGCAAATAGTAATTCTTAATTAATTTTAATTTTTTAAATTACACAGAATAATAATGTGGCTTAAATAATTAATAATTTATTTTTTCTTTATAGTTATAAATATAATAATGGCAACACTAAATATAGATTATTAATCAATAAAAATTTTCTAAAAAATTGTAATAATTATAATAATAAAACTATAATTATATAAATAATATGAAATTATATAAATATAAAAGTAATTAAAATTATAAAAATGTTTTAAAATTAAAATTAACAAATATTGTAAGGTACTTTGGTGCCAATTTTCAAGTTTTTTGAATTCATTTTGTTATTTGTGGGTAGGCTGTCTGTAACAACTATATAATACCTTTGAGACATCTAACACCTTAGTCTCTCCCGTGACCATGATTGCTGTAAAGCAATCGAAACGTCGGGAACCAAAAATCAAAATAAATCCGCGAAATAATCCGAAAAGATAGTTTTATTTAAAACACCCTATTTTTTTCCAAAATAAAAGTAGCCTAAGTTACTCTTTATTACATCAGTTATCTGCCAGTGAAAGTCCCGGCAAAATCGATTCAGCCTTTTCAGAGATTAGCCGGAACAAACAGACAAACAGACAGACAGAAATACAGACAGACAGACAGACAAATATTGTAAAAAATGTTGTTTTGGTATATGTACCGTGTATACATCCATATGCATTTAGTAAAAAGCGGTTATTTTAATATTACAAACAGACACTCCAATTTTATTTATCTGTATAGATATATAGATTACATACAGTATTGATACAGCTTATTTGTGTTAGATGTTCAAGTATTACATAAGCATTTTTAATGACTTTATATCCCTGTATGTGAATAAGCAAAAAATAGGAAACTTATGAATATTCTTCTCCAAAATATAAAATGCAAGATGTGCACTCAATAAGCTACAATACTTAAAAATATAAATTTTATGGTAGACCTAAAAACACTCGTACTTATTCTTATATATAAGGCAAAAGAGATGTATTAACGCACAGGCCAAACCCTTATGGTTAGAAACTGAAAATTTCGCACACGTATTCCTCATATGACGAAGGCATCCACTAAGAAAGGATTTTTCAAAACTCATCTCCCAAGGAGGTGAAATAGGGGATAAAAGTTTGTATAAAACTTTTTATTCCTTAAACATATTTGCATGAAATTTCGTATTTTTCGTAGTTTGATCGCGAGCGAAGCCGCGGGTTCTGCTAGTTTAATATATTATGATTAAGCATAATTATAACATTATTTTTGCTTATCTTTTATTAGCTTAAAAAAGATTCTGAGATAGCCACAATCCCTTGTGAAGAAAAGTAAGAAATACTACACATTGCTATTCTCTCATGAATCTGTCGAACAACGAATTAACTAACATTTTTGCGTAGAGACAATTAAGGGCTGGACAGTTTAATACGTTATATCTTATCCCGTTAAACTAATTAATAGTCATCATGATTTATAAGGGACTGGCGGTCCCAGTAAATAGAAGTTGTCCTAACACAGATCTAGCTTAGAGATAACAGTGCCACCTATATAATTCACTATTGTCTTACCCTCCCTTCGCTCGGTTGCGTCCTTAGGTACGTTTTAATGTTTCTGAGCCGAAGCCTAATTCTTTTTCTAAAATAAAAGTAGCCTAAGCTACTCCTTATAGCATCAGCTATCTGCCAGTGAAAGTCTCATCAAAATAGATTCAGTCGTTTCGGAGATTTACCGGAATAAACAGACAGACAAAAAAATTTAAAATTGTGTTTTCTTATAAGTACCGTATGTAATTTCATATGCATTTAGTATAAAGCTGTTATTTTGAAATTACAAACAGACACTTCAGTTTTATTTATCTGTATAGATTATACCGGATTCACCTATATAATTCATTAGCAAATCGCCTATATGATCAAACGAGACCTTTGAAAAGAGAAGAAATACTAACAGGATTTTCGGATGATATTCGGATTTTTATATCTAAAGATAAATCGCTAGAAAGCTATTTAAATTTAATAACGTAACTTAAAAAAATGAAATTAAATCCATTGGTTTTGTAACAGGATTTCACTCCAAAGACTGGTAATAACTACTTATAAGGCTGATATTTACGAGTAAATCGTCACTTAAAATATTATAAGAATAATAATTTCAAACCTGTGTAATTTAGAACTTAAAAAAAAACAAGAAAAATTGCTGTATGTATGTATTCAGCCCTTTTTTTAACGTCCCACAGCTGGGGGTGGGCCTCCCTTCAATACGAGAGGGATCAGGCCATAGTCCACCACGCTGGCCAAGTGCGGATTGGCGGACTTCACATGTCTTTCAAAAACTTGCTAGGTTCTCTCAGACATGCAGGTTTCCTCACGGTGTTTTCCTTCACAGTAAGGCTAGTGGTAATCATGTTGGAAATGATTCGCACATGAAAATATCAAAGGTGCGAGACCCGGGATTTGAACCCGCTTCACTAGGTTTTCCAAGCGAGCGCGTTACCACTGGGCTACAACTGCCTCCAAAAATTGCTGAAACCAAAAAAATATATATATAAATTTAAAATATTTTTTAAATCGCTTTCGCTTATGAAATACGGTACACCCAAACATAACAAGGCATACCAGTTTCCATGTCATTGTTTTTTTTCCGTTCTCATCAATTTTTTCAATGTTCCTTCGAAATCTTTTATCCTCGAGCAAAAGAAAATATTAAGATAACTAGCTTATACCGCGGAGTTGCTTGGTTTTTTTTCATATTCATCACCTATCCTCGCTTCTCTCAACGTAACTAGATAGTTATAAATAAAACTATCTTTTCGGATTATTTTGCGGATTTATTTTGATTTTTGGTTTCCGACGTTTCGAATGCTTTACAGCAATCATGGTCACGGGAGAGACTAAGGTGTTAGATATCTCAAAGGCGTTATATACTTGTTACAGATAGTGCCTACCCACAATTTACAAATATGATTTTATATTTATATCTAAGAAAATATGATGTACCTTGATAGATTTTTGCATTAGAACTAGCATTAGTTCTAGGCATTGAGAGACCAGTGATAGTGCCTTCGCTTTAGAAACCAAGAAAAGCAAGTTCAAACCCTCTCTTCTATCTCAGACATTCTCATGTGCGAATCATTTTCGACATCATTTCCACTTACCGATGAAGGAAAACATCATGAAAGCACAAGTTTGAATGACTCTGAGTAACCAAAGCTTACCAAAGACATGTGAATTTCACCCCGCACTTGGCCAGTGTGGTGGACTATGGCCTGATCCCCCTCTTATTGAAGGAAGGCCCACCCCCAGCAGTGGGATAGTAAAAATGACGGGTTGTATCCATATATTTCACGTTTAAGGCCTTGGTCACTTCTAAGCTTAGAAAAGGGAGCTTAAGCCGTACGTTATTGAATATTCGATATTGGAAATCGATTTTAACCTATTTCTAATTGCTATATCGCTGTGAAACTTGTATGAGAAATCCGGATGAGAATACAATAACTTGATACCTTTGAGCTGATTTGATTGACAGACAGAGAAGAAAAAGGTATTGATCTCTTTTGTCTTTGTCTTTTTATATATATAGACTAGCTACTTGCCCTTGCTTGGCTTGGGTTCGTCCCTTATTACGTTTTAATGTTTAGTGTAGATTTCTCAGAGATGAGATATTTTCCCGCAGTAAAAATTATCCTATATGTTGACCCGGATAACCAGCTATCATCATATCAAATTTCATCAAAATCTGTCCAGTGGTTTTCTCGTGATCCCAATGAGTCCCAGATAGACAGACAGACAACAATTGTAAAAACTATAGATTCGGCCTCTGTGTCGATAATAATGATTACTTCAATAAGATTTTCCAAAAAAATATTTAATGTACAGATTCGACTCAGAATTTTATTATATATATAGGATAAGTAATTGAACTGTTAAATTCCATTATATTTCAAAATAGCGACTCGCCCTCGCTTCGCTTCGGGTTCGTCTCTAGACAAAAACAAATCTATCCCACGGGAACCGTACATTTTCCTGAGATGATATGTAACCTATAGCCTTCCTCAGTTAACGGGTTATCTAATGCAAAAAGAATTTTTCAAATCGGATTAGTAGTTCCTGAGATTAGCGCGTTCAACCAAACAAACAAACAAACTCTTCAGCTTTATAATATTAGTATAGATACCCTAAACATAAAATCAAATCCAATTCAATGAATACATCTGTATCGATTATTTTGTTATACCTACTGAATAAGCCAACTTCTTCACTTTTCCTCCTATTAATTTTGTATAAAGTTAAAACACCAATGTTACATGTTTACTGAAATTCTTTGAAGAATATCCTTTGATGTGCACAAAAGAAAATATACTTTGAAAGTTTAATTTTTGTATTTATCCATACTTATAATATAAAAACTAGCGACTCACCCTTGCTTCGCTTGATTTCCCTAGTTGACTCTTCAAATTGACATAACTTTTTTATTTATGAACCGATTGAAATAAAACAAATACTAAATGTTAAGTGAAGCTTACGTCAACACATTAGTGAAAACCGCACTCAAATCGGTTAAGCCGTTTCTGAGATTAGCGCGCACAAACACACAGACAAACAAAGGAACAGACAAAAATTCTAAAAATCATTGTTTTGGGTTCTATTGTGTTAATAAAGACGCCTAATATTAGTTTTTTCTCAAATATCCAAATATCTTAAATGACAGACAAGGATCAGTTGCAATTTTATTATATGTATAGATGAAGAGTTTGTTTCTTTTGTTTGTCTGTTTGTACGCACTGATCTCTAAAACTACCAGTCCAATTTTAAAAATTCGTTTTGCATTATATAGCGTTTTAATTGAAAAATTTCAACCCCAAATGAGAACCCCTTAAGATTAACTGTTGAACCCCTAGAGGGTTCAAGTACTATTATAGAACCATATTCCAACCAGTTAGCATACAATTTTATAAACCATAGGCATAAATTCCATTTTCTCCTGAAAAACTCGCCTTTCGAAGTGACATATCATCTCAAAATAAAAAAGTTAGAATCTCTTTATACACAGTTTTCAGCTTATGGCGGTGTTTTTTCTACTTTTTCGCGGACATTTAGTTTCGTCTCGTTCTGAAGCTTAAAAAAGTTTACCCAACATGCGACAAAAAAGGAATCATTTGATAAATCAGACTAATATTATTCATAGGAATGTTTGTATACCCGTATGTATATACTAGCGGTTTACCCTCGCTTCGCTCGGGTTCATCCCTAAGTACGTTTTTAACAGTTAGTATGGAATAGACAGACTATACATATATATATATATATATATATATATATATATATATATATACATATACACATAGGTATGATGATTTGTTGTGGGTTGTATTATAACGTTTTCCCGCGGGAATGAGATAATTTCCCGCGGTAAAAAGTAGCCTATGTCACTCTCCAGCCCTCCAACTATCTCCACATAAAAAATCATATAAATCCATCCTTCTATTTCGATGCGAAAGAAGGACAAACAAACAAACACACTTCCACTAAACCGAATCTGTACATTAAATATTTTTGGGAAAATCTTATTGAAATAGACATTATTATCGATACAGAGGCCGAATCTGTGATCGCATCACGAAAAAACCACTGGAGGGATTTTGATGAAATTAGATATGATGATAGCTGGTTATCCGGGTCAACATATAGGATACTTTTTACTGCGGGAAAATATCTCATCTCTGAGAAATCTATACTAAACGTTAAAACGTAATTAGGGACGAACTCGAGCGGAGCGAAGGTGAGTCGCTAGTAACGTTATAAATGCAAAAGGCAATGCGGCGGTAAGTTAGTAAAATATAGTGGAATAAATATCTATAGGTTCTAATAATATTTGACGACACGTTTGGCTCAGTTTGTAGTGACCCTACTTGCTGTGTCGGCGGTCGTGGATTCGAGTCCCGCTGGGGGCATTCATTTGTGTGAAGAGCACTGTAATAAAACACCGTACGTTAGCAGGAACTTAAACGACTGTCTCTTTATATAAAATCATATAAGAAAAATAATGACATAGCCACAGATTGTTAATTTACAATATTAGTTTTGAAATGTCTCACAAGATGACGCAAGTAGATCCTATATTTTGATATTTAGAACAAGCACGAATGTTTGTACTCCAGTCATGAGTCTTTATATTTATAATATGTATGTATTTAAAGTTATATATGTGTAGTGTATCAACTATATGGTATCCATAACACAAGCCTCGTAGCTTACCATGGAACTAGATGGTGCTGTGTGTTAAGAGGCCGTATACGAAATCAAAACAAGCGAAATTAGTTATTTCGCGCACACACACACACGCACTAAGCGTTCTGTCGCGTGTGTGCGTAAGTCCGAAGTCGCCGTTTGGCGATTAAACCGTTTTGATCCTTTAATATTTTTTATAAGTATATTACATTCACTCTCATGGATTTGTCAATTGAAATAAAATACCTGGTAATATAAAATTAAGCCTTTATTTATCGCTAGTTATTATACATTCTTTATTGCACAAATAAAAAAGTAGTCATACAAAAAAATACATTGAAAGTGACGTGAAAGAAGGTGGACTTATCTCTCGCTATAAGAGATCTCTTCCAGCCAACCCATGTATGTGGGAAATAGTGTTAAGTAGCGGGACAGAAAGAGAAAGTGTCGAGAAAAATTGTAAAGTATATAAGTGTAAAAACATAAATAAAACAATAAATGTATATATTGCTATTAAATATGCGGATGCTAAAATTTGCGGATGTAAAAATGTCTGCTAATAAATACATATAATAAAATTCTAACTAAGTCGAATCTGTAAGTTAAATACTTTTTGGAAAATCTTATTGAAAAATTGAACTAAAACAAAGACCTATTTTGCTTGTGCCACAACTCTTTATCCGCTTATCGAGTCGCAGTGAAATGAATCATTCTAAAAATTTGCGGATGTAAAAATGTCTGCTAATAAATACATATAATAAAATTCTAACTAAGTCGAATCTGTAAGTTAAATACTTTTTGGAAAATCTTATTGAAAAATTGAACTAAAACAAAGACCTATTTTGCTTGTGCCACAACTCTTTATCCGCTTATCGAGTCGCAGTGAAATGAATCATTCTAAAAATTTGCGGATGTAAAAATGTCTGCTAATAAATACATATAATAAAATTCTAACTAAGTCGAATCTGTAAGTTAAATACTTTTTGGAAAATCTTATTGAAAAATTGAACTAAAACAAAGACCTATTTTGCTTGTGCCACAACTCTTTATCCGCTTATCGAGTCGCAGTGAAATGAATCATTCTAAAAATTTGCGGATGTAAAAATGTCTGCTAATAAATACATATAATAAAATTCTAACTAAGTCGAATCTGTAAGTTAAATACTTTTTGGAAAATCTTATTGAAAAATTGAACTAAAACAAAGACCTATTTTGCTTGTGCCACAACTCTTTATCCGCTTATCGAGTCGCAGTGAAATGAATCATTCTAAAAATTTGCGGATGTAAAAATGTCTGCTAATAAATACATATAATAAAATTCTAACTAAGTCGAATCTGTAAGTTAAATACTTTTTGGAAAATCTTATTGAAAAATTGAACTAAAACAAAGACCTATTTTGCTTGTGCCACAACTCTTTATCCGCTTATCGAGTCGCAGTGAAATGAATCATTCTAAAAATTTGCGGATGTAAAAATGTCTGCTAATAAATACATATAATAAAATTCTAACTAAGTCGAATCTGTACGTTAAATACTTTATGGAAAATCTTATTGAAAAATTGAATTAGCTTTTATTTCTAATCATGATAAAAATGTCAGCATAACAAATATTGAGATAAATATTATTTTTCCACAAAAAACGATTCCAGAAGAACATACACATGCAATTCTTTTATTCAAAAAGTTTCTTTCGCATGTCGTGGACAATTAACCGTATAATTTACTTTCTTTGTACTTTGCTAGTTTTTCCTTTTAACTTTTTAACCTCTGAAAAAACATATTTTTTAATAGATTAAAGTAAGTAAACTTTATCCATAAAATATCTTTACTTGGTTTATTTTTTAACGTTCCCTCGTAATTACTAAACCAAGTCAACCAAGTAAGTGCCAAAAGTCTTGATAAATTTAAGTTGTTATTAAAAGAATATTACCTGTCCCTTTAGTGCTTTCTTATTTAATTGTATCTTGTTCTTGTTTATGTATGTTTGTAAGTATGTATGTATATAAGTTAGTATGTATATGTGTATTATGTTTGTATTTTTGTTTTGTGTGTATAAGTATGTATAAGTATGTATGTATATATGTATGTATGTACGTTTGTATGTATATGTGTATTGTTTATCTATTTGTATTGTATGTATAAGTATCTCAAATACTGTATTATAGCAAGTACACCGCCTACCGTTTCTCTCACGCTCTCCTTTACCTGATAGTTGGTTGCCTGGAAGAGATCGCTTTAAGCGATAAGGCCGCCTGCTGTACATCTATGTTTATTATTTTTAATTACTGTCTGTATACATTTTTTGTTTTGGTGTACAATAAAGAGTATTATTATTATTATTACTAAACGACAACCGATTTTGATGATTCATATATAATTACTTACAAAAGTATCAAAAATTCACGTCGCGCTACACACGTCGCTACACTTCGATACGTTGCGTGACGTCAGTAATTGCGTGAGCGCAGAACGATACATCCACCCGCTAAAAACGCTCAGCGCGGACTGCTGTCTCGTGGCTTGCGTCGAGTAATATATATTGCGATTTGCGAGTTTCAGTCGTTTTAAAAGTTTTTTTTTTGGAAAGTATAGTTTTTAACATTTTAATTTTTTTTTATGAAATGAATAGTCCTTGAACTGAAGTTTCTTTCTGTAATTTTCTTTTTATGAACGAGAGTTCTATGTAGCCTAGTGTACCAGAAATACTTTGCGCATTTTCTTTAAAATTTGTCTGAGTTTAGTATTTATTTACTCAACTATTTTATATAAAAGTAGTAAAAACTGATTCATACATTGTATAAAACACTTTTACAACAATACACTGTATTTTTTTCATATTATTTAGAGGTCAACACAAGCCGTAAGTGATGGTATCCTAAACCTCTTACACAAAAAATTCACCTTTCAGTCGCGGTTTTGATGTCAATAATTCAAAACTAAGTACTAAAAATAAAAAAGGGGGCCATTCATTAGATTATAATTAAAATGACCTTTCATATTCATTTTTGAATTTTCAAAATCATTTTTTAAATTTGTGGGTAGGCACTGTCTGTAACAAGTATATAACGCTTTTGAGATGTCTAAGACCTTAGTCTCTCCCGTGACCATGATTGCTGTAAAGCATTCGAAACGTCGGGAACCAAAAATCAAAATAAATCCGCGAAATAATCCGAAAAGATAGTTTTATTTAATATGTATATAAACTTATAGAAAAAATATTTTATAACTGTGAAATAACGTTCGTAAAATAGCGTAAATCAGCGAATTCGGCAAAATTTCATATACGGCCTCTTAATGTACCAACGTATTCATAAAGTATTTATTTATACTAATATCCTCAATTAATGTTATTGATTTCTAACAGTAAACACATTTATTGGAGTAAAAATTAGCCTACAGCACTCTGCGGTAATGTAGCTTGTTATCAATAAAAGTATTATCAGAATCGGATCAGTAGTTTCAGAGATTACCCCATACATGCAAACTTACACACTTTACTTCTTTAATATTAGTGTAGTTTCCAAATAACGTAACTTCTGAAAAAAGAGGTTTTTTTTTAAATAATTTATCTTTATTGTATTCAACCCTTTTTAACGTCCCACTGCTGGGGGTGGCCCTCCCTTCAGTACGAGGGGAATCAGGCCATAGTCCACCACGCTGGCCAAGTGCGGGCGGACTGAGCATGTCTTTCAAAAACTTGCAAAATTCTCTCAGACGTGCAGGTTTCCTCATGATATTTTCTTTCACGATAAGATAAGTAATAATCATGTTGGAAATGATTCGCACATGAAAATATCAGAGGTGCGAGACCCGGGATTTGAACCCGCTTCTCTCAGTTACCCAAGCAAGAACGTTACCACTGGGCTACCACTGCCTTTACTTTATTATTTTACAAAAAAATATTTCGTACCTTAAAACCTAACCGTCATTTTAAGCGTACTCTAGAGATGTCCAAGCTATTACACTAATCCCGCTGAATCCCGTAAAATTTGTCTGTCGTATTACGGTCTTGTTATTTTTGTTTTACTTCAATTTTCTCTATTTAATATTATGGTACAACACCACTCACAGATCACAGGTTCAATGCCGTTGGATGCATTTGTACTGATTATAATGGTATTTGACATCGATGTCGATAAAGTAAGGTATCGATAAATAGTTTCTCGTTTGTGTAATGGCTAATATATACAGATTTAGATGAATTTGGAACTCGTCTAGCCTTATAATTTCACAAAAAAATCCGGACAAGTGCGAATCGGACTAGCCTACCGAGGGTTCGGTAGTTTATTTAATTTTCAACTTTTTTACTTTTTGGAATTTTTCCTTTATTTGTGCTCTAAGAGGTAGCTTTTTGCCAAATTTCGTGATTCTAGGTCAACGGGAACTACCATATACAGGTTTTTGACCCAAAACGTATAAAGTGCTTCCTGTGGACCTAGAATTGTCGATGTCGATGTCTCAAGTGGCGCATGGGACGGATTTCTACACTTTATCCTGGTACTGATGGTGTCTCAAAAATGGTCGACGTCAAGACTTCAAAGGGCATAGTACGTCGAGCTATCAAGAAAGTCTACCCGCTGACGCCATCAATCAATTTATTCGCCTTTTTTTCTCGAATATCAAACATATTCGAGGGGAGGAAGAATGTCTACGACGCACCTGAGCGGGGAGCGGGGGCAGAGAGGGGCAACGTTATATAATGCGTCGATGGGCCGGCGCACGCACTGATTTACATTTTAACTGATATTTAAGCAGCCAAGCGATACATACATATGTACATACATACATACATAAACTATAAAAAATATAGTTTGTGTTTAAATTGAAATAAATAATTCATTTGTTGTCCGCCCCAGTACTTATTTAAAATCCACTTTAACAATCGATTTTGGTTAAAAGCAAGGTCTTATAGCACAAGTAAAGGGAAAATTCCGAAAAATAAAAAAAGTTGAAAATTAAGGTCAACTTTGACACAAGTTTTCGCGAAAATCTAAATTTGCCTTTATCTTTTTATCGCGTTGACTCAGGACCTTGACTTTTGTACACCTAATAGGGATTATAGACATCAGTATCTGGTATAAATTTCAACTTGCTAGATCCACCCGTTCCTGAGAAAATCGGTGGTGACACACGGACAGACAGACGGACAGATAGACAGACGGACAGAAGGACAAGAAAGTGATCTTGTAAGGGTTCCTTTTTTACCATTTGAGGTACGGAACCCTAAAAAATTACAAAACTTACGACACAAACTTACAAAACTTAAACGAAAAGAACGCGAGATTATTACCTAAATATTTAAAAAAAAAACTAAAACCATAAAAAATTAAACTGAAACTCATAAAAATGCACCGACTGTCTGTCTGTGGTGTTCACATAATAATCTAATACAAAAACACCTTTATAATTGTAGTCCGATGATAAATACACAGCACACAGGTACTAACATTTTTAAAAATGTTTAGAATTAAACAAATATTGTAAGGTAGGTACTTTGGTGCCATTTTAGAATTTTTGAAATCATTTTTGTAAAATAGTGGGTAGACACTATCTGTAACAAGTATAAAACGCCTTTGAGATGTCTAAAACCTTAGTCTCTCCCGTGACAATGATTGCTGTAAAGCATTCGAAACGTCGGGAACCAAAAATCTAAATAAATCCGCGACATAATCCGAAAAGATAGTTTTATTTAAAATAGCTTATAACCTTTATAATAAGCTACCAAAAAAACGTTAAAAAACAACAATTACATCGTTCCATTTAAATCCAACAAGTTTTTCCTTTAGAAAACAATTCTCAATAAAAGTGTCCCGAAACGTAAACTTTCATAACAGTAAGAAAACAATTTTATGAGCCAAAAGTACCCCAACTTTCAAGTTAGGGTTGACCTAATCCCGTTCTTATTAATATTCAAACACGATCCCGGGCCCGGGATTGTTTCGAAGCGTTTCTCTAAAATTATTTACAATTCAAGCAACTATTCGTAATTAACGCAAACTTTAGTGATGTATACAAATAAGAAAATAGTTAAATATTATGTTGTAAACTAAACTGTTAATTTATATGTTATACTAGCGACTTGCCCTGGCTTTGCTCGGTTTCGTCCTTAAGTACGTTTTAATTTTTTTCAGCGAAACCCTAATTCTTTTTCTAAAATAAAAGTAGCCTAAGTTACTTCTTATAACATCAGCTATCTACCAGTGAAAGTCCCGTCGAAATAAGCCGTTTCAAAGTTTAGCCGGAACAAACAGATAGACAAAAATTAAAAAAAAAATGTGTTTTTATTATAATTACCGTATATAATTTCATATGCATTTAGTATAAAGCTGTTATTTTGACATCACTTGAATTTTTTTTATCTGTATAGATAATATGCTGACTAACTTCTTACCCTTGCTTCGTTCGGGTTTGTAACATATTGTTTATGTTACTTCAGCGACTGTACCAAATATATATATATATATATATATATATATATATATATATATATATATATATACATATATATATATGTATGTATGTATGTATATATGTGTGTATGAAAGTAACTCAGTCTGTTACCTTTTCACGCTTAAACCTCTGGTTAGATTTCGATAAAATTGGGCAACGACATAGATTGATAGATTGCTGTCCGCAGGCAGTGGTAGCCCAGTGGTAACGCGCTCGCTTGGGAATCCGAGTGAAGCGGGTTCAAATCCCGGGTCTCGCATTTCGGATATTTTCATGTGCAAATCATTTCCAACATGATTACCACTTGTCTTAACGATGAAGGAAAACATCGTGAGAAAACCTGAATGTCTGAGAGAGAACCAAGCAAGTTTTCGAAAGACATGCTCAGTCCACCCGCACTTGGCTAGCGTGGTGGACTATGGCCTGATCCCCCTCGTACTAAAGGAAGGCCCGTGACCAGCGGTGGGACGTTAAAAAAATAGGGCTGGATACATACATAGATTGCTACCTGGACTTTTGAACCCCGTCCCGTTTATCACATGAGCGAAGTCGCGGGCAAAATTTGACGGCACGTTTGGCTCAGTTTGTAGTGACCCTACTTGCTGTGTCAGCGATCGCGGGTTCGAGTCCCGCTGGGACATTCATCTGTGTGATGAGCACGAATGTTTGTACTCCAGTCATGGGTGTTTATATTTATAATAAGCATGTATTTAAAGTTATATATGTGTAGTGTATCAACTATCTGGTATCCATAACACAAGCCTCGTAGCTTACCATGGAACTAGATGGTGCTGTGTGGTAATGTACCAACATATTAAAAAAATACTAGCGATATTATAAATACTAAAGAAACATACGGACATACTCAAACTAAGCATTTAGTAATTTGCTAGTTTTTTCAATAATTAATACATACTAACGTATAGTCTGTCTGTCTGTAATAATACATGTCATATATGTAAATGACATAATAATTTTTGTTTTTTCGTCGCCTTAGTGATTTTTTCTTTGTATGTTTGTCCTCTGTGCACTTCTAAACAATAGATATGAATCTAAGGACGCATCCGAGATAAGTGAAGGTACTTAGTAAATGAAAAACATTACCTTCTAAAATTTCTTTTAATTGTAAGTCTTATTAACTATGAAAATTTAGCTTAACATGTACTTATCATACTAGCGGTTCACCCTCGCTTTGCTCGGGTTCGTTCCTAGATACGTTTTAACGGTTAGTATGAAATAGATAGACTATATACTATATAGTATATAGCCTATAGCCTTCCTCAATACACGGACTATGTAATACAAAAAGAAATTTTCAAATCGGATTAATACTTCCTGAGATTAGCACGTTCAAACAAACAAACAAACTCTGCCTCTTTATAATATTAGTATAGATATCTATACTAATATTATATAGAGGAAATATTTGTTTATGTTTGTTTGTAAGAGATAAACTTAGAAATTACTGAACCGATTTTGATAATTCTTCCATTGTTAGAAAGCTACATTATCCAAAAGTAATATAAGCAGAGTTCTATGTCAGTAATATAAGTGTAGTATTAATTTTGACTTTATTAAATTACATATAGAACAATAATGTGGCTTGAATAATTAATATTTTACTTTTTTCTTTATAGTTATAAATATAATAATGGCAACACTAAATATAGATTATAATTAATCAATATATTTTCTAAAAAATTGTAATAATTATAATAATAACAGCTAAAATTATATAAATAATATTCTATATTCAAGTATAAAAGTACTTAAAATTATAAAAATGTTTAAAATTAAAATTGACAAATATTGTAAGGTGCTTTAGTGCCAATTTTCAAGTTTTTTTTAATTCATTTTGTTATTTTGTGGGATAGCTGTCTGTAACAACTATATAATGCCTTTGAGACGTCTAACACCTCAGTCTCTCCCGTGACCATGATCGCTGTAAAGTATTCGAAACATCGGGAACCAAAAATCAAAATTAATCCGCGAAATCCGAAAAGATTTAAAATGTCAAATATTCGCGTAAATCTAAGGAAGTATTAACTTAGAAGGTCATAAGTTCAAAAATAAATATTAGAATAACACAGTGACAATGTTACTCTTTAAGTGTGTCGATATCATAAATTACTTTTCACCCTGTGAGGACTATCTCACAACTAAGATATGCATATCTCATTAAGAATACTCTAAAGCCCTTTCACACGACGTATTTTAAACGCTCAAGCACCGCGTTAGTTAAAACGCGCGATTGATATACTGTAATGTTTAAAAAAACGTTTTAAATGCGTATTTCTATCAATTTATACTAATATTATAAAGAGGATTCTTTTTGTTTGTTTGTTTGTTTATACCGAATAAACTCTGAAACTACTGGATCGATTTAAATGAAATTTGGTAATAAGATAGATTCAGACTCTAGGAAGGATATAGAAACGTTTTTATCCCGGAAATCATCCCTTAAGGGTGTGAAAATAGGGATGAAAGTTTGTATGGAGAATCAACCTAGGGCAGAACCCGAGTGAAGCGAGGGTAAGGCTAGGTTATCAATAAGATAATTAAAGATTGTATGCTTAAAGATATTATGCAAAAATGGTTTTATCAAATTTTCGGAATCATGAGATCAACTCCAGGCTATTTTAATGTTAGACAAATATTATAATTTATAATTATATTATGTCATCATTATCTATACTAATATTATAAAGTGGTAAAGTTTGTGACTTTGTGAGGTTGTAAGGAATAATCTCTGGATCTACTGATCCGATTTAAATAAAATTTGGTAAGGAGATAGTTTGAGATCTTGGAAAGGACATAGAATACTTTTTATCCCAGAAATCATCCCTTAAGGGGGTAAAAATGGGGATGAAAGTTTGTATTGGGAAGCAAGCTAGGGACTAACCCGTGCGAAGCGAGGGTGAGTCTCTTATAATTTATAAGTATATTATGACGTTGTCCTACGACGTACTTTGTTTTATCGTAAAATTAAAAAACAATGTAGATCTAGACTATAGCATCGCCTATTAAGTCCAAATATAACTAAGAATCCAGGTGATCCCATAAGTGCAATTCATCAAAATCGGTCAAGCCGTTAAGGAGGATTGCGAATATACGCACACCAGTATTTTTTATATAATGATTATAACAACTAATATTTATATTTATTATATGTATGTATTTAAAGTTTATATATTTATGTGTAGTGTATCAACTATCTGGTATCCATAACACAAGCCTCGTAGCTTAATAAGAAACTAGATGATGCTGTGTGTTAATGTACCAACATATTTATTTATTTATCAAAATCGGTCAAACCGTTTAGGAGGAGATTTACGAACATACGTGCACTAGTATTTTATTTTATATAAAAATTATAACAACTTTAAAAAAACTAACTTACAGTTTTTTTCTCGAACTGGTGGTAAGCTTATAACAATCAGCCAATATTATAATCATTTAAATAATTTCTGACTTTAACTTTTCTTCAATCTCGTCTTTTACTTGACAGAAAACGTTTTAAAACGCGCGTTTTAATTTTAGAAACGTCGTCTGTAAACACCCTAATAGCACCCCTTGTTAGCGCCTCATCAACGTTCTATGTAAATTTGTATAAATAATGTATTCGCACGAATCTGACCTACAAACATAATATCAAGTCACTTACCTACAAGTTAAAATAACCTAAATAATTTATTTAAGTACACGAGGCCTTAGGTCGTAGCTTTCAGGGGTTAATGTAGCCCCCCACCCCCTCCAACGTGCGTTCACCTTGTCATGGTGTAGGGGGGGGGGGGGGGGGGTTATTAGCCTCCGGCAATACTGCCGGGGGCGAAGCCAAGAAACGCACTGAAAGGCGGTCCACCTCGGTGAGTGGTGTGCCATGCGGGTTGCTCCTGGTCTACTTCTCTGATAGCAGAGTGGACTGTTGGAACAACCCCATGGTTGTTGTGATCTGCTTCGGCAGATCTGCAGTCGGGGCATCGTTGTTGAGTGTGTGACGAAGACGCCCCATTAAGACGGAACAGGTTTTGTTGGGTTTTAGTGGGTAGTACTGGTTTTTCTAACCGGTGAGTCCCACATAACCACCTGTATGTATGCAGGTGGTATGCGTAAATGCATTTCCCAACATTAAAAAAACGGTTAATGTATGGCTCATACACTTTTTTGGTTTAGAGAATGGAACAGAGGTTAGTATTATATGGCTTTTTTTGGTTGGGCGAAAAAAAATGAATATGAAAAATTATATTATACTTCCTAAGTTCGGACGATCTTAAGTTCTCTCCTTTATTTGCTTCAACAGACGAACAAACATAACCGCAAAAATACGAACTCTTTTATCTATACTAATACAATATTATAAAGCTGCAGAGTTTGTTTGTTTGGTTGAACGCGCTAATCTCAGGAACTACTAATCCGATTTCAAAAATTCTTTTTGCATTAGATAGCCCGTTAACTGAGGAAGGCTATAGGTTATATATTATCCCGGAAAAATGTACGGTTCCCGTGGGATAGATCTGTTTTTGTCTAGGGACGAACCTGAAGCGAAACGAGGGTGAGTCGCTATCTTTAAATATAAATATGAAGTATGTATTAACATATATGAATATATACAAATTGTTGTATAAATTAACAAAACAAACACAGTTTTTTACCGAGACAAACATAATACTTGGGTGACCGAGTTTTACTCGGTGTTTTTTCGGAAATGATATGAAAATTGCGTTTTTTTTCAGGAAAGGCATCTACCTATACAGATAAACTTAAAAAGCAAAACCTTATCTACATACGAAATTCGAGACATACGAAATAAATCCTACTAATATTATAAATGAGAGAGTTTGTGAGGATGTATAGATGTATAGGTGTATGGATGTTTGTTACTCTTTCACGCAAAATCTACTGAACGGATTTTAATGAAACTTTTACAATAATATAGCTCATACATTAGAATAACACATAGACTACTTTTTATCCCGGAAAAATATATAGTTCCCGTGGAATAGATTTATTATATGATATATACTATGTTACTCTTTCACGCCAGAACGGCTGAACGGGTCTGGATGAAATTTGGCACAGAGATAGATTATAGTCTGGAATAACACATAGGCTACTTTTTATCCCGGAAAAATGTACGGTTCCCATGGGATAGGTTACAAAACATATAATGTAGGAAAAGGAATTCCCTTGGGAAAGTTTAGATTTTTGCATAAAAATATCTTTACTATTTTGAATGTTTCTTATTCAATTTGTCATGTTTTTACTTAACTTTTTAAACAGTCGGTTTATTTTTTAATACATTAATAACATCGTTAATCTAAGGGTTTGATTTATTTTTTTTAATATTCATGAAAAAAACACCAGGGAAATTTTTACTTACAATTGACAAATTTTGAACCGGACGGACGTTGGTCCTTCGGGACCCTTTTCAATTTTAACTTCGCAACAAGAACAATAGGATATTATAATAAATTGAATGAAAAAAAGTTTGATTATAATCGTAGGTAGTGTTTACCTCTGGTTAGGTCGTGGATTCGATGCCGTTATTGTTACTTAAACATTAATCTATACATATAATAAAATTCTAACTAAACCGAATCTGTACATGAAATATTTTTTGGAAAATCTTATTGAAATAGACATTATTATCGATACAGAACCCGAATCTATTGTTTTTAGATTTTTTTGTCTGTCTGTCTGTGACTGCATCACGAAAAAATCACTAGACAGACTTTGATGGGTATGATGATAGCTGGTTATCCGGGTCAACATATAGGATACTTTTTACTGCGGGAAAATATCTCATCTCTGAGCTAAACGTTAAAACGTAACCAGGGACGAACCCGAGCGGAGCGAGATAGGTAGATGTTTGTACTCCAGTTATGGGTGTTTATATTTATAATATGTACGTATTTAAAGTTATATATGCACAGTGTATCAACTGGTATTCATAACACAGGCCTCGTAGCTTACCATGGAACTAGGTGGTGCTGTGTGCTAATGTACATTTATTTATTATCATTCGGGTTTTTCGTACTTACAAAGTTATAAATCGATATGACAATTGGGAAAGCTTCCGATATATTTTAGTCTTTCAACCCATTTAATATAATCTTGTCACAAAATCCGACCTTACCTGATATCTTCTGCTTATAGTGGAAAACTTCAAATCGAGATTACATGCGAGTAGGGATTGCAATCCGGAAAAACGGATCCGGTAATCCGGCGGATCCGGCATCATTAAACGCTCACCGGATCCGGTACCAACATACCGGATCCAGCGACCGGATCCGGTGCTAGCAATTTTTGGCAAAATAATAGAGATGTTGCATGTCGAGGCCCTATGCAGAAGAGATTCGACCCTGTTAAAGTTAGACTTTCGAAACAAGTGTCAATAATGCGGTGTTTTTAGCGTTATCGACGCCGCGTAAGTTGACTGGTGTCAGTGACGCCTTGGTGACTTTGGATGGCCACGAAAGACGTCCATCATCGTATCGCGTTTGCCGCGCCCACCACATCTCGATAGCTCTTTCAAAAGTATTTCCGACAGTAACGTTGCGCTCGAATGTCGTTCCCTACATTTACATAGTGCAAGCGTCAGTAGCGTCAGTGACGTCGCGACAGGGCGGCAGATTAATTCACTATGTAAATGTTCGCAGTGTCGCCGCCGCCCACGTGTATTTTGAGGTATTTTCAATAAAAAATCATAAAATGGCATCTGTTGAGGCTTTTACTGAAGAAGATGATGAAATTTTAATTACACTGGTGTCTCGGCATCCATTGCTTTATAATTTATTTTTTATATTGTTTTATAATTAATAACGTTGTAGAAACCTTCATTGTTTCGACTTTTTGATGAAAATTGGATGAGTGGAGGCCCTTTCTACACTGAGATAGTATCAAATTAAAAGGTCATCATCTTCTTCCTCTTCTATAATCAATTCAAGATAATCCATAATGAAATACTTTTATAAGAGCTATCGAAATGTGGTGGGTGCGGCAAAGGCGATGGACGTCTGTCGTGGCCATCCAAAGTCACCAAGGCGTCAAAGTTGTTTTTATATATATTTTATTTTTTATAAACTACCTGTATTAAGTACAATCACACTTGATTAACTTACTAACAGTTCATTTTGAACCAAAAAGCGAAAATTATCCTCATTTGATCAATCCGGCCGGATCCGACCGGATTCCCATCGATCCGGCCGGATCCGGCCGGACTGAAAATGACGCCGGATTGCAATCACTACATGCGAGTCATTGAATTAATACATAACCTTTTGCTTTTACATATACGGATAGATACAAACAAACAGACCGTTATAAGTAATTCAATAATCATACACGGTTTAATATTCATGAATCGCTTTTTAGGAAATTGGGTTCAAAGCGTAAATTCATCTATAAAGCTTTATTGCTTAATACTTTCTTAGATTTACGCGAATATTTGACATTTTAAATAAAACTATCTTTTCGGATTATTTCGCGGATTTATTTTGATTTTTGGTTCCCGACGTTTCGAATGCTTTACAGCAATCATGGTCACGGGAGAGACTAAGGTATTAGACATCTCAAAAGCGTTATATACTTGTTACAGACAGTGCCTACCCACAAATTTACAAAATGATTTTGAAAATGGCACCAGAGTACCTTACAATATTTGTTGATTTTAATTCTAAACATATTAAAAATATTAAAAAGTTTAATAAGTATTATAATTAAATATTATTTGTTTAATTTTAGCTGTTATTATTATAAATATTACAATATTTTAAAAAACTTTAAGAATTAATAATGTTAGTGAAATGGAACGCAACCATTTTTATTTCCTGTTTCCGTGTAGCGCTGTTGTTCTATGTATTGTCTGTCACTTTTTCTTCATTCCCTTGTTCGTTGTAAGTGTGGTGCAATAAACGTGTAAAGATTAACATATATTTTCATTTACCACAACCACGGAATTTTTCCTTCATGGTAGCAGAGCGTGGTTTGCGATGTGGTACAGTTGGAAATATTGAGGAAACGAAATAAAAACTTAAACAGAGAAATTGTCGATGCAATTAAATTTGAGGTTACGATTACTTAGCACGTGCACCAAAGCTTTCCGATCTCAAAGTTATATATTCCTGGTGAAAGTACTCAAGATGGGCGCAAATATGTTTAATTTAGAAAAATTGGTCGGAAGAGAAAACTTCGCCACCTGGAAATTCAGTATGAAGACCTATTTAGAGCATGAAGACTTGTGGAGTTGTATCGAGCGTCATGATGACAAACCGGTAGATGCCAGTAGGGACGTCAAAGCAAAATCAAAGCTGATTTTATTATTAGAGCCACAAAATTACGTTCATGTTCAAGAATGCAAAACTGCAAAACAGGTGTGGGAGAATTTACAAAGAGCTTTTGATGACAACGGCTTAACAAGAAGAGTAGGTCTACTTAGAGATTTGATCAATACTACGCTAGAATCGAGCAACAGTGTTGAGGATTATGTTAGTAAAATAATGAACTCTGCTCACAAGCTGCGGAACATCTGCTTTGAAGTCAACGATGAGTGGCTTGGCACTTTGATGTTGGCCGGGCTACCAGAGGAATATAAGCCTATGATTATGGGATTAGAGAGTTCCGGTATTCAAATAAGTGCTGACTCAGTAAAGTCTAAGCTTATACAAGAAGTTAGTACATCCAAGTCAGCCGCTTTCTATACAAACTCTAAGAAAACAAGAAGTAATACCCAACCAGTAAAATCAAAGGGACCCAGATGTTTCAATTGTAATAAGAATGGACATTTTGCCAAATACTGTAAGCAGCCAAAGAAACAATTAGCAAACAAAGGAGAAAGTTCCAGTTTTGTAGCAGCTTTTTCAGCCACAGTGGAAGAAAACATAAGCAATAAATGGTTTATAGACTCTGGGGCATCCATGCATATGACAAGTAGAAATGATTGGATGTATAATGTCACTGAGCCACCAGTAAAGAATATTACAGTAGCTAACAGAGAGCCATTAGCTGTGAAGGGAGTTGGTAGTGTAGACATTCATATAAATCAAGAAAATAAAATACAAGTTAAAAATGTTTTGTTTGTTCCCAGGCTAGCTGCTAATCTTCTTTCAGTTAGCAGCGTTGTGAAAAACGGATACAAGGTAACATTCAACAACAAAGGATGTGAGATACTGAATTGTAAAGGTGAGATAATATGCACTGCAACTTTGAATAACAATTTGTACATCATGGATACTACTCACAGTAAAGAAGTAGCTCACTTAACCTCAAGTTCTGTGGACTGTAGTAATGCCTACCTGTGGCATCTGCGAATGGGCCATTTAAATATTTCAGATATAAAGAAGTTACCTGCTTGTGCTGAAGGTGTGACTCTGACTCAGGATAAAAGTAATGTCACCTGCACTCATTGTATGGAGGGTAGACAAACTAGGTTGCCATTCAAAAATGTGGGAACAAGAGCAACAAGGCCACTAGAACTAATCCATTCTGACTTGTGTGGTCCCATGGAAACCTTATCATTTGGAGGTATGAAATACTTTATTACTTTTATAGACGACTTCACACGAGTAGTCCATGTATATTTTCTAAAAGATAAGTTGAATATTTTAGAGACCTTTAAAGATTTTAAGTTGAAAGTAGAGAATGAATTGAATCATAAAATTAAAAATCTTCGCACTGATAATGGCAAAGAATACTGTAACTACAACTTTGAAAGGTTTTTATCTAATCATGGTATAATTCATCAGACCTCTATCCCTTACACTCCCCAGCACAACGGCCTAGCAGAACGAATGAATAGAACTTTGGTTGAACGAGCAAGGTGTATGTTATTTTATGCTAACTTGGAAAAAAAATTCTGGGCTGAAGCTTTGGCAACTGCTGCATATGTTGTAAACCGATCCCCGACAAAGTCATTAGAAGGTAAAACCCCATATGAATTGTGGAAAGGTAAGAAACCTAATTTATCACATATAAAAATATTTGGCTCTGTAGCTATGGTCCATGTGCCAAAGGAAAAACGCCAAAAGTTGGATAAAAAATCAGTAAAAATGATATTAGTGGGTTATTGTGAAAGTTCCAAGGGATATCGTTTAATGCACCCTAAAACACATAAAATAGTCAAAAGTAGAGATGTTGCTTTTATAGAAAATTATAATGAGTTAGTCAATGTACCAATGTGTGAAACTTTTGATTCATTTAAGGATAGCCAAACAGCCACAGTCAGTTCATTCCCACCAGAAAATGTAAGCATGGAAAGTACTAGAGCCAGTCAGAAACAGAAAATACACACTCAGGAGCCATCCTCTTCTGTACCTATGGTGTCCAGTAAAGACTCGGAAACACAAGATGGTAATAATGATGAAGACTCAAGTGAGTATGACACTGATACTGGGGAACTAGACGTCACATATCATCCTTCTTACCCAATAAGACAGGATTATAACACTAATATAACATTAAGGTCAATGCGATCACAGAATAAATGTAATGATGCACAGAATGGCCTATTATGTATGTTTACTAATTTGACTGATCCGCAGACTGTTGAGGAAGCACTTGCATCACCACAAGCTACAGAATGGAAGAGAGCTATGGATGAAGAATACAATTCCCTGATTAAAAATAAAACTTGGACTTTGGCAGAGCTCCCTCCAGGTAAAAAGGCTCTTCCATACAAATGGGTGTTTAAAACAAAATCTGACCAAAATGGAAATGTTCTCCGCTATAAAGCGAGGCTTGTGATAAAAGGTTATGCACAAAAAGGCGGCACAGACTATGAAGAAATATATTCACCAGTTGTCAGGTACACAACTATTCGTTATTTGTTAGCTTTAGCAGCTAGATATGGATTAGAAATAGATCAAATGGATGCTGTATCGGCTTTTCTGCAAGGTGATATAGATAGAGAAATTTATATGCAACAGCCGGAACAGTATAAGCATGGATCACAGGTATGCAAGTTACATAAATCTATATATGGTCTTAAGCAGGCTAGCAGGCTTTGGAACCTCAAATTAAATGATGTTCTACATGAGCTAGGGATGCAACAATCTAAAACAGATCCTTGTGTCTATTATAATGCAGAGAAGAACACTTTTATAGCTATCTGGGTTGATGACTTAATTCTATTTTCTGCCCAAGAAAAATCAAAAATGTTATTGAAAGAGAATCTAAGAGAACACTTTGAAATAAAAGATATTGGTCCTGCAAGCCAATGTGTGGGTTTACATATTACCAGGGATGGAGACAAAGTAATGATAGATCAAGAAAAATATATTAAAGACATATTATCAAGATTCAGAATGTCGGACTGCAAGCCTGTGAAAACTCCATTTGAAGTTAGCATGAAATTTAATAAAATAATGGAACAAAATAATTTGACTGACTGTCCCTATCAACAAGCCATTGGCTCCTTGTTGTATGTGGCTCAAGGTACTCGGCCTGATATATCCTTTGCAGTAAACACATTGAGCAGATTTAATAAAAATCCTACTGCTTCACACTGGGCAGCGGTGAAAAGAATTTTTAGATATCTGCAAGCTACAAAAGACTTAAAATTAGTTTATACCAAAGATGGTAATGATAAAATCACGGGATATTGTGATGCCGACTGGGCAAGCGATGTGTGCGATCGTAAGTCGTGCACTGGTTACATTTTTTGTTACAGGGTGGTGCTATATCTTGGCGGTCACACAAACAGCAGACTGTCGCACTATCCACTGCTGAGGCTGAGTACATGTCGATGTCTTCAGCAGCGCAAGAGGCGCTGTGGCTCCAACAACTGCATGCTGAGCTTGGTCAACTACAGAGCACTCCACTCATCATCTTCAGTGATAACCAGAGTGCCATAAAATTGTCAAATAACGATTGTTATCTACCTAGATCTAAGCATATTGATATTCGCTATCATTTCCTTAAAGATCATGTTAATAATTTAAAGATTAAGTTTTGTTATGTTAAGGGTGAAGAAATGATTGCTGATAATTTAACTAAAGGTACTACAGCTGATAAGCATTTGTATTGTGTAACAAAAATGGGGTTGCGTCCCAAGGGAGGGTGTTAGTGAAATGGAACGCAACCATTTTTATTTCCTGTTTCCGTGTAGCGCTGTTGTTCTATGTATTGTCTGTCACTTTTTCTTCATTCCCTTGTTCGTTGTAAGTGTGGTGCAATAAACGTGTAAAGATTAACATATATTTTCATTTACCACAACCACGGAATTTTTCCTTCAAATAATGTAATATTATTTAGTGTTGCTATTACTATAATATGTCTAACCACAAAGAAAATCAAAATATTAATTATTTATTAAATACTAATTATTTATTAAAGTATTATTATTGTTTTATATGTAATTTAGAAAATTAAATTTTAATTTAGATTTCTAATGTAATTTTAAGATAGAATATTAAGCAACACTATCTTCACAGATAAAATATAATATATTAATCTGAATCATTGTTATAGCGATCCACACAGTATGAACTAACTACATCTACAGGTCTGTTATCTTTGTTTTTGCTGTTAGATTTTATTATGTTTATTACAGGATCCCACGATGATGGTAGTACCCAGCCATCTTCCCTATTGAAGTTTGGATGTTTTTTAATTTCAATAGCTTCGCGAATCATCCTGGGGCGATAACGGCTTTCTTTCGCAAGTATTTGTGGATTATCAAAGCGAATGTAGTGGCTTGGGCGATCCTGGCTATGTTTACAGACTGCAGATGTTGTATTGCGACGGTGCTTCACATCAGCTATGTGTTCTTTGACCCGAGTTCTAATGGATCTCTTTGTTTGTCCGATGTAGGAGAGCCCACAATCACAATCAAGTTTGTATACCCCTGCATCTTGAAGAGGGATGTGGCACTTGACTGGTGGTAAAAACTGACTAATTTTCTTTGGCGGCTTGAAGTAAGTTTTGATTGAAGCACGCTTTAAGATGTAGCCAATCTTGTCAGTGACTCCTCTCATGTATGGCAGGACTGCAGGGACTCGCTCGACTGTGGCTGGTTTCACTCGGTCACTGTGACGCAGGCGCGGCACTTGCAGCTTGTTGTCTCGCAGAACTTGCTTGACATGTTGCAGTTCTCCGGCCAGGTGTTGCTCGTCACAGATCCCTTGTGCTCTCTGAAACAAAGATTTTCCCACGGTAGCTAACTGTGAAGGATGGTGGTGAGATTCACCGTTCAGGTACCTATCAGTATGGGTCTTCTTTCTATACACAGTGTGACTCAAGGTGTTATCTGGGTTGCGTTTAACTAAGACATCTAAGAAAGCTAAGGTATTGTCAGATTCTAATTCCATAGTAAATTGTATTTTAGGATTTATAGAATTAAGATGTTCTAAGAATACAGTTATTTTATCAGATGGTAATATTGTGAAAGTGTCATCTACGTACCGCTTGTAGAAACGAGGGGTCACGGGTGATGTGTTCAGAGCAGTCTCCTCGAAGTCCTCCATGAAGATGTCGGCTACAACGGGAGAGACTGGCGAACCCATGGCCACTCCATCCACTTGCCTATAGAATTCATCATTCCACAGTAGATAGCCGGATGTTAGGCAGTGTTTTAAAAGTTCAGTGTATTCTATAGCCGACATCTTCATGGAGGACTTTGAGGAGACTGCTCTGAACACATCACCCGTGACCCCTTGTTTCTACAAGCGGTACGTAGATGACACTTTCACAATATTACCATCTGATAAAATAACTGTATTCTTAGAACATCTTAATTCTATAAATCCTAAAATACAATTTACTATGGAATTAGAATCTGACAATACCTTAGCTTTCTTAGATGTCTTAGTTAAACGCAACCCAGATAACACCTTGAGTCACTGTGTATAGAAAGAAGACCCATACTGATAGGTACCTGAACGGTGAATCTCACCACCATCCTTCACAGTTAGCTACCGTGGGAAAATCTTTGTTTCAGAGAGCACAAGGGATCTGTGACGAGCAACACCTGGCCGGAGAACTGCAACATGTCAAGCAAGTTCTGCGAGACAACAAGCTGCAAGTGCCGCGCCTGCGTCACAGTGACCGAGTGAAACCAGCCACAGTCGAGCGAGTCCCTGCAGTCCTGCCATACATGAGAGGAGTCACTGACAAGATTGGCTACATCTTAAAGCGTGCTTCAATCAAAACTTACTTCAAGCCGCCAAAGAAAATTAGTCAGTTTTTACCACCAGTCAAGTGCCACATCCCTCTTCAAGATGCAGGGGTATACAAACTTGATTGTGATTGTGGGCTCTCCTACATCGGACAAACAAAGAGATCCATTAGAACTCGGGTCAAAGAACACATAGCTGATGTGAAGCACCGTCGCAATACAACATCTGCAGTCTGTAAACATAGCCAGGATCGCCCAAGCCACTACATTCGCTTTGATAATCCACAAATACTTGCGAAAGAAAGCCGTTATCGCCCCAGGATGATTCGCGAAGCTATTGAAATTAAAAAACATCCAAACTTCAATAGGGAAGATGGCTGGGTACTACCATCATCGTGGGATCCTGTAATAAACATAATAAAATCTAACAGCAAAAACAAAGATAACAGACCTGTAGATGTAGTTAGTTCATACTGTGTGGATCGCTATAACAATGATTCAGATTAATATATTATATTTTATCTGTGAAGATAGTGTTGCTTAATATTCTATCTTAAAATTACATTAGAAATCTAAATTAAAATTTAATTTTCTAAATTACATATAAAACAATAATAATACTTTAATAAATAATTAGTATTTAATAAATAATTAATATTTTGATTTTCTTTGTGGTTAGACATATTATAGTAATAGCAACACTAAATAATATTACATTATTAATTCTTAAAGTTTTTTAAAATATTGTAATATTTATAATAATAACAGCTAAAATTAAACAAATAATATTTAATTATAATACTTATTAAACTTTTTAATATTTTTAATATGTTTAGAATTAAAATCAACAAATATTGTAAGGTACTCTGGTGCCATTTTTGAATTTTCAAAATCATTTTGTAAATTTGTGGGTAGGCACTGTCTGTAACAAGTATATAACGCTTTTGAGATGTCTAATACCTTAGTCTCTCCCGTGACCATGATTGCTGTAAAACATTCGAAACGTCGGGAACCAAAAATCAAAATAAATCCGCGAAATAATCCGAAAAGATAGTTTTATTTAAAAAGCTTTATTGCTTATTAATATATTCTTACTAATACTACTAGCAAAGGCAGTGGTAGTCCAGTGGTAACGCGCTCGCTTGGAAAATCGAGTGAAGCGGGTTCAAATCCCGGGTCTCGCATCTCTGATATTTTCATGTGCGAATCATTTCTAACATGATTACCACTTGTCTTACGGTGAAGGAAAACTTCGTGAGGAAACCTGCATGTTTGAGAGAACTTAGCAAGTTTTCGAAAGATATGTGAAGTTCGCCAACCCGCACTTGTCCAGCGTGGTGGACTATGGCCTGATACCCCTCGTATTGACGGGAGGCCCACCCCCAGCAGTGGGACGTTAAAAAGGACTGAATACATACAATACAATACTACTAGCATTTCGCCGCGAGCCTCAAAATCTATCTTTTCGGATATTTTCTCGAATTTTGGTTTTTAATTCCCGTCGTTAAATAAAATAAATAAATCTAACAAATTATTGTAAACAACGACACGTTTGGCTCAGTTTGTATCCCTACATGCTGTGCCAAAAGTCGCGGGTTCGAGTCCCGCTGGGGATTCATTCAACAAATGTTTGTATACACTGCCAACCTCTACGACGTTATTCTTGATAAAAAATCCGCATCCCTGGACACGTTTTAATTTTTCTGAGCGGAGCCCTAATTCTTTTTTTTAAATAAAAGTAGCCTAAGTTACTCCTTATAACATCAGCTGTCCGCCAGTGAAAATCCGGTCAAAAGAAGTCCAGCCGTTTCGGAGATAAGCCAGAACAAACAAACAGACAGACAAATTTAAAAATTGAGTTTGTCTTATAAGTACCGTATACGGTACATAATTTTATAATATTAAGCGTTTAGTAAAAAGTTGTTATTTTGACATTACAAACAGACAGTTCAATTTTATTTATCTGTATAGATATGCATAGATTGTTTCTCTAAGCTTAAAATCGATATACGTGTAAGTGATATCTCATGGGATTCACAACCATGCTGTAATTCTTACCTGCTAATGTTAGAAATTTCATATTTATTTGCATTTTCTTTCCCGCGGGAACCCTTTGTTTTTCCGGATGTTAAGTAATCAAGCCAATGCTTCAACATATATCAAAAAACATAATATATAGGATTTCACAGTGGAACTTCTTTAACGCGGCGAAGTCAAATAAAGAGGTTATGTGTTTAACTTGTATGTATGTACTTGTATATTAGGGTGAAGCGAAAAAAAAATTTTTTTTTCTTTGCTTGGAGGTAGAATTTGTAGCTTACAAAAAAAACTAAATTTTTTTACTCAACATTTTGAGGTCGCCCACTGATTTTTACAATAATTAATTTAAAATTTTGGTTTGAATAAAAATTAATATATAGAATATAGTTCCAACCAACTTTCACTAAATATTTTTTTGGAAAATCTTATATAAATAGTCATTATTATCGATACAGAGGCCGAATCTATAGTTTTTAAAAATTTTCAATCTTTCTGTCTGTCTTTCTGTCTGGAAACGCATAACAAGAAAACCACTAAACAGATTTATATGAAATTTGGTATTATGATAGCTGGTTATCCGGTTCAACTTATAGGATACGTTATACTGCGGGAAAATATCTCATCTCTGAGATATAACTAAATTTTAAAACTTACCGTAAATTTTATATTTATTTTTATATTTTAGAACCTGTTTCTTTATAAATTTTTAATATTTCGTTGGATTAATTATAGTCGGAGATATACACGTTTCATCCTTACCGCGAGATGTACATACACACTCGTATGTATGTCCCCGACTGCATAATACTATATTCCATCGTGAACTTGTTTTCACCTTTTTAGTTAGCTTTTATGCAATCGGATTTTTTTATTTTTATAATATATTTATTTATTTACAGCTTTTTAAGTATTTTTAAGTTAGAAAATTAGCGAGAATGGTTGTTAACCAACTTTAAATCATTATATATCCTAAGCTGCTATTCAAAATGAAAAATGATGAAAGAAACCTAAAAATGATTTTTAAATACCTATTCAACGATACACCACTTGACATAGTTCGTCGATTTTATTTTTTTTTTCTTTTTCACATTATGGCGTCCAATCGGCCATTTTGATTTTTCCAAATTTTTATGCTTTCTATAACATTCGCGCCGTTATGACGAATCAAACGACGTGTCATTTATCAAAATCGGCTCACGCATTTGGTTTAAATAATGCCACAAAGGTACAAACCCACATACATATATACATACATAGGTTGATAAACACATTACCCTTCTTTGCGTCGCGCAGTCGGGTAGTGATGGTCGTTTTTTTTTTATTGGAACACTATCACACACCACCATCTAGTTCCATGGTAAGCTACAAGGCCTGTGTTATGGATATCGGATAGTTGATACACTACACATATATACATATAACTTTAAATACATACGTATTATAAATATAAACACCCATGACTGGAGTACAAACATTCGTGCTCATGACACAAATGAACGCCCCCAGCAGGACTCGAACCCGCGGCCACTGGCGCAGCAAGTAGGGTCACTACAAACTGAGCCAAACGTGTCGTCGAGTTTGACCATAAAAACCAAGCAAACTGACCGATATTTACTTCAGCATTATAGATGCTAATAGGAATAAGAGACAAAAACTTTCCTACCCATTTCAAACTGGAAACTAAAAGCTTACATAACTCAATACGTCTTTTTTCAGTCGGTTAAAAACTAATGAACGTAAAAAGTTTTAATTTGAATGATTGCTTCAAACGAAAAAAAAAACGCACCAACTTATGTATACACGAGTTGTTCATTTGTAATACTATAGTTCTGTAGCCTATTTAAGCTTAACTAGCAATTTGCTGAGGGTTTGCTTGGTTTTTTTTATTTCAATACATATAAAATGTATGTATGTATGTATGACGACACGTTTGGTTAAGTTTGTAGTGACCCTACTGTGCCAGCGGTCGCGGGTTCGAGTCCCGCTGGCATTCATTTGTGTGATGAGCACGAATGTTTGTCCAGTCATGGGTGTTTATATTTCTAATGAATGTTTATATACTTTCTTAGATTTAATACTTTCATAGATAAAAGAAAATGTTTTTTTTTTAAAGATTACCCCTTACAACCTCACAAACCCACAAACACACAAACTCACAAACTTTACCTCTTTATAATATTAGTATAGATAAACAAAAAAAAAAAAAGAAAATAATTTGACCAACAGATAATAATGGATACACAACTTCTTACTTTCGGACTGTTGCTGAAATTTTCTAAACAGAAAGCCACAATAATTAAACTTGTCCGAACCGGGAATTAAACCCAGAACCCGGATCTACAGCTATACATACTATCCACTACACCATCAAGGCAGTTTAATAAATACGTTAAGTGAGATTGTCCTTTAAAATTACTATAACTTGAAATAAAATCAACAAAAGAAGTCTAAATGGTCTTTTAGACCAATATCGATTAAATAAGACATTTTCGCCACAACGTTAAGCAAAAATAGCCTTTATTCCTAATAGCTAAGGGTTGAAATCTATTGAGAAATTTTCGGGGTAATTCTGAGTTTTCCAAATGGTTAGAATTTAAAGATGGTGGAAGGGTTCGTTCGGAATGTAACTTTTTATTTGACTTTATGTGAGGAGTTTGCTTGGGAATATAATAAAAGGAAAATGGCGAATAAGTGTCGCAACTTAATTGTATAGCAAGTAGGTCACCGGTCCAATTTATGGGAAATACCAAGTTTTTTATATGTGTAGTAGCAACTCGTCCCTACCTTGCTTCCCAATAAAAACTTTTATTTTTTAAAGTATTAAAATGAATATAGTATGTTATCCTTAAGAGATAGACATATGCCATGGAGGACTTTTCTGTAGACCTATATGAGATACATAATTCATTATTATTTTGTTATATCTCAAAGGGTTTAGGCAGCGTTTTCGTTGAAAGCTACCAGACGGCTTATTTTTTTCGACACCTCCAACAAATATCGTTTTTTTACCCAATATATAACAATATTTTAGCCAATATATACAAAAACTTAACAAATTATATACTAAAACCTTTCTCGAGAACAATCTATTGGTGAAAACAACATGAAAATCGGTGAAATAGTTTTTGAGTTTATCGCGAACAGACAGACAGATGCGGCGGAGGACTTTTTTTATAATATGTAGTGATGTATTCAGCACTTATCAACATCCCACTAATGGGGGTGGGTCTCCCTTCTCCCCATTCCCCTCCCGCACCATGCTGACCAAATGCGGGGTGGACTTCACATCTCTTTCTAAATCTTGCTAGGTTCTCTCAGATATGCAGGTTTGTTCACGATGTTTTCTTTCACCGTAAGACAAGTGATAATCATGTTGGAAATGATTGGTACATAAAAATAACAGACGTGCGAGACCCGAGATTGAACCCGCCTCACTCGGTTACTTAAACGAGCATATCAACACTAGGCTATCACTACCTCTAGCTACCACCAACTTTCACATAGCGCCATATTTATCTTTTAAAAAAAAGCAGAGCAAAATTAGATCAGTTTTGTCATCTTTTCTCTCTCACGAGAGGATAGTCTGAATCGTTATCATATTCTTGAATGGTTCCCAAAGTTACGAACAATTAATGTTTCTAACCCTTTCTAATCACGCTAAATATATACTTACGACTTTGTCGCGCTTTCTCTTGTGCATAAGGCTCTACGTGTTAACGTTTAGTATAGATTTCTCAGATATGAGATATTTTCCCGCAGTAAGATATATCCTATATGTTGACCCGGATAACCAGCTATCATCATACTAAATTTCATCAAAATCTGTCCAGTGGTTTTCTCGTGATGCGTTCCCAGACAAACAGACAAATATTCTAAAAACTATAGATTCGGCCTCTATCGATAATAATGACTATTTCAATAAGATTTTCCAAAAAATATTTAATGTACAGATTCGACTCAGTTAGAATTTTATTATAGGTATGTAAAGAAGATATGTAAAATCACCACGACATTTTGGCAATTTAATATTAACCGTAGCTCTCTTATCAATTTTAAGCCAATCAATACATACACGTGTATGTATACACGTCCTCTAAAACGTTACCCTCCTTCTAGTAAATTTGGGTAACTACTCGAATTATCTCGCTATTGTTGCACAACTTCAAAGCCGCTAAAACGTCCATCCTGACTGCTACATCATCAAATTACGGATGTATCAGCTAGTTTTGGAGTTTCATGAATTAGTATTCAAGACTTCCACTACAATAGTAGTAATATAATCCAAACTTCATGGAATACCTTGAATAGATTATATTATTTGAAACACTGTTAAAGTTTCATCAAAGAGATACTACAGATCGCATATCTTGGATAATTTTAAGCCCAGTTCAGATATTTGCCCGATTTCAGAATATTACTCCAGACTTTTTGTGCTAAAGCTTCTTTAGAATCGTTGTGATTTGAAACTCGATAAAACGGAAATGCGACACTAAAAAGAGACAGACACATAAATATAGGATTAAGTCGTGAGAGAATGAGATGGAATACATTACCATGTTGCCATGGTAACCGCTGTTATTTGAGATAGAATACATTAAACAGGAAGTGAAAAATAATAAAATTAATTACTGAATAATATGTAATGTATATTTATGTTAAATAAAATGTAAAATAAATTTTAAACTTGGTAAAAATATTATGAAAAAAATAAACCTTACAATGATCCTACTCCTGATACTCTATATCCATCTCACTCTCTCGTAGGTTACTTTTCTGAAGTTTCAATTGTACCATGTGAATTGCACACACACGCACTTTTTTCTTAATTTCCTCACTCTATATTAAAAGTAATGAGATTTATATCTATAGATAAATATTATAGTCTATGGTATTAGCCACCATTTAGTTTTTTTTTTAATTACAGATAAAACTCATGGATAGATCAAAATCAAACAAACCAAAAATATCAGAAAAATTAAGCTTAAGGCGTCACGTTCTTGAAATATGTTAAAGTAAATATCGCTATGTCATTTATATGTATGTATATATGTATTCAGCCGTTTTTAACGTCCCACTGCTGGGGGTGGGCCTCCCTTCAATATGAGGGGGATCAGGCCATAGTCCACCACGCTCGCCAAGTGCGGATTGGCGGACTTCACATGTCTTTCGAAAACTTGCTAGGTTCTCTCAGACTTGCAGGTTTCCTCACGAAGTTTTCCTTCACCGTAAGGCAAATGGTAATCATGTTAGAAATGATTCGCACATGAAAATATCAGAGGTGCGAGACCCGGGATTTGAACCCGCTTCACTCGGTTTCCCGAGCGAGCGCGTTACCACTGGGCTACCACTGTCTTTTATGTTATTTATACCAGTGTCATAATGCGGCACAAATAAAAAAAATGGCGGAAGATTAAAAAAAAATTAACGACTTCCTCCAATATATTTTAATGTACTTTACATAGTATATATATATTTATTATACGTACAATGTACATGTAATTTATTTTTTGTTACTTGGTTAAACCGTTAACTTTTTTGCCTTTTACTTAATGTTTTCTACTCTAATTAATTTCTACATACTTGTGGTAACTTAATTGGTACATAAATGTATATTTATTGTGATTACTATGGACTGTAATCATTGATCATTAACATAATTAGAATTTAAAAAACCCCCAACACAAAAACTACTCAACCGATTTTGATAAAATATATCTAAGAACCAACGCCAGAAAACCTGCTTTCAAATAAAAAAAATCGTACCCAAATCGGTTCACTCGTTTATGAGCTTTGGTGCACAGACAAAAAGACACACACATAGCGATCAAACATATAAACCCCCTATTTTTACGTCGGGTGTTAAGAATATATGAAAGTACCGATTTAAATAGTGTTTTTTAAATTTATTTTAGGCATACAAACAGTATTACAGTCATCGTCAAAAAAGTACTATATTATGCAAAAGTTCTCATAAAATTGTCACCAATTGTGTTTAGGTAATTATTCTATTATTGTAGTTGAAATAAATATGCACAACGATGTAAATCCAACCTTAAAATACTTAAAGTTGTTTTTACAAAAAAGAATTAAAAGCGTGCTCAAATGATCAAAAGAGCGCATAATCGGTGAGGACATTTTTTTGTCGCTGATTGTGTATCTAGTACTTTTTTGATCGACGGCATAAATCTAAGAAAGTTTTATAAAAAAAATAATATTTTGTTCCAGAACATTATCACATCTTCGTTGGAGACCTGAGTCCTGAGATAGAAACGCAAAACCTTCGTGATGCCTTCGCGCCATTTGGAGAGATATCGTAAGTACTACTTTTTCTTCGTCTATATCATTGCTAAAACACTGTACTTACTATGTCGATTATAAAATGAATCAACAAATTTCATCTTATAGGTCTCGAGAGCTAGAAGTCTTTTAAATTTTTATAAAATTACTAGCGACTCAACCTCGGATTCGTCCCTAGTTAGTTTTAACGTTTAGTATAGATTTCTCAGAGATGAGATATTTTCCCGCAGTAAAAAGTATCCTATATGTTGACCCGGATATTTCATTTAGCCGGAGTTATCATCATACCAATTTTCATCAAAATCTGTCCAGTGATTATCTCGTGATGCGTTCCCAGACAGACAGACACACAAAAATCCTAAAAACTATAGATTCGGCCTCTGTATCGATAATAATGACTATTTCAATAAGATTTTCCAAAAAATATTTAATGTACAGATTCTGCTCAGAAGAGAAGCTATAGATGTATAATAATACAATAATCTTAAGACCCCAATCTATGTGATAAACCCCTCACTCTTTTTCCAGGAGACATATATTTTTTAAATCATAAAACATATTAACAAACATGACCCAGGGGCCGCCTAATAAAAATAAAAAGGCCGCCAACCGTAGGATGATATTTTCTACAAGTCTTATTTTCGGTTAATTCTACGTTGCCACAGGAAAAAAGTTCTTGTACTTTAAAAAAATTTTTTTTTTTTTAAATAGTTTGAGACCCTGGGAAGGATATAGGATAGTTTTTATCTCGGAAATCATCTCTTAAAGGATTGAAAAGGGGGGAGAAATTTGTATATTTTTCATCGGAAAATTAAAGAGTTCCCGTGGGATAGTTAAAAAACTATAGTAACTTATACAGCTTAGTACACAAAAATTACTGATTGGATTTTAATGAAACTTTACAAAAATACATACATCAGAATAACAAATAAGCTACTTTTTATCCCGGAAAAATGTACGGTTCCCGTGGGATAGATTTGTTTTTGTTTGTCTAGAGGTGAACCCTAGCGAAGCAAGGGTGAGCCGCTAGTTATATAATAAAAGGAGAAAAGTTGTAAAAAAGATGGTCAGATCATAAACAAAACGTCTTCGATGTTTGGATTTCATCCAACACTGATAAAGTTATGGTGCTAGTGAAAGAGTATAGTGATTTTTTCTGCTTAAATTGGGGCAAAAGATACTCTGAATATAAAAGACAATGCCAATTTTGCCGTTTTATAGACGTTTTTACTATATTACAACGTTCTTTTTTAAATATTGTAAGAGCGGAATGTGTCTGGCTGTTTACATGAAAGCCAAATTTCTGGATTTACTCAACTAATTGACATATAGTATTAAGTGGGCAGTGGTAGCCCAGTGGTAACTCGCACCTCTGATATTTTCATGTGCAAATCATTTCTAACATAATTACCACTTGCTCTACGGTGAAGGAAAACATCGTGAGGAAACCTACATGTCTGAGAGAACCTAGCAAGTTGCCTGCAGACATGCTCAGTCCGCCCGCACTTGGCCAGCGTGGTGGACTATGGCCTGATTCCTCTCGTATTGAAGGGAGGTCCATCCCCAGCAGTGGGACGTTAAAAAGGGCTAAATACGTACATACACACGTACATTGAATTATAGACTTTTAAACCGGATTTTTAAATATGATACCTACTTATAACAAAATCCCAGAAAAAAATTAAAAAGTTATCAAATATAAAAAAATATTTAAAGAACGTATGTGTGCTAAAGGTTACTTATACAATTAATTATTTTATAGAAAACTAGGGATTCAGCCTCGCTCCGCTCGGGTTCATCCCTAGTTACGTTTTAACGGTTAGTATAGATTTCTCAGAGATGAGATATTTTCCCGCAGTAAAAATTATCCTATATGTTGATTCGGATAACCAGCTATCAATATACCAAATTTCATCAAAATCTGTCCAGTGGTTCTTTCGTGATGCATTCTTAGACAGACAGATAGATAGACAGACAAACAGACAAAAAATTTAAAAACTATAGATTCGACCTCTATACTCGTCGTCGTCGTCTCAGCCCAAACACGTCCACTACTGGACATAGGCCTCCCCCAAAAATTTCCACGACAACCGGTCTTGTGCCATCCGCATCCAGTGGGCTCCAGCGACTTTGACCAAGTTGTTGGTCCACCTTGTGGAAGACCTGCCCACGCTTAGCCTTCCGGTTCGTGGCCGTCACTCGAGAACTTTGCGTCTCTATACTATAGGATACTTTTTACTGCGTGAAAATATCTCATCTCTGAGAAATCTATACTAAGCGTTAATACGTGTCTAAGGGCGAACCCGAGCGGAGCGAGGGTGAGTCGCTTTTACTTAAAAATTTTCATAGAGAAATCTTAAACCCATAATAAAGACTTGATTACAAAATGCCATTACAACATTGCTATACAACTTTTAATGAGGTTTTAAAGTATAATTATAATAAATAAGAAGTTATTAAGATTAATCGATTCTCACCTCCCCTGCCCTCTGAAGGTGTCAGAGTAACAGAGCAACTTTAGTCCTGACTCGAGAAAAATTCTTTTATATAAACTTTATTGCACAATATATCTATCTATACAGATAAATAAAATTGAATTGTCTGTTTGTAATATCGAAATAACAGCTTTTTACTGAATACATATGAAATTATATACGGTACTTATAAGAAAAAATCAATTTTTAAAATTTGTCGGTCTGTCTGTTTGTTCTGGCTAACCTCCTAAACGGCTGGATCGATTTTGACGGGACTTTCACTGGTAGATAGCTGATGTTATAAGGAGTAACTCAAGCTACTATAATTTAAGAAAAACAATTAGGGTTTCGCTTAAAAAAAATAAAACTTAGCTAGGGACGCACCCAGGAGAAGCAAGGTTAAGTCGCTAGTCTATATATAAATATATATTTTGTCTTTGCAAAACAGTTCAGTACTTTTTCCTCCACTGTAACAGCCATTGACTAGCTCTTGAGTTATTAATAAAAAAAAATTTCGAAAAAAAAAATGTACATAATGAAAAAAAAAAATAAAAATCTACATAAATAAATTCTACCCATATACATATGTTTTCCTCAAATTTTCAATAATGATTACGGCCGAATTTGGACCACTCAAAAAAATTTGTTATCTTTATTGCACGAAATATAAAAAAAAAGTAACTACAAAAAATTAAAACTTTGAAAAAACCCACGACGGTTAAAAAGTTATTGAAAAAGGATAAAATAATTTAAACCCCCATATATATATTACCCCCAATAATTTAAACCAGAAATAATTTGAGATTTTTTAGCGCTACACTTACACCCTTAATGGGTAGGCCAAATCCATCATCATCATCAAATTCTAAATGTCCCCACTGTAGGGTCTGTGCCCATACAGTGGGGACCTTTACATATTTTTATTTACGGTGAAATTTAAAATAGTGATGGCAGCCCCTTCACCCTAAACGCATATATACCGTCTCCGTTCCGTCGTGGGTAAAAAGCAAATTTACCACTAAAATTAACACTCTCTTCTTTCTTTCCGGAAAAAACGGATATTGTTTGAGTTGTGTTATTGTTACAAGTTTCTGAAAATTTTATATCGCGTGCAAAGTTTTGAACGGATTTTGGACAAATTTTAACATCATGTAGGTAAATGTTTGATTTGCAAAACATACAAAGAACAACATGCAGCACTACAGAAAATTAAATTCCCGATCTCACTGAGTGTGCTTGTCCGGGCTAATCTCAGAAAGTACTCCACGGATTTTCATGCAGCTTTCTCTAATAGATAGAGAGGTTACTTAGGAAGGTTAGAGGCTAATTTAAATATAATCCTACTAATATTATGAACGCGAAATTTTGTAAGAATGTATGTAGGTATGTATGTATGTATGTATGTATGTTTGTTACTCTTTCACGCCAGAACGGCTGAACGAATTTGGATGAAATTTGGCACAGAGATAGATTATAGTCTGGAATAACACATAGGCTACTTTTTATCCCGTAAAAATGTGCGGTTTCATTGGGATAGGTTTGTTTTTGTATTCCTATAGTATGTAGATGTAGTCATATAATAAAAATAAGTAACCGATTTGACAATATGTATGTATTCAGTCGGAAAAAAATCTTTCTTTTTGAGAATTTCTTTTAGAAAAAACATGTCACCGGATAGTTGATACACTTCACATATATAACTTTAAATACATACATATTATAAATATAAACACATATGACTGGAGTATAAACATTCGTGCTCATCACACTGATAAATGCCCAGCAGGACTCGAACCTGCGACCGCTGGCATAGCAAATAGGGTCACTACAAACTGAGCCAAACGTGTCGTATTTATGTATGTACAATATCGTTATTGAAGGTATATACATATTGAAACCCTTGGAAAAGTAATATTAATGCACTGTGGATGGATTTCCATTGAAATATATAAGCCCTTCCAGTGATAGCTCAGTGGTAACGCGCTCGCTTGGGAAACCGAGTGAACCGGGTTCAAATCCCGGGTCTCGCTTTGATATTTTCATGTGCGAATCATTTCTAACAATTACCACTTGTCTTGCGGTGAAGGAAAACATCGTGAGGAAACCTGCATGTCTGAGAGAACCTATCAAGTTTTCGAAAGACATGATCAGTCCGCCCGCACTTGGCCAGCGTGGTGGACTATGGCCTGATCCCCCCCCCTCCCCCCCCCCCGTATTGAAGGGAGGCCCGTGCCCAACAGTGGGACGTCAAAAAGAATACGTCTAAGCCCTTCAGAAATTTCTCTAAATTATGCCAAAAATTAAGTGACTTTGTTTTAGGTGGATTTTTTAACCGATTACAAAAAGGTGTAAAGACACCTCTTTTTCAATCTGTCAGTGTTCTTAAACTAAATTGGGTAATAACATCACAATTTTGTCTTCAAAGAGTGAATAAGTCTTTTATGGAACGAGGTGTGCATATAGGTATACTAGCAGAACCTGCGGCTTCGCTCGCGATCAAACTACGAAAAATATGAAATTTCACGCAAATATGTCCAAGGAATAAAAAGTTTCATACAAACTTTTATCCCCTATTTCACCCCCTTGGGGGTTGAATTTTGAAAAATCCTTCCTTAGTGGATGCCTTCGTCATACGAGATATACGTATGCGAAATTTCAATTTTCTAGCCTTAAGAGTTTGGTCTGTGTGTTGATACATCAGTCAATCACTTTTGCCTTTTATATATATAGATAGATAAAAAAAATCATATTATTATGAGCTTGCCACTGGAACAATTTAAGTCAAAAATTAAAAATACATATATTATTGAGCAAAGCATATGATTCTGTCGCGGAACACTTTGCTAATACAAATGTATAGGATTGATATAAGTTGATATTCACGAAGGCTAAAAACATAACTATTGTATTGCAATATTGTAAATCTATACTAATATTATAAATGTGAAAGTTTGTGAGGATGTCTGGATGTATAGATGTATGGATGTTTGTCACTCTTTCACGCAAAAACTACTGAGTGGATTTTAATGAAACTTTACAATAATATAGCTCATACATCAGAATAACACATAGGCTACTTTTTATCACGGAAAAATGTACGGATCCCGTGGAATAAATTTGTTTTCCCAGAGGCGAACCTGAGCGAAGCGAGGGTGAGCCGTTAGTTATAATTATATTTAAGAAAAGGAACTGTTGAGTTTCTCGCCGGCTCTTCTCAGCAGAACTGCCTTCCGAACCGATGGTAGCTCTCGCACGGACTTACATACTGACATTTAATTTAAATTTAAAATGTAAAATTGACGATTCAAAAATGCTTGTAAAAGTCTATTTGAATAAAGCAATATTTTGATTCGATTTGATTATTTTAAATAAAACTATCTTTTCGGATTATTTCGCGGATTTATTTTGATTTTTGGTTCCCAACGTTTCGAATGCTTTACAGCAATCATGGTCACGGGAGACGCGAATTATATTTATTATTTAAAATGTCAAATATTCGCGTAAATCTAAGAAAGTATTATCGATTTGATTAGTTTAATTTATTTTACTACACTATCTTAAGTCTCTTGAAGTCTCTTTTGGAGATAATTCCACCTGCATATTTAATTTCATAAGTAAGGTCTGTACCGTGTTTCTTGGAAAATGTGTATACATTAGCTTTTATCTAGACTTCGTAATTTATTTATGTTTAATAGCTTCACTCGCTTCCTCAATACATAGCGCTTTTAACGTAAAATTTTCTTACAGCTATGTCTAAGATGTGATTTAACAAAAAAAACTTCAGATTTATAATCCACTAGCGAATCACCCTTGTTCGCTCGAGGTTGATTCCCCATACAAACTTTCATCCTCATTTTCACCCCTTTAAGGGATGATTTCCGGGATAAAAATTATTTTTTATCCTTTACGGGATCTCAGATTATCTTCTTACCAAATTTCATCTAAATCGGTCCAGTAGTTTTTAACTTTAAAGTAAGTTTTTCAAGTAATACAAAAAATATATAGAGTGAACAAAGGTGGACTTACCTCTATAAGAGACCTCTTCCAGTCTATCCATGCGTGTGGGAAATAGTGTTAGTTAGCAGGACAGAAAGAGAAAGAGAAATAACAGTAAGAGAAAATATTTAAATATAATCCCATTAATATTATAAATGCAAAAGTTTGGATGTATGGATGTTTGTTACTCAATCACGCCAGAACGGCTGAACTTTGGCACAGAGATAGATTATAGTTTGAAATAGCACATAGGCTACTTTTTATCTAGCATAATGTACGGTTCCTTAGGGATAGATATAGTTTTGGTTTTTCACTAGGGACTAACCCGAAGTGAAGAGTGACTCGAAATTACTACATTAATATTTGGGTTTAAAAATCAATACCAAAATTATATAAATATACATAATACATAAAGATGTATACATGGTTGCTAAAAAGAAACATATATTTTGTCAAGTTTCAGCTACAAAACTCTTTTTTATGTTGGCTTAAAGCCAAGCGCAGCAGAGGGGCTTAGGACTTAATATAATAATAATGTCCTCCTGACCACATAGCACCTCGGTCACAGCGTCTAATCTCATTAAGACTAGCCAATAACAGGAGATATTATAGTGCACAATTGTACGCACAGACACAAGTGCACTCTCTATTCCTGTCACTCTCATACTCCGGTGGGACGACGCGAGATACGACTGGTGAGAGTTAAAGCGCAGGACTGACGCGACACGTGCTCTGCCTCGGCACAGAGGTGAAACATCACCAACTTCTCAACTTAAAGCTATCACTGAGAATTTCTTAACAGGAATACTCAGTAATTAAACTTAGCCCGATCCGGGGATCGAACCCAGGCCATCCGTATCTGTAACCGTAGATGCTAGGCACTAGACCACCGAGGCAGGACTTAATATATTTAGCGGATATTATATTATATATATTCAGCCCTCTTAAACGTCCCACTGCGGGGCACAGGCTTCCCTTCAATACGAGGGGAATCAGGCCATAGTCCACCACGCTGGCCAAGTGCGGGTGGACTTCATATATCTTTCGAAAACTTGATAGGTTTTCTCAAACATGCAGATTTCCTCACGATGTTTTCCTTCACCGTAGGGCAAATGGTAATCATGTTGGAAATGATTCGCACATGAAAATATCAGAGGTGCGACACCCGGGACTTGAACCCACTTCACTCGGTTTCCCAAGCGAGCGCGTCACTTCTGGGCTACCACTGCCCTATTATATTATACTAGCGACTCATCCTCGCTTCGCTTCGGGTTCGTCTCTAGACAAAAAGAAATCTATCCCACGGAAACGTACAGTTTTCTGGGATGATATATAGCCTATAGCCTTCCTCAGTTAACGGGCTATCCAATGCAAAAAGATTTTTTCCAATCGGATTAGTAGTTTCTGAGATTAGCGCGTTCAACCAAACTGTGCAGGACATCAAATAGATTTAGTTATTTGTGTAAATAGATATTGATTTATATAAGTATATAGTTTATAGAACAGTTTATAGAATAAATAACATAGGATAGCATAGATTTAATTACAAATAAATAAATACATAGCTTAGATTAGATTAGAAATAAATATATAATAATAATAAATAAATACATATGTAAGACTCAGACAAGTTCAAACTTGTTTAGGTTTCAAGACCAAATAGAAAGGGACAGCGATAAAATAGAGCGAGAGGCAAATAGTTTTCAACAATTTAGCTCGTTCCCCACCCTGCTACTGCGATAGCAAACTTAACTATAAATAGCGCGGGTTAGCCCAGTGTAGTCAGTTCAGTATCCGGCCTTACTAGTGAATAGTAATAGAAAAAAGAAAAATAAAGTGAAGAACCGAGCAAGCCAGGAATTTTATTTGAACACCCCCTGCTCCCCAATCCAGCGCACTGGTGTGCATACTGCACATTGTGTGGTCCTTCGAGCCGGATTCGTCGGGAGTACTGCCAGCAAGTTCCTACCATAGCTGCAATGCCGATTACCCGTTCCACAGGAAAGGGAAGAAAGTCGTCCACGGAGATGAAGCCATTGTCATCGTCGGCGGGGACAACGGCCACTACGACCGGGACCTCCGAGGAGACGGTTTATACGAGCACCTCGGCGGGTACCGTCACTACAGATACTACAGCGAATATAGAAACATCGGCGGCTACGCAGTCATCGGTATCTAGGTCCGTCGCAACGGAGGCAACAGGGACAACAGCAAAGCACGCTTCCAAGCCGGCGGTGGGTGCGGGGCTGGGTGCTGACTCAAGAATAGGACAGCCTCATCGTGACACTGCGCTGCGAGAGGAACAGAGAACGATAGTGCCCGGCGTGCTAGAAAAGGACAGACATACACTGTCCGGGCAAGTGGGCGGAGCGGGCGGATCTACTCGCTCACGCTCAAAATTGCATAGGATAGCGAAAGCGAAGGAAGAATTACTGCGTTTTCAAGTGGAACTAGCCGCGGCCAGGCTCGCCGCAATAGAAACAGAAGATAGCGATGAAGAGGACGCCGTCTCCGTGTACTCACAGATAGAAAACGATGCACAGATTGACACTTGGCTGGCGAATCAAGCCCCTCCAGCCATCCTCGCCATCACCAACGAGCCACATCACGTCCCACGGGTGGGACCCACAACAGAACCTCTACCAGCTCCAGGGGGGGCTACGGAGGAAAAGGAACAGCAACAGTACAGCAGGCCGGCTCACCGCTCACAGGAATTACCGGCGGGAGCCAGCACACAGCCCGACTTCAGTCAACTGGCGTCGGCTATCACACTTGCCGTCAAAGCCGCACAGAGACCGAAGTTCATCGAGCTACCGACATTCAACGGGTCGCATCAAGACTGGTTGTCGTTCCGCGCTGCGTACTTCGAAACAGAACAGCTGCATACTACAGTCGAGAACATCAACTGCCTTCGGAGAAACCTCAGGGGAAAAGCCAGAGAGGCAGTGGAAAGTCTATTGATCACCAACACACATCCTACAGATATCATGAAGACTCTCGAGTCAAGATTTGGAAGACCAGAATCGATCGCCATGCTGGAGACGGACACACTTCGGAACTTACCACGTCTGAACGAGTCGCCTAGAGACATCTGCATATATTCAACCAAGGTGTCGAACGCCGTGTCTACTCTACGTGCATTGGGCTGCGTCTACTACCTCTACGACCCGGGACTCACCAGAGATATCACTGAGAAGTTCGTACCTACAATCAGATACAGATATTACGACTTCGCTGCTTCACTACCGAAGGAGGTACCTGGATTACTGAAAATAGAGAAGTTCTTGAAAAGAGAAGCTGAAATATGCGGACCGTACGCACAACCAGAATCGATAGCCTCTCAACACTCACAGTCGAATCAACAGAGGCGACCACAGAAAATCAACACAGTCACAGAGAAGCGGGCAATATCGAAGTGCCCTGTCTGCGATGAAGAGGGACACATAACAGCGGACTGCGAGAAGTTTAAGACAGCAAATAGTAGTTCCAGATGGGACATCGCGAAGAACCGGCACTTATGCTTCAGGTGTCTTCGATACAGAAACAAGACTCACAGTTGCCGCCCAACGGTTTGTGGCATCGACAGCTGCAAGTACACTCACAGCAAGCTGCTACACTTCGTGAGAACAACAGAGAAGACAGCGGAGAAGACAGATAATAGTGATAACAAGGCAACAGAAGCTATCAACTCCGCCTGGACTTCAGCCAGAAAACAGTCGTACCTGAAGATCATTCCAGTACGAGCCACAGGACCATCAGGCACAGTCAACACGTTCGCCTTGCTGGACGATGGGTCTACAGTTACCCTTATAGACCACACCCTCGCTGAAAGCATCGGTGCCAAAGGACCCATAGACCCACTCCGTATAGAAGCAATCAACAATTTTAAGACAGCGGACTCGAAATCGAGAAGAGTTAGCATCACGCTACAGGGATCGAATGATCGTGAAGAACGCGTTCAAGCCAGAACAGTGAAGAACTTCCACGTGTCAGCACGAGAACTTTCGAAAATAGAAATAGAAAGATGCAAGCATCTTCGCGACATCAGCAATAGTCTTACGTATGAAAACGCGAAACCTCAGATACTCATCGGGCAAGATAACTGCCATCTCCTCCTATCATCGAGCACCAGAAAGGGAAATAGAAACCAGCCAGTGGCATCGCTCACGCCACTAGGTTGGGTATTACATGGCAGTCATACCAGAACACTTGGTCGCAGCATCGACTTCGTGTCTCACGTCGCGGCAGCTCCAGCTGAGGAAAACTTAGAAGACCTGATGAAACAGTATTTTGCCTTAGACACGCTTTGCATCATTCCGAAGAAACCACATTCAGATCCAGAAGAGCAAGCCCTGCGTATCTTAACAGATAGTACAGTCCACACAGAAGAAGGAAGATACGAAACCGCCCTTTTATGGACGAAAGAAAACATAGCACTGCCCGACAACTACTACAACTCCCTGAAACGACTCTTAAACATAGAGAAGAAAATTGATCGCGATCTACAGCTGAAACAGAAATACACAGAAGAGATGGAAGCTCTCGTCACCAAGGGGTATGCCGAGCCAGCACCTGAGAAGAAAACACAGAACAGGACTTGGTATCTGCCGCATTTCGCCGTCGTAAATCCCATGAAGCCAGAGAAACTCCGAGTAGTACACGACGCAGCAGCCAAGACTAAGGGAGTGGCGCTGAATGACCTGTTACTCAAGGGTCCAGATCTCCTACAGTCACTTCCAGGTGTCGTCATGAGATTTCGACAGCATGCAATCGCAGTCACGGCAGACATCAAAGAGATGTTTATGCAAGTCAAGCTCAGAACAGAAGACCGAGATGCTCTTCGGTACCTTTGGCGCAAAGACCGGCGAGATGATCAACCTCCAGAAGAATACAGAATGACGTCGCTCATCTTCGGAGCATCGTGCTCACCATCAACAGCTATCTACGTCAAGAATTTGAATGCGAAGAGGTTCGAGAAAACTCATCCGGAAGCCGCAGCCGCGATCATCAACAAACATTACGTTGATGATTACTTGGATAGTTTCAAGAATATAGAAGACGCAAAACGCATCACCAAAGACGTCAGAGAAATCCATAGTCAAGCCTGCTTCGAACTCAAGCAGTGGAAGTCCAACTCGATCCAACTGCTGGAAGCTCTTGAAGAAAAGGAGCCCACAGAAGATATAGAACTCTACATGTCCGAAAAGAAAACAGAAAGAGTACTGGGACTTATCTGGAAACCAAATACAGATGAGCTCACCTTCAATCTCAACATGGCAAAAATCCCACCGTCACTCATAGAAGACAAGAGGCCAACGAAGAGAGAAGCCCTCAGAATAGTCATGTCCATCTTCGATCCACTGGGCTTCGTGTCACCCATTACAGTTCGAGCGAAACAGATCCTACAAGAGGTATGGCGCCGGGGAACACCATGGGACAGTGAGATTGACCACGACCTCGCAGAACAGTGGCGTAACTGGACAATACACCTGAACAGACTACGTGACGTGACAATACCAAGAAGGTACCCACACTACAGCGACGCCATTTCACTACAGCTACATGTCTTCACTGACGCAAGTGAATCGGCCTACAGCACCGTGTTATTCTGGAGGGCAACAGCTCCAAACGGTGAAGTCGACGTTTCGCTAATAATCGCCAAAGCGAGAGTGGCACCATTGAAACTCACTTCAATTCCGAGACTGGAACTGCAAGCAGCCGTCATGGGTTCACGTCTAGCAAAAGTCGTCACAGAAGAACACGAGAGAAAACCAGACTCCACTACGTTTTGGACAGACAGCAAGACAGTTCTCACCTGGATCAGGACAGGCTCACGCTCATACAAACCATACGTGGCCCATCGTCTTGCAGATATAGAAGAGAATTCAACAGTAAACGAGTGGCGCTGGATTCCAACCAAACAGAACGTAGCCGACGACGCGACGAGAGACGTCCCAACAGCCTTTAGCAAAACCCATCGATGGTTCACGGGCCCCGACTTTCTCTACCAATCTGAAGACTCATGGCCAACAGAAACACCAGCATCAATGAGACTTGCAGTCACCGAACAGACAGGCGAAGAAAGAGTCCACCACATAGCCACCGATAGACAACAGAAGTTATCCGAAGCTCTTCCAGATGTGCTCCGTTTCTCTAACTGGAACAGACTATGCTACGCAACAGCAAGGATTGTACAGTTCATCCAACTTTGTAGAACTGCGACGCAGAAGGTCTTCTACAAAAGAACTCGAAAGATCGCGAGCTCAGATCCAGACTGGAAACGAAGTGCCACCAATCCCAAAACAGCACTGCGATCAGAACAAAGGAAGTCGCCGAGTGAAGACAGGAAATTTATTTCCGTCACAGCAGAACTCCTCAGAACAGCGGAAGAACTTCTTATGCGCTCCTCGCAAGAAGATTCATTCCAGAAGGAAATAGAAGACATCAAGAAACAGAAACAGATCAGCAAAGATAGTCGTCTTCATCACTTGAGCGTCGAGTACGTGAACAACGCGCTGAGACTGAGAAGCCGTATAGAAGCTGTACAGCATGTACCAGAAGAATTCCGGAAACCACTTATAGTTGATGGAACGCATCCAACAGTCAAGCTTTGGATTCAGAACATCCATCGTCAGCTCCATCATGCAGGGTTCGAAGCAACAGTGAACGAATGCCGTCAGCGTTATTGGATTCTGCGTGTGCGTCCTGTAACACGCATGATAGTTCGTCAATGCTTGAATTGCAGAATGAAGTCCCAGGTACCACCGCACCCTAGAACAGGGAACCTGCCCTCATGTCGCTTGGCTCACCATAAGCGACCCTTCACCTTTACAGGGGTGGACTACTTCGGTCCGCTCACAGTCACCGTCGGACGCAGCCATCAGAAGAAATACGTTGCCCTCTTCACCTGCTTGACTACAAGAGCCATCCATCTCGAGATAGCAGGGTCACTCAGCACAGATTCGGCGATTATGGCTCTCCGGCGAATGATAGCACGTCGAGGGTGTCCCACAGAGATATGGTCGGACAACGGGACCAACTTGAAATCGGCAGACAGAGAACTTCGACAAGCCATAGATGGAGCAACAGCAGAAGCAGCAGCGAAGCGGACAATTTCGTGGCGATTCATACCTCCTGGGGCGCCGTTCATGGGAGGCGCCTGGGAGAGAATGGTGCGCTCGGTCAAGACCGCACTAACAGCAACGCTACACGAACGATACCCAACAGAAGAGGTTCTCTCAACTCTACTGGCAGAAGTAGAATTTACGGTCAACAGTAGACTACTGACGCATGTATCAGTTGACGCAGAAGATATGGAAGCTCTTACCCCGAACCACTTCTTGCTCGGGGGGCCCGCGCGAGTACCAGTTCCAGGGAATTTCGACGACCGAGACATCATCTCCCGGTCCAGCTGGCGCTCCGCACAACGGCACGCCGACATATTCTGGACGAAATGGATGCGCGAATACCTCCCGGATCTTCAAAACCGGCGGGAGCCGCACGGAACAGGTCCTGAGGTAAAGGTTGGCGACTTGGTTCAGCTAACAGACTCCAACCTGCCTCGCAACGTGTGGCTCCGAGGCAAAGTCGTCGCCACGCACCCGGGACCAGACAGGATAGTACGCACCGTCGATATCAAGACCAAGGGTGGAGTCCTGCGACGACCAGTGCGACGATTGGTGATCCTGCCAGTGGAGAACAGCGAGCCTGCACCGGAACTTACTGCAACAGCGTTGCACGGCGGGAGAGATGTGCAGGACATCAAATAGATTTAGTTATTTGTGTAAATAGATATTGATTTATATAAGTATATAGTTTATAGAACAGTTTATAGAATAAATAACATAGGATAGCATAGATTTAATTACAAATAAATAAATACATAGCTTAGATTAGATTAGAAATAAATATATAATAATAATAAATAAATACATATGTAAGACTCAGACAAGTTCAAACTTGTTTAGGTTTCAAGACCAAATAGAAAGGGACAGCGATAAAATAGAGCGAGAGGCAAATAGTTTTCAACAATTTAGCTCGTTCCCCACCCTGCTACTGCGATAGCAAACTTAACTATAAATAGCGCGGGTTAGCCCAGTGTAGTCAGTTCAGTATCCGGCCTTACTAGTGAATAGTAATAGAAAAAAGAAAAATAAAGTGAAGAACCGAGCAAGCCAGGAATTTTATTTGAACACCCCCTGCTCCCCAATCCAGCGCACTGGTGTGCATACTGCACACAAACAAACAAATAAACTCTTCAGCTTTATAATATTAGGTATAGATTAATTTTTAGAAAAAATACTTAAGTAAAGCCATTAGGAAAATATTGTTTTAACATAAGTTACTTATGTAACTAACGTATAGTATACACGCTTTAACTAGGACCCCACCCTTACCCACACTTTGTCAAAGAGCCAAAATCACGTCTTCACTTTGTCTTCAAAATTTCTGTCACTGGAGCCAAGATTGTTTTATAGATTAATAAAGTACTAAGCCTTTTGTTTCTTAACCGACTTTGCAAGAAAGGAAATACAATATCACTTATTATTAATACTGTCTTCCTCCAGTGGCCCAAATTCAACCATTATCATTATTGAAAATATGAATAAAACATATAAATAAAATATATATGTTGGTACATTAACACACAGCACCATCTAGTTCCATGGTAAACTACGAGGCTTGTGTTATGGATACCAGATAGTTGATACACTACACATATATAACTTTAAATACATACATATTATAAATATAAACACTCATGACTGGAATACAAACATTCGTGCTCATCACACAAATGAATGCCCCCAGCGGGACTCGAACCCGCGACCGCTGGCACAGCAAGTAGTGTTACTACAAAATGAGCCAAACGTGCCGTCGACATGTAGAATAGAATAGAATATATGAATAGAATTTACTTATCTATAAAACTTAAACTCGTCAATAGCTTCTAAATAAAAAAAAACATCGATTGACAAATAGAGGAGAAAAACGTATTAAATTGTTTTGTCTTTGCTTTTTTAGGGTTCCGTACCCGAAGGGTGCCAACGGAACCCTATTACTAAACTTCGCTGTCCGTCCATTCGTCAGAGGACTGTATCTCATGAACCGTAATAAGTAGAGAGGTGAAATTTTCACAGAGTATGTATTTCTATTGCCGCTATAATAACAAATAATAAAAATAAAAATACAATAAATATTGTTTTTAACGTTCGCAATCGATCATCGCAATTAATATACTACATACATAGAGTAAAAGTCATATTAATAAAAAGTAAATGTATGGTACGGAACCCTTCGTGTGTTATTCGTCTCGCACTTGATCGATTTTTTATATATATATAATATACCTACATACAGACGTGAATAGAAAACTTTGTACCCATTTTTAATCATATTGTTCGTATGAAGAAGTGTGAGCTTTGGCATAGTGACAGTTAATATGGAGGACTGTAGAAAGCTAATATTTATTGACTTACTTTTGCCCGCGGATCTGCTCGCGTTGTTTATATATAATTACTTCGCTAAAAACTTTAAAGTGATGTTAGATAGCCGATACCTTGATTTTATACTAATATATAAAATTGAAGAGATTGTCTGTACAGCAAATCTTTGGAACTACGGGTCTGATTTCAAAAATCTTTTTGCATTTTATAGTTTAAAAAAAAGTACGGTAGACTTAAAAATAAACAGGAAACTCTAATATGAACTCTTAAATATTAGATTTTGAATACTTGTACTCTTGAAAAAAAACATGCTCCAGAAAAAACGGAACCAAAAATCAAAATAAACCAAAATGAAAACCAAAAAGAATAATCAATATCCGAAAAGATAGTTTTATTTAACGCTATATTTATTTAGGATCTTTAAATAAATTTGAAACTCAGAATTTCATAGAATGCGATATTTACATTAGATTTTCTATTGGACTACTAATATATGTAAATGAGAAAATTTTCAGTTTCTGTGTATGTTTGTCGATTCACGCTTTAACGGCTGAACGAATTTGTATAAAATTTAGTAAACAGATAGACTATGAGTTGGAATAACACATAGGCTAATGTTAGACATCTAGGGAAAATCGATGACTAAGGTTAGATAAAACCGGCCAAGTGCGAGTCGGACTCGCGCACGAAGGGTTCCGAACCATTATCTATAAAAACGGCAAAAAATCATGTCTCTTGTATGGTATTAAATATTTGTTTTATTTTAATTAATTTATTTATTTTTAAAGTGAATATATAACTAAATATTCTGTGAATATTTCAAGCGACTACCTGTCGCCGTTATCAATATCGAGCAAAAACGAGCAAAAAAATCACTTTTGTTGTATGGGAGCCCCCTTAAATATTTATTTTATTCTGTTTTTTAGTATTTGTTGTTATAGCGGCAACAGAAATACATCATCTGTGAAAATTTCAACTGTCTAACTATCACGGTTCATGAGATACAGCCTGGTGACAGATGGACAGAGAGACAGACGGATGGACAGCGAAGTCTTAGTAATAGGGTCCCTTAACCCTTTTTACTCTTTTGGGTACGAAACTCAAAATGAACAAATCCCACAATAGAAACATGTTTTTACGGTCCTATATGGTTATAAAAGTAATTGAAATAATAACAAATGGAAAAGTTTGAGTTGTGTACAATCGTTGAATTTATTGCTAAATGATGCATTGAGTTCGATGGGGTTTCCTACGAACATTAATTTTCAAATTTCTAAGCTTCAATACAAACTTTCATCGCTTTTTTGTCCTTTTTTGTTTTGACATTGGGAAAAGCAGGTGGTTATGTGGAGATTCACCGGTTAGAAGAGACAATATTACCTACTAAAACCTAATAGAATTTTACCGGTTCGTTGTAGGATCGCTTACGCGTTCATCTATCAACCATGATGCCCCGACGGCTGTCTGTCGAAGCAGACCACAACAACCACGGGGTTGCTCCGACGGTCCACTCTACTATCAGAGTGGTACCAGAAGCAAAAACTTGCTATTCAACCTCTTTAGGGGATGAATTTTTACAAACCCTTAGCTAGTTCAGTTTTGCTATATAAGAAACTATTATTATACTATATATATATTACTAGGTTGTTTCCCCAAACAAAATTTCATCCCCATTTTCACCCTCTTAAGGGATGAATTCCGGGATAAAAAGTATCCTATATCCTTCCCAGGGTCTCAAACTATCTTCTTACTTTTTATCTTAATCGGTTCAGTAGTTTCGGAGCCTATTCGGTGCAAACAAACAAACAAACAATCAAATCCTTCCTCTTTATAATATTAGTATAGATTAGCAAAGTTTGATGCATCAGATAGAAGAAAGCAGTTGGCTTTGTTTTAGATTGTTGTCTTAAAGTAAGTGTCAGGGCTTTATTAAATAGACTAACTGCCACGATAGACGTTGTCAAAAAACACTTTCAGTTTTTCGCTAATTTAGCTATTTTCCGGGAATTTTTTTCATTTTCCCACTGAAACCTTTATTTGGACTACACGCGCATTATAAAAAACTATCCAAATCGCTCCAACCCTTCTAAATTAACGCGCTTGCCAATGAACAGCATTTCATTTTTTTTATATAGGTAAGTAAAAAAACATATTATATGGTAATACAACTCGCACTTGACCGGCTATATTTATATATTTTCCAATCCAAGAAAAGCACACAGTATTTCATTGTGACCGAGTCAGCCATATTTCTGAATTAAATACGTGATGTGTCAGATACATTTTATTAAACTGTTGGTAGGGTTTGAATTTTTTATTCATCTCAGAGGAAAAGAGGGTTTTGGGATGTGTTTTGTTTACTAATAAATCAAACTCAACTTAAACACAATTTACTAGTATTGCCTGTGACTTTGCTTGCATAAAAACCGGAACTTTCAACGAAAATTTCAACCTATGTCATCCTCTTTAAGCTTTATTTTCGCATAAAAAAGTCCAATCTCTCTCTACATCCAAAATTCATCAAAATTAGTCCGGTAGTTTAAAAGTGAAAACGTAACAAACAGACAGACAAAGATATAATATTAATGTGTATTTTTTTCGTATGCCATCTCATTCACGGTTAGTCTATCTCTTTCTTTCATTAGAACATTATATTTTGCTCTGCCTAATGGATCCAATTTTACGAGGTAAATGGTTTTTGATAAGAATTCAGTCGATTTTTAAATAAAACTATCTTTTCGGATTATTTCGCGGATTTATTTTGATTTTTGGTTCCCGACGTTTCGAATGCTTTACAGCAATCATGGTCACGGGAGAGACTAAGGTGTTAGACATCTCAAAAGCGTTATATACTTGTTACAGACAGTGCCTACCCACAAATTTACAAAAATGATTTTGAAAATTCAAAAATGGCACCAGAGTACCTTACAATATTTGTTGATTTTAATTCTAAACATATTAAAAATATTAAAAAGTTTAATAAGTATTATAATTAAATATTATTTGTTAAATTTTAGCTGTTATTATTATATTACAATATTTTAAAAACTTTAAGAATTAATAATGTAATATTATTTAGTGTTGCTATTACTATAATATGTCTAACCACAAAGAAAATCAAAATATTAATTATTTATTAAATACTAATTATTTATTAAAGTATTATTGTTGTTTTATATGTAATTTAGAAAATTAACTTTTTTAATTTAGATTTCTAATGTAATTTTAAGATAGAATATTAAGCAACACTATCTTCACAGATAAAATATATATTAATCTGAATCATTGTTATAGCGATCCACACAGTATGAACTAACTACATCTACAGGTCTGTTATCTTTGTTTTTGCTGTTAGATTTTATTATGTTTATTACAGGATCCCACGATGATGGTAGTACCCAGCCATCTTCCCTATTGAAGTTTGGATGTTTTTTAATTTCAATAGCTTCGCGAATCATCCTGGGGCGATAACGACTTTCTTTCGCAAGTATTTGTGGATTATCAAAGCGAATGTAGTGGCTTGGGCGATCCTGGCTATGTTTACAGACTGCAGATGTTGTATTGCGACGGTGCTTCACATCAGCTATGTGTTCTTTGACCCGAGTTCTAATGGATCTCTTTGTTTGTCCGATGTAGGAGAGCCCACAATCACAATCAAGTTTGTATACCCCTGCATCTTGGAGAGGGATGTGGCACTTGACTGGTGGTAAAAACTGACTAATTTTCTTTGGCGGCTTGAAGTAAGTTTTGATTGAAGCACGCTTTAAGATGTAGCCAATCTTGTCAGTGACTCCTCTCATGTATGGCAGGACTGCAGGGACTCGCTCGACTGTGGCTGGTTTCACTCGGTCACTGTGACGCAGGCGCGGCACTTGCAGCTTGTTGTCTCGCAGAACTTGCTTGACATGTTGCAGTTCTCCGGCCAGGTGTTGCTCGTCACAGATCCCTTGTGCTCTCTGAAACAAAGATTTTCCCACGGTAGCTAACTGTGAAGGATGGTGGTGAGATTCACCGTTCACCGCTTTTGAGATGTCTAACACCTTAGTCTCTCCCGTGACCATGATTGCTGTAAAGCATTCGAAACGTCGGGAACCAAAAATCAAAATAAATCCGCGAAATAATCCGAAAAGATAGTTTTATTTAAAATGTCAAATATTCGCGTAAATCTAAGAAAGTATTAATTCAGTCGATTTTAGAAGTTTTCCATTAATTTATAGCTCCATTTCTAACTGAAACGATTTTGAGAGTGAATGTGACCCGATTTACCCAAAATATTTTAGTTCCTTAGATATTAAGACTTGGATACTATTATATTATTATATTTGTATTTTTAAAATACCAAAAGTTAAGTTTTTCTTGGGCTTTTGCTGAGAAGATCAGCAGAAATGCAAAAAAATTGGAAACAGTTATACTGGGTTCCTTATCTCAAGAGAGAAAACGGAACCCTTATAGGATCACTTCGTTATCCGTCTGTCTGTCTGTCTATCTGTCATATAAACATATAAATATTTAGGTCTGCAAACCCTTGGAACTATGAAAATATCAAACGTCTAAGTCAACACAATCAAAAGACACGGCCGTTTATACCGTATATTTTGATACTCGCAAGAGTATCAAAAACTATAGGTTACTTCCCGTTAAACCAGAACCATGTTTGGCAAGAACCAATGTTTTATAGCATAAGTAAATGGAAAGATTCAAAAACCATAAAGAACCGTGTCCTGATTTGGGCCATGGTGCGTCCATCAATGAACTATTCGAAGTGGACGTATGATTATAGGCAACCCAACACTGGTGACTAATTGACGTTTATATCTGTGAAGATTCTTCATTGGTATTGTCAAATCTTATAAATATGTCTTCCATTACTGATGATGGAGATTTTATTGGCTGTGTCAGATGCCTTGCTTACCCTAAATAGCAAATAATAGTTACTATGTGAGCGCAACAGCCTACTGTGCGAGCCTCATTTTTGCAGGTACAATAGAAGGATTTTATAAAGTCTTTTCTTTCTATGTTTTTGTCGGCCAGGACGTAAACGTCGTATTTTGTTTTATGTGAGTCTAGATTGAATTTTCCCTTTAAGAAATACTATATAACAATAATATTTTCACAAATAAAATGGGTTTCTGCCACCCTAATGTAACGAAATTGACTTTCTTGCAAACAAGGTATGCCCACCAAATACGCTCATAAATAAATAAATAAATAAATAAATATGTTGGTACATTAACACACAGCAACATCTAGTTCCATGGTAAGCTACGAGGCCTGTGTTATGGATACCAGATAGTTGATACACTACACATATATAACGTTAAATACATACATATAATAAATATAAACACCCACGACTGGAGTACAAACATTCGTGCTCATCACACAAATGAATGCCCCCAGCGGGACTCGAACTCGCGACCGCTGGCATAGCAAGTAGGGTCACTGCAAACTGAGCCAAACGTGTCGTCATAAGAACGATATATTCTATTGATATAGGCTATGAACTATCTAATGATATATGATGAGCTACTTCAGGACTCGTCATGGCCCAGAACCCGTACTATCCGGGACACGGTTCTTTGTAGTTAAATTAATTCAAAATGTTAGTACCTGGAGGACCGGTATTGAATTTTTTTCGGAAAAGATATGGAAATTGCGTTTTTTCCAGAAAAGCATAACCTTATCTAAATACAAAATCTGATCCAAATCGTTAGCCGTTTCCGAGATATAGGAAATCTAATATATAAATATCTCATGTCACGGTGTTTGTGGTTGCACTTCTCCGAAACGGCTTGACCGATTTTAATGTTGTTTTTTTTTGTATATTTGGTAAGTATGAAAATAGGTCGTAAAGTATTTTTCACCCTCCTACCCCCGTCCTCCCACTTTTTAATTGCGATTTTAGTATTTTTGTACGAACAATATTATATAAATAACAGTACCTGGGTGAACGAGCTTCGCTTGAGTTCTTTTTTTTTATTAACCGACTTCCAAAAAGGAGGAGGTTCTCAATTCGTCGGAATCTTTTTTCTTCCTTTTTTTTTATGTATGTTCACGGATTACTCGAAGACGGCTGAACCGATTTGGAAAATTCTTTTTTTGTTTCAAAGGGTATTCTTCCCCGGTCGTCCCATATAAATTTTATCGAAATCGGTCAAGCGGTTTTTAAATAAATGGCTAAATCAAATATGTTTTTATTAATAAAAATCTTTCTTCTTATAAATTACAAATTACCTGCTTATTACGTCTACACTAAAATTGGAAAAATAAAAACTTTTAAAAAAAAAATAAAAACCGACTTCCAGGCACTGAAAAGTAAAAAATAACTAAACAGGGGTTTTCATTTTGAATAGATACTTAATCAGATATTTTCGAAGTCGGTGCCAGCCAATACAAATCAAAGCATACCGACTTCGAAAATATCTGATTAAGTATCTATTCTAAATGAAAACCCCTGTTTAGTTATTTTTTACTTTTCAGTGCCTGGAAGTCGGTTTTTATTTTTGTTTAAAAAAGTTTTTATTATTTTTTATAAAAATAACAAAAAAACACTAAAAACTTGAATAAATACAAAAAAAACAAAGGGAAAATTTTTGTATCCGACCGGAATTAGAACTCGGACACCTGTAGTATATCTTGCACCTAGGCCGCTTCACTACGATACTTATGCCAGAGCCTAAAAAATTAGCGAACATATTTTGCGTTGAATAATGCAAAAGAAAAAAGGATGAAAACTCGAAAACACGTGTTTTCCCATACATAAGACTAATCTAGATCGATTTTTCGCCCCCGAAAACCCCCACATACCCAATTTCAGCGAATCATTAGAACCGTTTCCGAGCTCGCCGGTATAAATAAATGATAATAATGTCCTCCTGACCGATTCCGGCCACGGCGGCCAATCTCATTGAGACTAGCCAACTGCGCAGGAGATATTATAGTGCACAAATGTACGCGCAGACACAAGTGCACTCTCTATTCCTGTCACTCTCATATTCCGGTGGGACGACTACTCGACACGACCGGTGAGAGTTAAGGCGCAGGACCGACGGCTTTACGTACTCTCCGAGGCACGGGGGTGAAACACCGCCAACTTCCCAACTCCGGGCTGTTACTGAGGCTTACTATACAGAAAGACTCAATAACTAAACTTGGCCCGACCCGGGACTCGAACCCAGGACCTCAGGATGTGCAGCCGTACATGCTAGCCATTACACCACCGAGGCAGTTAAATAAATAAATAAATATACAAGAATTGCACGTTTAAATATATATTATTAATATTTTTTTATAGATTCAACATGGGCGTAGCCGCGGGCTCTGCTAGTTTTATATATATAAAAGAATTGCTCATTTAATATTATAAGAGAAATTATATATGTACCTATGTATTATTATTTTTTTATTTGTTCCAGGGACTGCCGGGTGGTGCGAGATCCGCAGACTCTAAAATCTAAGGGATACGGTTTCGTCTCATTTTTAAAGAAATCAGTAAGTATCCATCAATATTCTAAATATAAATAAATATGTTGGTACATTAACACACAGCACCATCTAGTTCCATGGTAAGCTACGAGGCCTGTGTTATGGATACCAGATAGTTAATACACTACACATATATGACTTTAAATACACACATATTATAAACTTATCTGCTTACCGGATGAAAAGTGGCAGGAATGATATTATAAAAAGCCTAATTATAATACCATTTCAGACTTCAATCTTGTATGCTATCTCTAATATAAATTCTTAACGATTGTTTAATATTACATAGAAAATGGCTGCATTTAGAACTTACGGTATAACCACTAACATAACAGTCACAATTATAAAGTTAAAAATGTTTATTTTCCCAAAAATAAACTATATTCACTTATTCTAGGAAATTGATAACACAATCCATACTAATATTATAAATGTGAAATGTGAAAATGTGTGTGTTTGTTAGGATGTATGGATGTTTGTTACTCAATCACGTCAGAAGAACGCTTAACGGATCTGGATGAAATTTGGCACAGAGATAGATTATAGTCTGGAATAGCACATAGGTTACTTTTATCCCGGAAATTGTACGGTTCCCGTAGGATAGATTTGTTTTTGTCTAGGGAGGAACCTGAAGCGAAGCGATGGTGAGTCGGCAATCAATGTCATACAAAATCTAGTTCTTCATCTTGGTCATTATGTTGTGTTTCAAACTTTTTTTGGTTATATTTAAAAAAAAATTGAGACCTTTACATTATTTGGCAAAGAAACATAAAGCTGTGCTCCTTCAAATGTAGTAGTTTTTATCCCATACTAGCGCTCAGGTTCGTCCCTAAGTTGCTTCCCAAAATAAAATTAATTAATTAATTTGGTTTTAATTTTTTTCGTGGGACCCTTTTTTTTTAGAAAAATAATTAGGTTTTCGCTCAAAAAAATTAAAACGTACCTAGGGACGCTAGTAGACAATAAAATAATCAAATGTACAAGTATAAGATATGCATGCTATTAATCTTGTATTCTCATATAACTTTTCAAACTAAAACACACTCACTTTACACCAGAAACACATAAAAAATTGAATTGCCTAAGACTTCTACCAAATCTATACAGATAAATAAAATTGGAGTGTCTGTTTGTAATATTAAAATAACCGCTTTTTACTAAATGCATATGGATGTTTACACGGTACATATGCTAAAACAACATTTTTTACAATTTTTGTTTGTCTGTCTGTTTGTTCCGGCTAATCTCTGAAACGGCTTAACCGATTTTGACGTTCACTGGCAGATAGTTGATGTAATAAGGAGTAACTTAGGCTACTTTTGTTTTAGAAAAAAAAATAGGGTCCCACGTAAAAAAATTAAAACCTAATTATTTATTTAATTTTGTTTTGGGAAGCAACCTAGGTACGAACCCGAGCAAAGCGAGGGTGAGTCGCTAGTTACTAAAAAAATCCTAAGGAAAACCTATTATCTGCACAAGGCCCACGCCAGGTCTCGAATTCAGGACCAGCGGATCTGCCGTACACGTTAGCTACAATACCATTGAGGCACTCACCGCTAACATTATCGATAATCAATATGCACACGTGACGAAGTCCCACGCAGAACGACTGATGCAAATATTCTCATACCTATATATTATATACGTATAATAAAATTGTAATGAGATGATTATGTATTGAAATTTTATCTCCCAACTAGCGTTTTGCCGCGGCTTCGCCTGCGTATTTCAATTATGAATGAATGAATGAATAACTATTTATTGTACACCCAAAAAGAGGAAAGAAAATATACAAAAATATAGAAGTAGGTACAAGAGGTGGCCTCTTATCGCTAAAAGAGCGATTTCTTCCAGACAACATTTAGGTGTAGGAAATAGTACTAAAAAAGAAGGGGCGCGAATCTATACTAATAATAATATTAATAAAGCTGAAGAGTTTGTTTGTTTGTTTGGTTGAACGCGCTAATCTCAGGAAATATTAATCAGATTTGAAAAATTCTTTTTGCGTTAGATAGCCCGTTAACTGAGGAAGGCTATAGGTTATATATCATCCCGGAAAATGTACGGTTCCCGTGGGATAGATTTGTTTTTATCTAGAGATGAACCCGAAGTGAAGCGAGAGTGAGTCGCTAGTAATAAATAAAGAAACAGTAGAAAAAGTATATATTTATACATATACGTATCATACGAATATATAATACGTAAATACAAAATAAATACAAGTAAAATATAATTAAACAATAAATAAATACTATAACTACATACATAAATACTATACATATATTATACATATATAAATATAAAATAATAAAAAGGCATAAAATTTTATGTATTACTATATCTTTATAAATTATAGCCTACATCTTACTCTGATGTATAAGCTATATTACCGTAAAGTTTCACCAAAATCCGTTCAGTAGTTTTTGCGTGAAAGAGTAACAAACATACATCCGTCCAAACTTTCGCGTTTATAATATTAGTAGGATATGTGGTAGGATAGGATAGGACAGGATAGGTTAGGATAGGACTAGTTTTCGTCCGAGTTTTCTCTCACGTGGTGAGTGGGATCTGGATAAAAGTTATCCTATGTCCATCATGCGAGTGCGGCAGTAAGTAGATCGAAGACAGCCTATATACTTCCCCATGATCCAACTTCCGCTGGAGGCATTCATTTGTGTGATGAGCACGAATGTCTGTACTCCAGTCATGGGTGTTTATATTTATAATATGTATGTATGTAAAGTTATATATGTGTAATGTATGAACTATCTGGTATCCATAACACAGGCCTCGTAGCTTACCATGGAACTAGATGGTGCTGTGTGTTAATGTCCTAATATATTTATTTATTTATGATGCAATATATGTTCTTGCCATTTATCAAAATCTGTTTGAACAATTGGAATCTTTGTTCTTTGATTTTCTATCAACGACTGGTTTAGGGCTTAAAATTTAAATTTCAAAAATTAAATTTACATACCAACATATCAATATGAAAACTCCTTGCTGATATAAAATGAATATATTTAGAGCATTTTAAATAAAACTATCTTTTCGATTTTTTTCGTGGATTTATTTTGATTTTTTGTTCCCGAAAGGTCTCTTCCTTGACCGCGATTGCTGTAAAACATTCGAAATATTGGGAACCAAAAATCAAAATGAAATCGTGTAAACCAAAATGATACTTTTATTTAAAACGCCAAATGTTCGCGTAAATCTAACAAAGTATTATGAAGTACTCAGAATATTAAAAACCGGCCAAGTGCGAGTCGGACTCGCTCACGAAGGGTTCCGTACCATTATCTATAAAAACGGCAAAAAATTCACGTTTGTTGTATGGGAGTCCACTTAAATATTTATTTATTCTGTTTTTTAGTATTTGTTGTTATAGCGGCGACAGAAATACATAATATGTGAAAATTTCAACTGTCTAACTATCATGGTTCATGAGATACAGCCTGGTGACAGACGGACAGACAGACAGACAGACGGACGGACAGCAAAGTCTTAGTAAAAGGATCCGTTTTACCTTTTGGGTACGGAACCCTAAAAATAGTATAATAGTACGCGATTAAGAAATATAGTAACGAAAATATCGTGAGGAGACATGTATCTGTGAAAGAATCTAAGTCATGAAAGACGTGTGACGTCAACCCACCACCACGTGAGTAGTGACCATGACATGGTCTTCTTCGCATTGTCGTAGGCCCAGCAGTGGGACGCCAGTTAAATGAAAATAACCTTATTCAATTATATAGGCTTCTACAAACTCTTTTGAATCAACAATCTAATTTAAAGAATCTGTGAGTCAGCTTATATAGGAGCTACCACTACCTCTAACAGCAGTTCTGCTGAGTAAAGCCGGCAAAAAAACTCGACTATTGCTCTTTTAATTGCCTAGTTAAGAGGAAATTATACAAATAAACCTACAGATCCATATATAGATTTATATCGTTATAATTTGCTAAGTTTTAAATTATCTTTGCAATGTTAAATATTAAAGAAGCCCAAAAAAGGTGGATTTACCGAAAATGTGACTGATTTTTAATATCCATTGTTCTGTTTAGGAAGCTGAATCCGCAATAACTGCGATGAATGGCCAATGGTTGGGGTCACGATCTATCAGAACCAATTGGGCTACGAGGAAGCCGCCCGCGCCGAAAAATGAATGTAAGTACATATATACTGTTTCTTAATCACTACATATTCACTTTGTATATATATATATATAAAACAAAGTCCTCCGCCGCGTCTGTCTGTCTGTTTATCCGCGATAAACTCAAAAACTACTGCACCGATCTTCATGCTGTTTTTACCAATAGATAGACTGATTCTCGAGAAAGGTTTTAATATACAATTAGTTAAGTTTTTGTTTACATTGGCTAAAATATATATATATATGTTTAGTATTTTTTATATATGGTATTATTGTCTTAAGTCATGTCTGAAATGACAGATGACAGTTGTCATTTGAATTCGGGATTGTTCGGTCGGTGTAACGAGTGCTCCTCTCTTTTGAATTGTTTCGGTTACAAAGTAAAATAAGTATTTTCGGTCGGATTAATTATGGGCTTATATATTTATACATCACATACACACAAACACCCCTAGTGATCAGTGCCTACGCAGGATTAAGGATTCCGGGCCCGGCAACGCTTCCACGGCTAAGTCCACGTACAAGGTACACTTTATATTATAATTTATTAGCGTTAGTTTTGTATATATTTTACTCCGCGTAACGCGGATCATACATTTTGGTAGCAGAGCGTGGTTGTATTTTCGGTCTTTTACGTGTATAATACACGATATCTTTAATTTGCGAGAAATCGGTAATTTATATCTACCCCTTATTGTGTTAACATTTTGTCACGCGTTGCGGAGACAGCTGATACGGCGTTGAACTGTGTTCGTTACCTTTATACGTACATTGTCAATATAATAATTATATAATAAACTTATGATGGTTATCGGATTATATCTTGGTGATTTTTGGATTTATGTATGTTACTAATCGTAGGTTCATTATTTCATTCAATGAAATTAGCATTAAAATTGCATTAATTGAAATATACATATTATAAACTTGGAATAAGAAGTAAAAGGTTGTTCGTGAAATATAGAGGATAATTATTATCGAGTTGTTTCATACGGTTTAAGATGTCATTGTTGAAAGTTAAATTTATGATATAAAGTTAAGAAGTATTATATACTTTATATTATACTGTGTTTAAAGATTAGCATCAACGGTTTATAGAAATTATAATTGTAATAAAATATTATATATAGTTTAATGTTCGGAATATTTTAATATTTTATTTGAAATATATATATATATTTTTTTTTTTTTTTTTGGTTTGGCTTGATTAATAATAGTTATTTATCATGTCTGTACGGTTTAATTGGTCCCAATTTAGAGTAAAGTTGCAATGGTTGTTAGATAGTGCTGATCTTATAGATAGACCTGAACTTTCTATGCGTTTATCGGTACGGCTTTTAACGGTGAATTCGGAATTTACGGCTTTTGAGACGTCTTACCAACGTATTCTTGAACTCGCGGATGAGACTATTACGGCGGACAGAGAAATAGTGGTTGCGGCCCGGGCGGACTATACTCGTGCTTTGGAAGCTTTTGATAAATTAATGACGATTAAATTGCAACAATCTCCTCCTACGTCGGCTTCTACTTCGGAAAATATTAAATCGGATCGGATGGAACTGGATGCTTTGTTATCACATTTACCAGGACTTCGGCTCCCATCCTTTGATGGTGATATGGATCAATGGGTTGGATTTAATAATCTTTTTGATAGCCTTGTAGATAAGCGGTCGGATTTATCTCCTGCGCAGAAATTAGCATATTTAATGTCATGTCTTTCCGGTGAACCTCGCGGTTTGGTTCAACATATTAGAATTTCGGATGAAGGTTACAGTATTGCTCGGAATCTTTTGATGAAGCGTTATCAAAATACTAGACGGCTGGCAGATGTTCAGGTTGACCAGATTTAAAAATTACCTGTAATTTCTATTCGCCTTAATGGACTTCGGACTCAATTTTTAAATCCATTAATTATGGTGGTAAATCAATTAGAGCGGCTTGGTTTTCCTGTCGAGGAATGGTCATTTTTACTTTTACATATATGTTTGTCAAAATTGCCTACTACACTAAAATCTCGGTTTGAACAGAAATTCGGATGTGAAACAGATATTATACCAAAATATTCGGAATTGGTTGAGTTTTTGGAAACGGAATGTCGGCTTTTAGAATGTGCAAGTTCGGAATCTACGCATGGTTTGTATAATGAATACAATGCGAGGCAAACAAAGCCTTCACGTAAGGCTGGTCATTATGCTGCGGTTGAAGTTTCTCCTCCATGCGCTTGCTGTGGTGAAACAAAACATTATGTTCTGAATCATTGCTCTCAATTTAAAGCAATGACACCTTTCGCGAGAAAAGATTTAGTTAACCTTAAACGTCTTTGTTTCTTTTGCTTAGGTCCTCATTCTTATCGTGTGTGCAGCCGAATTCCTCATTGTCATTGTGGTAGTAATAAGCATCATCCAATGCTTTGTTTCAATCGGCCGGGAACCCAACAAAGGCGGAATATTAATCGGAACTCTACGGAACGGTCACCTCCTCGCATGGGCGGGGGTGGTTGCTATTATAATAGAACAGTTAGAAAATCTCCTCGGAACTCACCTACTCGTACGTCACCTTCTTCGCCGCACCAACGAGGAGAAGTGGAGCGAGGTGGTAACTCTAACGGTCGAAACCATGGTCAACATTATGATGAACGGAACGCTACACGTGAGGCTGTTTATACTGACTCACGTGGTTACTCACCAGGTCGGCGCTAGGATACGGTCCCCACCTACCCTTTTGAGACGTGCCCTAAAGCTACTGTTTTATTACCTACAGCATTGGTTAAGGTTTATTTTAATTCGGATTCGGAAAGGGGCATTACAGTTAGGGCTTTATTGGACGCAGGTTCTCAAGGGTCATTGATCACCTCTAAGTTATTGGGTAGGTTGGGGTTATGTTTAGAAAAATGTACGGAACGGGTTAAAGGAGTAGGAGATATTGAATATGAGTGGAATCATTTTAGAAATGACCTTTCTTATATTAGAGATATTCGGATTTCGCGATGTATTATTCCTAAATCGGCTAAATGTATTACGGTTCACGGCTTCTCGGATGCTTCGGAAGCAGGATATGCTGCTGTTGTTTACTTGCGTGCGGTTTCGGATAATGGTAGCCCCTCAGTTAATTTGGTTATGGCTAAAAGCAAGGTCGCCCCAATTAGATCACGACTAACAATTCCAAAGCTGGAATTGTGCGGAGCCGTGCTCTTGCAAAAACTTCTACATCACGTTTGCCTTTGTTTGAAAAGGACCGTTGATGTCCAGGAGGTGTTCGGTTGGACTGATAGTTCTATAGTTTTAGCTTGGCTAAGAACTTCTCCTCATACTCTTCAAGTATTTGAGGCGAATCGAGTATCACAAATACAAAATTCTTCAGTACCAATTACGTGGCGACATGTACCGGGAGATTTAAACCCTGCAGATTGTGCTTCACGGGGCTTATATGCGTCGGAGCTAGTGCATCATAATCTCTGGTGGGGTCCAAAATGGCTGTCATATCCAGATTCACATTGGCCTGTGTTAACTACATCTCAAGTTACTCATTCGGAGCTGCCTGGTATGAAATGCCTCGTAGCTACCACTTCGGAATTTGTTCCTAATTTCGGTTTTCTTATTGAACGTTATAGTTCCTTAGATAAACTTATATCGGTTACTGCTTGGATTCGGAGATTTCTTAATAATTGTAAACGGAAAGATAATCGGAGACTTACGGCTTATTTACTCCCTCAAGAACGTAAAGATGCGTTATTAAGGTTGATTGGGCTTATTCAAACGGAGAGTTTTCATATGGAAATGAAACGTATTCGGAACGGACAAACGTTGAGCGGACATTTAAAACGGCTTAACCCATTTATTGATTCGGACGGTCTTTTTCGTGTTGGAGGACGACTCAAAAATTCGGATTTATCTTATAGCGCAAGACACCCATTGTTGCTTCCTAAATCGGGACATTTTATTAATCTTTTAATATTGGATTTACATTTAAAAAATTCACATGCTGGACCAAACGCACTTTTAGCTATTTTGCAACGGAATTATTGGGTACTTTCTGCTCGAAGGGCAGTACGGAAGGTTACATTTAAATGTGTTTCTTGTTATAAGTTAAAGGGAATTACGATGCAACCCTTAATGGGAGACTTACCAAGAGATCGAATTGTAGCTGCTAAACCCTTTCAAGGCGTTGGGACTGATTTTGCGGGACCCTTTTTTGTACGGTCACATAAACATCGTAATCCAAAAATCATCAAGGCTTACTTATGCGTCTTTGTATGTCTGACCACTAAATCTGTTCATTTAGAATTGGTTTCGGAATTATCAACGGAGGCTTTTATTGCCACTCTTACTCGGTTTGTTTCTAGGCGTGGCCTACCTTCGGTTATTCGGTCGGATTGTGGTACTAATTTTAAGGGAAGTGATAGATATTTAAAGGAAGTAATTAGTTTAATTTCGGTTAAAGCAGTTTGGGACTGCTTGGGCGGGGGAATGTTTAGTATTTTTTATATATGGTATTATTGTCTTAAGTCATGTCTGAAATGACAGATGACAGTTGTCATTTGAATTCGGGATTGTTCGGTCGGTGTAACGAGTGCTCCTCTCTTTTGAATTGTTTCGGTTACAAAGTAAAATAAGTATTTTCGGTCGGATTAATTATGGGCTTATATATTTATACATCACATACACACAAACACCCCTAGTGATCAGTGCCTACGCAGGATTAAGGATTCCGGGCCCGGCAACGCTTCCACGGCTAAGTCCACGTACAAGGTACACTTTATATTATAATTTATTAGCGTTAGTTTTATATATATTTTACTCCGCGTAACGCGGATCATACAATATATATATATATATATATATATATATATATATATATATATATATTTGTTGGAAAACGCTGCCTAAACCCTGTGAGATATAACAAAGTAATGTATGGTGGAATTGTGTATCTTATATAGGTCTATAGAAAATAAGCAATAGCATATGTCTATCTGTTAAGGATAACATACTATATCTATAATAATTAGAAAAACATAAAATATTTAAACAAACGTACACGCGTACACATATTTCTTATACTTACATATACATATAAAGTATTACTTTGGTTATGTCCTGGTGGATAACCAGGTAACCAGTAATAGGTTTCTTTTCACAACTCTTTTCAGGACTTATTAAGGCACTTTTTCAAAATGAGATAAAGTTTTGATAAACAACGCATCACACTCTCGTTTCGCTTGGGTTTATCCCTCGTCCAAAAACAAAAATAAATCTATCCCACGGGAACCGTACATTTTCCGGGATAATTTATGTGCTATTCCAGACTGTAATCTGTCTCTGTGTCAAATTTCATCCAGATCTGTTCAGCCGTTCTGGCGTGATTGAGTAACAAACATCCATACATCCAAACTTTCGCATTTGTAATATTATGGGATTTAAGCAAAATTTTAAATGTGTCGTCGATTTTTTTGTAGATTTACTTTAAAAATATAAAATATAAACTAAAAAAAAAGAAAAAGGCAGTGGTAGCTCAGTGGTAACGCGCTCGCTTGGGAAACCGAGTGAAGCGGGTTCAAATCCCGGATCTCGCACCTCTGATATTTTCATGTGTTAATAATTTCCAACATGATTACCACTTGCCTTACGGTGAAGAAAAACATCGTGAGGAAACCTGCATGTCTGAGAGAACCTAGCAAATTTTCGAAAGACATGCGAAGTCCTCCTGCACTTGTCCAGCGTGGTGGACTATGGCCTGATCCCCCTCGTATTGAAGGGAGGCCCACTCCCCGCAGTGGGACGTTAAAAGGGCTGAATACACACATACACTAAAAATATAAATTATCTGACAATCTAGTGTTTTTTAACAAACGTCGATCCAGCGACCCTCAAAGTTTCTAACCACTACACCAAAGGATTTTCATATTTTAAAGTAAAACGTTTTAAAACCAACTTTGAAGTTAAAGAAACCGCAAGTAGTTCTCAAACTTTGATAAATTAAGCGTAAAATTCATTTCGCATTCACAAAGAGAGATAAAGCTAAAAGATTCTAGAGATATTTTAAAATAGCCATCTTTATATCTATTATTTATATATTATAAAATATTATCGCGGTCGATTTTGTTTGTTCATTGAATTATTTTTGTTACAATTGTTTTTTTTTACATTAAAACATCAAGTTTTGTGGAAATGGTTTATAAATGTTCAGTAGATAATTTTTCCCTGTTTATTTGAACTTAAAATATATATAAGTTTTATTATAATCCGTACTAATATGATAAATGTGAAAGTTTGTGAGTTTGGATGTTTGTTACTCTTTCACACCAGAACGGCTAAACGGATCTAGATGAAATTTGGCACAGAGATAGATTGTAGTCTGGAATAACACATAAGCTACTTTTTATCCCGGAAAAATGTACGGTTCCCGTGGGATAGATTTATTTTTCTTTTCCCAAAGGCAAACCCGAGCGAAGCGAGGGTGAGCCACTTGTAGACTATAATTATAAGCTACAAATTTTACCCCAAACTAAGAAAAAAAAATTTTTTTTCGCTACACCCTACTACTGATTAATATTCTTTTGCATAATGATTGTTAAATAAGCTAAAAGTATATAAAGTGCCTTTTTATTCAGACTTTCGAACTAATAACTGCGTTATAAGTAAAATAAATAAATAAATATGTTGGTACATTAACACACAGCACCATCTAGTTCCATGGTAAGCTACGAGGCTTGAGTTATGGATACCAGATAGTTGATACACTACACATATATAACTTTAAATACATACATATTATAAATATAAACACCCATGACTGGAGTGCAAACATTCGTGCTCATCACACAAATGAATGCCCCCAGCGGGATTCGAACCCGCGACCGCTGACACAGCAAGTGGCACTACGAACCGAGCCAAACGTGTCGTCAAATTTAGTAATTTCCAGACATGATTGATTAAAGCGATGAAATATTTACCTGCAAGTTGTTTGTACATCAATAGTGTAGCCAACATTCCATCTCAATATGAGGTTAGGAACGTTGAATCTACTCGTAATATGATTTAGGCCTCCTCAAATCTGATCGTTAGAGCTATGTTATGGTATTTACAGGTTTGCTCTCGATTGTTTAAGTGTAAAATCGCAGTACTATTATAAATATGAATAGTTGTATGTCTGTATGTTTGTTAGTCCATCATTCTGTTACCGCTGGATCGATTTAGATGTAATTTAGTACACAGATAGACTGTGACCTGGAGTAATATATAGGTTAGGTTAGGCACCTAATGATATACCGACTAATGATATATAGACAAAGTGAGGATAAGTCACTAGTCTCAAATTTTACAATTTTAATCCTTTACAATATGATGATATATGCATAAATAGACCAGTTTTTAAGATTAGAAATATAGAATATTATTCTGATCTAACCAAGTGCAGTGTAAAGAGTTAGAAAAATAAATCTGGGAAGTATTTTCAACTAGTTTTTGACCGCGGCTTCGCTTGTTTGTTATATGTGTAAACAAAAAGTGGCTTATATCTCTTTTATGTATCTACCTGCGACTTACCCTCACATCACTTCGGGTTTATCCCTAGGCAAAAACAAATCTATCCCACGGAAATCGTACATTTTTCCGGGATGATATACAGCCTATAGCCTTCCTCAGTTAACGGGCTATCTAATGCAAAAATAATTTTTCAAATCGGATTAGTAGTTCCTGAGATTAGCGCGTTCAACCAAACAACAAACTCTTCAGCTTCATAATATTAGCATAGATTAAGTTGTTATAGTGTCAAGAGGGAATAAATAAACCTATATATACACTGACTCTCTCGTAAATTTTCACATTTATAATAATAGAGTTATTTAAAATAATGTGAATTTCTATAATCTTCAAAATTAGACTGAAGAATCTTGAATGTTTTTTTTTTTTTTAGTTATGATTTAGTAAATTGGAACTAAAGTTAACGTCCGTAAAGATCTCAATTTTCTCGCTTCGCTCAGATGCATCCTTACATGCCTTTATTTTTACGGCCCACAAACTTTCATGAAATTCATTTAACGAATTAATTATGAAATATTGGCTTATCTTTATTTTCTATAAATAAAATATATAAATATTATATAAAAATCTTTCAAAAAATAACAATGGAAACCGCATCTAAATCTGTAGCATGGTTTAAGATAAATTAGCGGATAAACAGACAGGATAGCGACTTTGTTTTCTACTATACAGAGGCATCTCTAACCCAAACGTCAAACGAATTTTAGCATAAGTTATTCTGAACTAGCGGCTCAACCTCGCTTCTCTCGGGTTCGTCGCTAAGTACGTTTTACATGGATATTTAAGATCATTATTTGCCAGCGTTAGCCATTTTTTTTGCTTTTTTTTTTTTAGCTTTTCTGATGTTTTAATACTTATTATCCCATTCCGGACTAAGAGAAATCGAAAAAATCTAATATCATGAAAATTGGTCCAGCCGTTCTTGAGTTATAAATGGTATAACTAACACGACTTTGTTTTATATATACAGGGTGGTTTTTTTTTTCAGTTGGCCTCAAAGGGTCTATTGATCACATTAAAAAATAGGACCGTTTGGCAACAAAAAAAATTCGAGTTGATTAGGCGCTTTTCCGTACAAAATGTTTGGGAAAAGACTTTGGCGATTTCTGTCATTTCTAGTACTCATACCTTAAATGGTCCAATAGAGTCTTTTGATCCCTACATGAAATAGGATCGATTGATATAAAAAAAATATTTTTGGTATTTCAACATTTTCCTCGCTGACTGTAAATTTATTTCCAAAATCTGTGAATGCAATTCAGGATATCTCAAAAAGTTATGGATGGTCTCCTAGGAACGTTTTCCTGTAACTATAGTAGTTAAAGTACCTGCCCTTAATGTCCCGTCTCAAAAATCCAGCCTGTATATATAGATATAAACCTTTAAAACCTTTGATCAACCTAGTATTGTTGATCGAAGTTTAAAACCTTATAATAATTTACCGTTAAAGAAATTAATGTAAAAAGAAAAAAAAATGATATTATAAATGATTAAAAATATACAGTGTACAAACTTCTATTGCCTACATCTATAGATTATTACGTTTAATTAAGACCAATCTCCCTAATTTTTCATATATATAATTAGTGGTCTCAAAATGACATTTTCGTAGAAATACAAGAAAAGTAAAATGTTCCATTAAAATTATAAAAAAGATAATTTTTTAGAATTTCACCTTGAATTTGTTTAAAGAACACTCAATTTTAATTATTCTTGATTGTGTAAAAATTTGAGAACCGCTGGGATCTCGTTCGTATCACATTGAATACAGTGGGGGAAATGATGTTTATAATAATTAATGTTAATATTAAATAATCAGAGTATCGAAGCCTTTTTTTTTTTTAATGTTGGTAAATGCACTTACGCATACCACCTGTATACATACAGGATAACACCACATAACCATATGTATACCTGTATGTATACATATGGTTATGTGGTACAGGTGGTTATGTCGGTCACCGGCTAGAAAAGCCAGTAATACCCACTAAAATCCAACTGAACCTCCCCCGTCTTAATGGGTCTGTCTAAGACCACACAACCAAGGGGTTGCTCCCTCAGTCCACCCTCCACGACATGGTTAACAAATTATTGTGTGTGTGGGGGGGGGGGGGTGGTTATGGCCTAGAGTATCAAAACCTAGGCTAGTATAGCAAAGAAATAATATTAGCAAAAAATTTGTAACGGTATAACCATTGGGTACCAATACCTTTTTGTTCTGCTGTGTGTGTGTTCTTCTTACTAGAGATAGGAATCTGACATAATTTGTATGGAGATTGTCAAATCTCTATCGCTAGTAAGGAAACTCACGGATAAATTATTGGGGGTCACCCTAAATAGAGACTTGAAGCAGTTAGAATCAAGTATCGATTAATGTCGTTAAAACGAAGCGGATCCGGAAGGCATTTGTTGGCGGAAATTTGTTGAGAAATAAATCTAATAATAACAATTCTTCAAAAGATTTACATGTTTTTGATATAAGTATTTGCTTTAGACGGGCATCGAAGTGTTTGTTTTAGCAGAACTGCTTTCCGAGCTGGTAGTAGTTACCTCACGTACATCTATACATATAATAAAATTCTAACTGAGTCGAATCTGTACATTAAATATTTTTTGGAAAATCTTATCGAAATAAACTTTATTATTGATACAGAGACCGAATCTATAGTCTTTAGAATTTTTGTCTGTCTGTCTGTCTGTTACTGCATCACGAGAAAACTGCTGGATAGATTTTAATGAAATTTGGTATGATGATTATCCGGGTCAATATATAGGATAGTTTTTACTGAAGAAAAATATCTCATCTCTGAGCTAAACGTTAAAACGTAACTAGGTTAACGTAACGGTAGGCTAACGTTAGACTAACCCGAGTGGAGCGAGGGTGAGTCGCTAGTAGTAAAATATAATTTAAATTCATGTTAAAACAATATACAACTCTTAAATCTATACAGATAAATAAAATTGAACTGTCTGTTTGTAATGTCAAAATAACAGGTTTATACTAAATGCATATGGGATTATATATGGCACTTATAAGAAAACCACAATTTTAAAATTTTTGTCTGTCTGTCTGTTTGTTCCGGCTAATCTTCGAAACGGCTGCACCAATTTTAATGGGACTTTCACTGGCAGATAGCTGATATTATAAGGAGTAACTTAGGCTACTTTTTTTTTAGAAAAAGAATTAGGGTTTCGCTCAAAAAAATTAAAACATACCTAGGGACGAACCCGAGCGAAGCGAGGGTAAGTCGCTAGTTAACAATAAGAACCCTGAACACTTACCTATCCATTCAGGCTATTTCAATGAGCCTAAACACGATATCTCTGCAGTATTTTAGTGAGGATTTGAGTATCTTGCAGATTCCAAGTGACGCTGCAGCATCAGGCCAAGGTCACCATATCGCTGCAATGTCATTGAAGTAACGGTATACCAAGTTTCGAATGAATTAGATCTGTGGAAGTTGTTCATATCTTTTTACCGTCTAGTTTTCTAGACTGATTGCAAACTTATAAACAGATTTTCTTGATTTATAACTAAGAACACTCGATCAAGTCATCTTTGAAAGAAAAAAAATTAAAGAGTGCGTGTATGAATGTGTACACGCGCGAGAAGTAAAACGTTTGTAGGTTATCGGTACCCTTTGTATGTATGTATTCAGCCCTTTTTTAACATCCCACTGCTGAGTATGGGCCACCCTTCAGTACGAGGGGAATACGGCCATAGTCCACCACGCTGGCCAAGTGCAGGTTGGCGGACTTCACATGTCTTTCGAAAACTTGCTAGATTCTCTCAGACATGCAGGTTTCCTTTACGAAATTCAATATATGTTTTAAATAATTAGGATAAGTGAGATACTAAAAATAGCGCATAATAGGCATATTACAATCATATATTTATAGAATATCATTTAAAGAAAGAATATAACATTATGTACCATTTGTCGGACAATAACAACGGTTACCATGGCAACAAACGTACGTACATTTTTTCGTAACGCATTCACCAGCTTACTCCCCAAGTCAAGGGTGTGTAAAGAAGATTTAATTCAAAAAAAAAAAAAATTAGTTCTTCCGTTTGGGCGTTACAATGCTACAAATAAACACACAGATACATACATTTAACTTATAACTCCCGCGTTTTTACGTCGTGGTCTAAAAATTGAAGATTCAAAGTTACTTGTAAGTCTATTTAAATAATTAATCTGTACTTTTCTGTACTAATATTATAAAGCTGAAGAGTTTGTTTGTTTGTTTGGTTGAACGCGCTAATGTCTGGAACTACTGATCCGATTTGAAAAATTCTTTTTGCATTAGATAGCCCGTTAACTGAGGAAGGCTATAGGCTATGTATCATCCCGGAAAAATGTATGGTTCCCGTGGGATAGATATGTTTTTGTCTAGGAACGAACCCGAAGCGAAGCAAGGATGAGTCGCTAGTATATAAATATTTTCATTTGATTAGTCAAATATTTGCAGCGGAAACTATCCCATTACGCTGTGTGTGCACTTTACTCGTCTTACGCCTAAACTCCTGTGGGAGGAAAATTCGACACTTGCGGTGAGAAATCTGACGCAAAACTGATGGCTTTACGTGCTTTCCTGAACAAAGGGATGTAACATCGCCAACTTCCCAATTCCAAAGTTATATAACGTTAATCCATACTAATCGATACTAATATTATAAAGCTGAAGAGTTTGTTTGTTTGTTTGTATGTTTGGTTGATCGCTCTAATCTCAGAAACTACTAATCTAATTTGAAAAATTCTCTTTGCATTAGATAGCCCGTTAACTGAGGAAGGCTATACGCTATATATCATCCCGGAAAAATGAAGGTTTCCCGTGGGATAAATTTGTTTTGTCTAAGGACGCACCCGAGCGAAGCGAGAATAAGTCACTAGTTCTTTATAAACACCAAAACAAAAACAAAAGTTTTCGCGTTAAACATCGCAGGTATTATTATGCAAATGCCCTCTTTTAATTTACGTGACAGGGTAATTTTATTATGAGCTGTCACATTATGGGATGGAAAGTGGTTTTTGCCTTTTATAAACAAAAAGTGTTTCCTGTGGTCTATTATAGTGTTGCAAATATTTCTTTAAAGTCGCAAGATTTAGGAATAAACCTAGTACCTAGGAACCGGTTAAAAAACTGTTAATTTTAGTAATGTAATGGTTAACTTTTCGCTCGTTTATTAACCGGTTAATAAAAACGAACGGTTTAGAAACCGAAATAATAATGGTTAACAATTATTTTTAGAGAAATTTTAGATTTTGATACCGAAATAAACCTTAATTCAATTATAAGTAAGAAACATATATCCTTCTACTAAGCAATTCATTATTAGCAAAGACTTGCCAAATGTCAACACGCAAAAACTAATTTTAACCGTTTAATTTCGATCATGGAACCTAAATTCGTCAGAAACGTTTTCTGGACTTTAACCGGTTAAAGAACATAACCGAAACCTTAAACCGAAAAGCCTTTCGGTTCGAGGTCAATGACTAAAACCGGTTAAAAACTGAACGGGTTTCCAAACCCTAAAACCAAAAAATAACTTATTACTGATATGTAGATATTACATGTACATAATAATAATAAGTTCTCTTGGCCGATTCCGGCCACGGCGGCCAGTCTCATTGAGACTAGCCAACTGCGCAGGAGATATTATAGTGCACAAGTGTACGCGCAGATACAAGATAATTGCACTCTCTATTCCTGTCACTCTCACACTCTTGTGGGTTGACTATTTGACACGAGCAGTGAGAGATAAGGCGCAGGACCGACGGCTTTACGTGCTCTCCGAGGCACGGGGGTGAAACACTGCCAATTTCCCAACTCCGGGCTATTACTAAGGCTTACTAAACATAAAGACTCAATAACTAAATGTGCCCGACCCGGGACTCGAACCCAGGTCTTTCGGATGTGCAGCCGTACATGCAAGTCACTACACCACCGAGGCAGTTATACGTACATACATAGATTTATTAAAACTAAATTACTATTATTGTTCCAGTGAACTCGAAGCCACTGACGTTTGATGAGGTCTACAACCAGAGCTCACCAACAAACTGCACGGTCTACTGCGGTGGTCTGACCACCGGTCTGACTGAAGAGCTGATGCAGAAGACCTTCCAACCATTCGGGACTATTCAGGAGATCAGAGTTTTTAAGGACAAAGGATATGCTTTCATCAGGTACGTCTACTGGTCTACTGTTCTTTTTTGCCATCATAACTAATCAAAGTATACAAAAGTTAATGGATATTTGTCCTGCTGATGCAAATTTTAATTGGTCATACAAATATTTGCTGCTTTGTATGGGACAGTCTACTTTTTATTTAGGAATTAATATTTTTTATTTACTATGTATGTTTTTATCTATTATTAGCGACTCACCCTCGCTTCGCTCGAATTCGTCCCTAGCTTGATTCCCCATACAAACTTTCATTCCCATTTTCACTCCCTTAAGGGATGATTTCCGTGATAAAAAGTAGTATATGTCCTTTCCACCGTCTCAAACTATCTTCTCACCAAATTTCATTTAAATCGGTTCACTAGATCCAGAGATTACAACGTCACAAACTCACAAACTTTACCTCTTTATAATATTAGTATAAATTCCTATATTTTAAAGATAGTCAACTGTTGGTTACTTTGGAAAGCTGAGCTCTTACATAGTTCTTGAGATACTCCAGATTTACAAGTTCGATTCTTGCTGTTAATATGGCATTGACTACATACATTTTTCCAGTCTAGTTAAAAAGGTATATGAGTAATCTAAAATCTATACATATAATAAAATTGTAACTATACCGAATCTGTACATTAAATATTTTTTGGAAAATCTTATAGAAATAGACATTATTATTGATACAGAAGCCGAAACTATAGTTTTTAGATTTTGATGAAACTTGGTATAATGATAGCTGGTTATCCGGGTGAACATATAGGATATTTTTTACTGCAGGAAAATATCTCATCTCTGAGAAATCTATACTAAACGTTAAAATGTAAGTAGGGACGAACCTGAGCGGAGCGAGGATGAGTCGCTTGATTCTAATAAATCTAGTATTATATGAGATAGCTTAAACTTGTTTGATGTCTACAATTTTTTTTAATTTTGTTAAAATTAAATGTTTCTACAGAAGGACACTTCAATAAATTAAATATTGACCAAATAAAACCAAATTTTTAGGTCGAGTCGTATTTGATTGACTAAAAGCCTTCCAAAAGTAATCACATAAATCAAATCAATAAAGTAACATCTTTACTAGGATAAATAATTTAACTAAACCTTAACAACTACCTAACTTATTTATTAACTAGCGACTCACCCTCGCTTCGCTTGGGTTCGTCCCTAGGTACGTTTTAATTTTTTTGAGCGAAACCCTAATTCTTTTTCTAAAATAAAAGTAGCCTAAGTTACTCCTTATAATATCAGCTATCTGCCAATGAAATTCCCATTAAAATTGGTCCAGCCGTTTTGGAGATTAGCCGGAACAAACAGACAGACAGACAAACATTTTAAAAATTGTGTTTTTCATATAAGTGCCGTATATAATTCCATATGCATTTAGTATAAAGCTGTTATTTTGACTTTACACACAGACATTTCAATTTTATTTATCTGTATAGATTATATTTATAGCTCTTAAATTGACAATTAAAACCCCTAACGCAATAGCCTGTTCATGATGGCCATTTCAATGAGCCTGAACACGATATCTCTGCAGTATTTTAGTGAGGGATTGAGTATCTTGCAGATTCCAGGTGACGCTGCAGCATCAGGCCAAGGTTACCATATCGTTGCAATGTCATTGAAGTAACGGGACACCAAGTTTCGAATGAATTAGATCTGCGGAAGTAGTTCATATCCTTTTACCGTCTAGAAAAGATCTGATAGCCTGAAAAAGGCTGAACGGATTTCCTTGATTTATTGTACATACATTGTTTCGTTTAAAAAAGTACTTTATGTGGTGTGCATAAGTTCGAATTTGTGTTGAGACAATTAGAACTTTCTATTATTGAGTTTTATTCTTTGATTTGAATTAACATCACATGTCGACTCCACGCCATCGAAGAGATATTTGTTAGAGAATGTGTATCTATCTATACTAATATTATAAATGTGAAAGTTTGTGAGTATGGATGTTTGTTACTAAATCACGCCAGAACGGCTAAACGGATCTGGATGAAAGATACAGAGATAGATTATAGTCTGGAATAGCACATAGGCTACTTTTTACCCCAAAAAATGTACGGTTTCCGTGGGAGTATGGTTCCCATGTGATAGGTTTGTTTTTGTTTCCCTAGAGGCGAACCCAAACGAAGCGAGGGTGAAACGCTAGTGTTTTTATTTATTAATGGTCGGAGGCTAAAAATACCATTGAAATCATCGATCAAAAAGTACTAGATATACAATCAGCGACAAAAAAATGTCCTCACCGAATGAGCGCTCATTTGAACATTTGAACGCGCTTTAATATTTTTTTTATAACAATCTTAAGAATTGCATTTAAGGTTCAATTTACATTGTCGTATATTTATTTCAACTAGAACAATTACCTAAACACAATCGGTGACAGTTTTAAGAGAACTTTTGCATGGGATTGTGTATCTAGTACTTTTTTGATGATAATTGAAATGACAAATTCCATCGTTGTCTTAGAATAACAATATTACATTACCATGTATTTTTTCACATTTTTTTCTAACTCCTCTAAATATTGGCAGATTCTCAACGAAAGAAAGTGCGACGCACGCCATCGTCGCCGTTCACAACACTGATGTTAACGGGCAGCCAGTGAAGTGTTCCTGGGGGAAGGAGTCAGGAGACCCCAATAACGCACAAACTCAAGGACAGGTCAGTTAATATATACTAACACTAGCTACTTATCCTGGCTTCACTTGGGTGCGTCCTTAGGTACTATAATAAATAAAATAAAATATGTTTGGACATTAACACACAGCACCATCTAGTTCCATAGTAAGCTACGAGGCCTGTGTTATGGATACCAGATAGTAGATACACTACACATATATAACTTTAAATACATATATATTATAAATATAAACACCCATGACTGGAGTACAAACATTCGTGCTTATCACACAAATGAATCCCCCCAGCGGGACTCGAACCCGCGACCGCTAACACAGCAAGTAGGGTCACTACAAACTGAGCTAAACGTGTCGTCATATGTGTGTTCCAGGTCATATATGTGATTTAAATTTTAGCCAAATCTCTCCAGTAGTTTTGGTATGAATAAGTAACAAACGTACGGATGAACTTTTACTTTTTATAAATAATATCTAGGAGACTGAGCTTCGCTTGACGTTTTTTTGACAGATATAAAAATTGCTTTTTTTCGGAAAAGACTATATAGGTAGACTAGCGACTCAACCTCGCTTTGCTCGGGTTCGTCCCTAGCTTGCTTCCCCATACAAATTATCATCCCCATTTTCACCAACTTAAGGGATGATTTCCGGGATAAAAAGTATTCTATGTTCTTCTCAGGATCTCAAATTATCTTTTTACCAAATTTCATCTAAATCGATTCAGTAGATGCAGAGATTACCCCCTACAACCTCACAAATTCACAAACTTTACCTCTTTAAAAAAAGCAAAACCCTATCTAAATACAAAATTTAATTCAAATCGTTAGAGCCGTTTCCGAGATACACGAAACAAAATTATATACAAGAATTGCTCGTTTAATATTATAAGACTAGCTTCGGGTTCGGCCCTAGACAAAAACAAATCTATCCCACAGGAACCGTATATTTTTTCGGGATGTTCCTTTCCTTCCTTCCTTCCTCAGTTAATGGGCTATCTAATGCAAAAAGAATGTTTCAAATCGGATTAGTAGTTCCTGAGATTAGCGCGTTCAACCAAACAAACAAACAAACAAACTCTTCAGCTTTATAATTTTAGTATAGATAGTAGTCTAATCATAAAGCTGATGAAATTTTCTTTTGTAATTGTTTGACCGCTTTATTTGTGGAATTGCTCTGAAAATCGAATTTGAAGGATTTTTAATGTTACAGTATATATATATATATATATATATATATATATATATATATATATATATATATATATATATATATTATTAATGTAAGTTTGTGAGTTTGTTTGTAATGAATAAACTAAAAATCCGCTGAACCGATTTAGATGAAATTTAATATGAAGATAGTTTCTGTCTGAAATATAATCATATAACAGGGATTAAGCATGTTTTTTTTTAATTTTTATATATTAACTAATATCGTTATATATTTGTAAAAAAATATCCAGCTACAAAAAACTAAAATAAAGTATAAAAAAAAATAAAAATATCATTCTGATACGGATATTTTAAACGCCCGTCATTCCGCGCCCTTGGCGTGACGTCACAACATGATATACACACAGACATGACAACTCAATTAGTAGCGACAAAATCGCTAATCGCTCTGTTATGATATACTCTGACGTCACATTCGGCCTGACCAATGGCGTGCGTTTCAACTAATTTTTTTGGACCCACTTTTTAATAATTATTTTTTTCATCAAAAAGAAATTGCCTTAAAATTATTGATATAGGCTTAATTCAAAAGTAATAAAGATTATAAAAAAAATATTTCACCTTTATTTAAATCACACGCATATTCTTCTCTAAGCCTTAGCAGTCAATTAAATTGGCTACCGAAGAAGACGAGAAGCAAACGCATTATAGCATTCCACATTCCTTTAGAGCAGCGGTCGACAACCTACGGCCCGCGAGCTGCCTCCATGCGGCCCATGACTGTTTTTAACCGACTTCAAAAAAAGGAGGAGGAACCTTTTTTTATGTATGTTCACCGATTACTCGAAGACGCCTGAACCGATTTGGAAAATTCTTTTTTGTTTCAAAGGGTATTCTTCCCCAATGGTTCCATATAAATTTAATCGAAATCGGTCAAGCGGTTTTTAAATAAATGGCTTAATCGAATATGTTTTTAATTAAAAATCTTTCTTCTTACAAATTACCTGCTTATTACGTCTACACTAAAATGGAAAAATAAAAACTTAAAAAAAACCGACTTCCAGGCACTGAAAAGTAAAAAATAATTAAACAGGGGTTTTCATTTAGAATAGAAACCTAATCAGATATTTTCGAAGTCGGTGTGCTTTGATTTGTATCGGCTGGCACCGACTTCGAAAATATCTGATTAGGTATCTATTCTAAATGAAAACCCCTGTTTAGTTATTTTTTACTTTTCAGTGCCTGGAAGTCGGTTTTTTTTTTTTTTTAATATAAATAAAACTTCAATAAGTACTCTTTATGTGAACTTTACTTATTCATGCGAACAAACTTTTTCAATCCTCAATTACCAAGAAAATAAATATGCTTCTCGTCTCACAGATGAGCATTTAAGAGCCATTTTACGAACTGTAACTACTAACATGAAAGCTAAGATACTTACAACGAATAGCCGCTCAAATACAGCCTCAATCGTCGCACTGAAGTTTGTAGTTATACATTTTGTGGTATATAACTATTTATAATTTTTTACTGTTTTTTGCTCATCTATACTCTATACAGATAAATAAAATTGGAGTGTCTGTTTGTAATATTAAAATAACTGCTTTTTACTAAACGCATATGGATGTATACACGGTGCACATACCAAAACAACATTTTTTACAATTTTTGTCTGTCTGTTTGTTTCGGCTAATCTCTAAAACGGCTGGACCGATTTTGACGGAATTTTCACTGGCAGATAGCTGATGTTATAAGGAGTAACTTAGGCTACTTTTATTTTAGAAAAAGAATCAGGATTCCGCGAAAAAAAATTAAAACCCATGAAATTGTGAACAAAATCCGCGTACGGCGTACGCACCCGAGCAAAGCGAAGGTAAATCACTATTTAATTTAAATGAATATCTTAGGAGTAGCAAGCTACTATTTATGTATAAACATAGCTAACCGTGAAAACGTACCTAGGGACGAACGCGAGCGAAGCGAGCGTGAGTCGCTAGTTTCTTTAAATAAAACACAAATAAAATGTTTTTTTGTTTTTAATATCACAAGTGCGGCCCGCCTTCACTAGATATTACTGTGGCCCCTGCCTGCTGAAAGGTTGCCGACCACTGGTTTAGAGTTTCCCAAAAATCTTCGCATCCATATTTTTTCGTACTTGTCCCTAATTATATAAAATAATTAGCTAATATTGACTGAAAAACCTTTTCGGGTCTAACAGGTTTTGTTTAAACAAGCATTCCATAATCCTTTGTCTACATATTTTGTATTTCATAATTTGAAAAGGGTTACAAAGTGTCAATAGAAGGGTACAAAGTGTTTGGTAACGTGATTATATTTTATTAAGCTATGTTGAAATTTTCAAGTGGATTTTGATTGTGAGATTTGAAACTATAACTAATTTTGGGTTAGATTAAATAATTATATAGATGAAGCCCAACAAAAATTCACAGATCTCGTGTCTGTCACAACCTTCGGGTCAGAAAATGAATCTGTCAAATGAACTGAATTAAATTTTCCAATCGGGTTCATCCCTAGTTACGTTTTAATATTTAGTATAAATTTTTTAGAGATGAGATATTTTCCCGCAGTAAAAAGTATCCTATAAGTTGACTCGGATACTCAGCTATCATCATACCAAATATTATCAAAATCTATTCAGAGATGTCACGTGATACGGTCACAGACAGACAGACAAACAGGCAAAAATTCTAAAAACTATAGATTCGGCCTCTGTATCGATAATAATGTCTATTTCAATAAGATTTTCCAAAAAATATTTAATGTACAGATTTGACTCAGAATTTTTTTAATGTTGGGAAATGCATTTACTTACGCATACCACCTGTACACATACAGGTTGTTATGTGCGACTGGCTAGACAAAACCTCCCCCGTCTTAATGTGGCGTCGCAGGATCGCTTATGCACTCAACCACTCGGCCCCGACGGCAGGCCTGCCGAAGCAGACCACAACAACCATGGGGTTGCTCCACAGTCCACTCTGCTATCAGAGAAGTACCAGGAGCACCCTGCATGATACACCGCCCACCGAACTGGGCCACCTCCCACCGCCCACCAAAGTGGGCCACCTTCCTGTGCGTTTCTTGGCTTTGCAATCGGTGGAACCGCCGGATGCTAATTAGCCCCCCCCCCCCCCCCCCCACGACAAGGTGAACGCACGTTGGGGGGAATAGCTGGTTATCCGGATCAACATATAGGATACTTTTTACAGTGGGAAAATGTCTCATCTCTGAGAAATCTATACAAAATGTTAAAATTGTTATATAAAAATGGTCTACCTTAAAACTTTTTCCAGCTTTATTCTAATCAGTTAAGTGGAGCCAAAGTAACAATTTTTGCTTCATTTAGGATATGGTCATATAGCGAAGGACATCATCTGTTTGATAGAAAGTAAATAAAAATGTCCGTAAAGCCGCAGGTAAGCTTATAGGTTTTGCGCGTAAAAGCTAGACATCGTAAAAATATGTGAAAGCTCTTATCAAAAGCTTAGTAATCGCGACGAACTTTGCTCGGCGTTTTTCGGAAATGATATAAAAATTATGTTTATTTCAGAAAATACAGCTATGGATAAACTTAAAACCCGGTCAAGTGCGGGTCGGTCGTACGAAGGGTTTCGTACCATTATATATAAAAACGACAAAATGATGTCTGTTGTATGGGAGCCCCACTTAAATATTTGATTTATTTTAATTTAATTATTTATTTTTAAAGTGAATATATAACTAAATATTCTGTGAATATTTCAAAAGTCTACCTGTTGCCGTTATCAATATCGAGCAAAAACGAGCAAAAAAATCACGTTTGTTGTATGGGAGCCCCTTAAATATTTATTTTATTCTGTTTTTTAGTATTTGTTGTTATAGCGGCAGCAGAAATACATCATCTGTGAAAATTTCAACTAACTATCACGGTTCATGAGATACAGCCTGGTGACAGACGAACAAACAGACAGACAGAAACGGACAGCGGAGTCTTAGTAATAGGGTCTCATTTTATCCTTTGGGTAGGGAACCCTAAAACAATAGCTAATCTAAATACACAATTTGATCCAAATCGTTAGAACTGTTTCCGAGATATACGAATTTTGTTTTTTTAAGTTTTGTTAACATTATACTTTCTTAGATTTACGCGAATATTTGACATTTTAAATAAAACTATCTTTTCGGATTATTTCGCGGAAATATATTGATTTTTGGTTCCCGACGTCTCGAATGCTTTACAAGTTTACAGCGCACATGGTCACGGGAGAGACTAAGGTGTTAGACATCTGAAAGGCGTTATATACTAGTCACAGACAGTGCCTACCCACAATTTACAAAAATGATTTTAAAAAATTCAAAGAAGTACCAAGGTACTCTGGTGCCATTTTTAAATTTTTAAAATCATCTTTTGTAAAATTGTCTGTAGGCACTGTCTGTAACTAGTATATAACGCCTTTAAGACGTCTAAAACCTCAGTCTCTCCCGTGACCATGATTGCTGTAAAGCATTCGAAACGTCAGTAACCAAAGATCAAAATAAATCCGCGAAATAATCCGAAAAGATAGTTTTATTTAAAATAGCGACTCACCCTCGCTTCGCTTCGGGTTCGTCCCTAGATAAAAACAAATCTATCCCACGAGAACCGCACATTTTTCCGGAATGATATATAACCTATAGCCTTCCTCAGTTAAGGGGCTATCTAATGCAAAAAGAATTTTTCAAATCGGATTAGTAGTGCCAGAGATTAGCGCGTTCAACCAAACAAACAAACAAACAAACTCTTCAGCTTTATAATATTAGTATAGATTTTTTTAAATAAAAATCAAAATAAATCCGCGAAATAATCCGAAAAGATAGTTTTATTTAAAATGTCAAATATTCGCGTAAATCTAAGAAAGTATTAGTATAGATTTTGTTAATATTGTCAGGTAAAGCCACGTACAAACGCTAGTATTGCAAAGGATAAATATGTCAATAAAAAAGGATTATGTGTACTAAAGCATTCCTTAGTTGGAAATTTCTGACTTAAATCCTTGTCACGACGGATATTTATGTATTAAAAAAGAAAATTGCTTTCCTATGAAATTTTTAAAAATTCTAAATCATGAATATATTTGAAGCTTATTTCTTTCTATACATTTATTTGACGACACGTTTGGCTCAGTTTGTAGTGACGCTCGAGTCCCGCTGACAATCATTTGTGTGATGAGCACGATTGTTTGTACTCCAGTCGTGGGTGTTTATATTTTTAACTAGCGACTCACCCTCGCTCCACTCGGGTTCGTCCCTACTTACGCATTAAGGTTTACTATAGATTTCTAAGAGATGAAATATTTTCTCGCAGTAAAAAGTATCCTATATGTTGACCCGGATAACCAGCTATCATCATACCAAATTTCATCAAAATCCCTGCTGTGGTTTTTGCGTGATGCGGTAACAGACATACAGACAGACAAAAATTCTAAAAATATAGATTCGACCCCTGTATCGATAATAATGACTATTTCAATAAGATTTTCCAAAAAATATTTAATGTACAGATTCGACTCAGTTACAATTTTATTATATGTATTGATATGTATAAATTTAAAGTTATATATGTGTAGTGTATCAACTATCTGGTATCCATAACACAGGCCTCGTAGCTTACCATGGAACTAGATGGTGCTGTGTGTTAATGTACCAACATATTTATATATTTATTTTAAAGATAAACTGAGAGGAATTAACAAGTTATTACGCCATTTTCATCTTTTGTTTAACGTTAATTGGTAAAATCGCTGATAACATTGTTCTGAAAACAAAATCGATTTCAAAACATTTATTTAAGCTAAAAGGGCTGTTATATCAGATACCGTTATATAATCTGGCTTAGTGGCTAGCTTTACGACTTCACGTCTGAAGGTCGTGGGTTCTAGTCTCAGGTGAAGTTATTGCATATTTTCGTCAATAAATACCTAGAGTATGTGTTTTTCCACCGAAGAGATGGTTTTTTTTCGGAAATGAATATTTCAATATGTTATATGGGGACAAATCGTAGGCAGTGGTAACCCATTGGTAAGACGCTTGCTTGAGAAACCAAGTGCAACAGATTTAAATCCCGGGTCTTGCACCTCTGATATTCTCATGTGCGAGCGAATCATTACCAACATGATTATCACTTGTATTACGGTGAAGAAGAACATCCTAAGGAAACCTGCATGTCTGAGAGAACCTAGCAAGTTGTTGGAAGACATATGAAGTCAGCTATCTCGTACTTGATCAGCGTGGTGGACTATGGCCTGATCCCCCTCATATTTAAGGGAGGCCCACCCCCAGCTGTGGGATGTTAAAAAATGATGATGTGAAAAAATGATGATATCGTCCTGATTTCAACCAGAGCGGCCAATCTCACTGAGAAAAGTCAACTCAGGAGACATTATAGTACGGCGCGTGTACGTGCAGACAGAAGTGCACTCTCTAGTCGTGTCACTCTCATACTCTGATGGGACGACAATTCTACACGGTGATAGATCAGGCTCAGGACTGACAGTTTTAAGTGCTAAAACAAACACCGACCACTAATCTAACCTAACTCCGGACTGTTACTGAAAATTCTTTAACAAAAAAGCTCATAACATGGCCCGACCCAGGACTCGAACCCAGGACCTCCGCATGTGCAGCCAATACACCACCAAGCTAGTCTATACTATATAATATGATAAAGAGAAAAGATTTCTTTGTTTGTTTGTTTATACCCAATAAGCTCCGAAACTACTGAACCGATTTTGATGAAATTTGGTAAGAAGATAATCTGAGACCCCGGGAAGGACATAGGATAATTTTTATCCCGGAAATCATCACTTAAGGGGGTGAAAAGAGGGATAAAAGTTTGTATAGGGAATCAACTATGAGTCGCTAGTACGATATAAAACGTTTAAAGCAACGAATATTGCTAGCAAAAAAACTAATTGATTATATTAGTAAAAACACTTCAGAAAATACAAACTAACGCGTGATATTGAAAACAACTGTACAAACCGTCTATTATTTATGCAAGACACTTGCCGTCTCTTCCATTACGAAATTTACATCAAAAAGAACTCGGCTAAGAGACTGTCAAATTACCATTCATTATTTACGACCTCTTACAACAGATGCTTAGAATCAATGCTTTTAATTAATCTATAATTGCTAATATCATTGATATTTCAAATTGTTTTTTAAACGTCTTTTTAAATACGATATTCGTGCATATTTTTGGTTACGGCATTATTTTTAGTGTTCCGTACCTCAAAAGGTAAAAAAAGGAACCCTTTTAAGATTTCTTGTCCGTCTGTCCATCTGTCACCACCGATTTTCTCAGGAACGGGTGGACCTAGTAAGTTGAAATTTATATCAAATACTGGAGTCTATAGTCCCTATTAGGTGTATAAAAATCAAGGTCCTAAGTCAACGCGATAAAAAGATATGGGCAAATTTAGATTTTCGCAAAAACTTGTAAGTGCCAAAATTTACCTTGGTTTTCAACTTTTTTATTTTTCGGAACTTTCCCTTTACTTGTGCTGTAAGACGTTGCTTTTAACCAAAATTGACAATTCTAGATCAACCGGAAGTACCTACCCTATAGGTTTTGGGTCGAAAAGCTAGAATCACGGAATTTGGCAAAAGCAAGGTCTTACAGCACAAATAAAGGAAAAATTCCAAAAAATAAAAAAGTTGAGAATTAAATGTTTTCCTTACAAATTTGTACAGAACTCTCGGTGGGCGAGTCCGACTCGCACTTGTCCGGATTTTTTGTTTGTGATTTCGCTTGTACGAATATGTCGATACATTTAGGTTATGTTGTCTTTACATTGTATAAAACAAAGTTACTTTGTTTATTTTAGAAAAAGCACTAGGGTTACACGCAAAAAATTAAAACCTATGAAATTGTGAATAAAATCCAATTCAAATTGGGAAATATAGGTATACGATATATCTATATATTTATACAAGCGACTCAGCCTCGCATCGCTCGTATTCGTCCCTAGTTACGTTTTAACGTTTAGTATAGATTTCTCAGAAATAAAATATTTTTCCGCAGTAAAAAGTATCCTATATGTTGACCCGGATAACCAGCTATAATCATACCAAATTTTATCAAAATTTGTCCAGTGGTTTTCCCATGATGCGATCACAGACAGACAAAAATTCTAAAAACTATAAATTCGGCCTCTGTATCGATTATAATGATTATTTCAATGAGATTTTCCAAAAAAATATTTAATGTACAGATTCGACTCAGTTACAATTTTATTATATGTATAGTTAATATAAGAATATATACATCTATATTCTATACTAATATTATAAAGCTGAAAAGTTTGTTTGATTGAACGCGCTAATCTCAGGAACTACTGATATGATTTGATTTTTTTTTTTGCATTAGATAGCCCGTTAACTGAGGAAGGGTATAGACTATATATCATCCCGGGAAAATGTACGGTTCCCGTGGGATAGATTTGTTTTTGTCGAGGGACGAACCGGAAGCAAAGCGAGAGTGAGTCCCTAGTATATAATAACATAAAATAACAATTGAATAGTAGTTTGGAGTTGAAAATTTATTATTACTTACTATTTTTACGCCAGTAATAAATAGCTTTATTTTTTAAAAACATGTAGTTTACAATCACTACATAGTTATAAAACAAAGTCGCTTCCCGCTGTCTGTCTGTCCCTATGTATGCTTAGATCTTTAAAACTACGCAATAGATTTTAATTCGGTTTTATTTAATAGAGTGATTTAAGAGAAAGGTTTATATGTATAATACATGCATAATATAGTAGAAACACTGATAATTTTAGAGGTTTCTAATGTGACGTCGGAAATAAACATTTTTTTTGCGCTTACATTGCAAACGCTGGCTGAACCCTACAAAATAGATCAAAATAATGTACTACAGTATTGTATACCTTAAAAAGGCCTACAAAAAAGTCCGCGATAGCATATGTCTATCTCTTAAGGATAACATACTATATCCATTTTACTATATCCAAGTTGGGAACGAACCCGAACGAAGCGAGGGTGAGTCGCTAGTATATTTTTATATCTAAAGGTACACATTAGGTAAAGCCTGTATCGTGAGTTCCACAAATCGATTGACAAAATAAATGTTATTGCTCAGTAAACATTACTAACAGAAGTTATATATATATATATATATATATATATATATATATATATATATATATATATATATATATATATATATATATATATATATATATATATATAAGATAAACAAACAATCTTAATGAGAAAAATATTGCTTTCATAAAGTAAAACATTGTAATCCATACTAATATTATAAACTAGGGTTCGCTAGGGTTCACCTCTAGGAAAATAAAGACAATTCTATCCCTCGGGAACCGTACATTTTTCCAGGATAAACAGTAGCCTATGTACTATTCCAGACTATAATCTATCTCTGTGCCAAATTTCATCCAGATCCGTTCAGCCGTTCTGATGTTATTGAGTAACAAACATCCATACATCCATACTCACAAGCTTTCACATTTATAATATTAGTATAGATTAGTCTTGTGTAGTTCGCGAACGAACTAGTTCGAAAGAGCGTTGCCACAGACGAACTATGCGAACTAGTTCCCAGATCCTTCGCTCTTTAGTTCCTTAGTTCGTTCCTGATCCTACGGATCTACGGATGCTACATATTAATAATCTGTGTTACGGATCTTTTTTCAGAACACACTAGATTAGCGGTCGGCAACCCACGGTCTTGTTTTATTAAATAAAATTTTGAGAAGTACTTCATATATGTACTTTATTTGTGTCCGCGAATAATGTTTCTCGTTTCATAGGTGAACATTTAAGAGTTAGTTTAGGGATTGTAACTACTAATACAGTCTTAATTGTCACTTTTTTTAGTTTTTTTTTTTTTTGCTAACCAACTTGAACCACGACGAAAGTGTGAACAGTACATGATTATAATCGCAAATTATAATAGTTCGCGATTGAGGGCGTTCAGTGTAGTTCTTAATTTTGTAATGAACTACTGGAAGGGTTAAGGTAGTAAAGTCGAGAAAGGAACTAACGGACTAAAAGACCGATCTAGTTCGCTAAGGGGCTGCGAACTAAATTGACCGCTCCCAGTCGCGAACTATTATGCCCAAGCCTAGTATAGATGTTAAGAGGCCGTATACGAAATCAAAACAAGCGAAATTAGTTATTTCGCGCACGCGCACACACGCACTAAGCGTTCTGTCGCGTGTGTGCGTAAGTCCGAAGTCGCCGTTTGGCGATTAAACCGTTTTGATCCTTTAATATTTTTTATAAGTATATTACATTCACTCTCATGGATTTGTCAATTGAAATAAAATACCTGGTAATATAAAATTAAGCCTTTATTTATCGCTAGTTATTATACATTCTTTATTGCACAAATAAAAAAGTAGTCATACAAAAAAATACATTGAAAGTGACGTGAAAGAAGGTGGACTTATCTCGCGCTATAAGAGATCTCTTCCAGCCAACCCATGTATGTGGGAAATAGTGTTAAGTAGCGGGACAGAAAGAGAAAGTGTCGAGAAAAATTGTAAAGTATATAAGTGTAAAAACATAAATAAAACAATAAATGTATATATTGCTATTAAATATGCGGATGCTAAAATTTGCGGATGTAAAAATGTCTGCTAATAAATACATATAATAAAATTCTAACTAAGTCGAATCTGTAAGTTAAATACTTTTTGGAAAATCTTATTGAAAAATTGAACTAAAACAAAGACCTATTTTGCTTGTGCCACAACTCTTTATCCGCTTATCGAGTCGCAGTGAAATGAATCATTCTAAAAATTTGCGGATGTAAAAATGTCTGCTAATAAATACATATAATAAAATTCTAACTAAGTCGAATCTGTAAGTTAAATACTTTTTGGAAAATCTTATTGAAAAATTGAACTAAAACAAAGACCTATTTTGCTTGTGCCACAACTCTTTATCCGCTTATCGAGTCGCAGTGAAATGAATCATTCTAAAAATTTGCGGATGTAAAAATGTCTGCTAATAAATACATATAATAAAATTCTAACTAAGTCGAATCTGTAAGTTAAATACTTTTTGGAAAATCTTATTGAAAAATTGAACTAAAACAAAGACCTATTTTGCTTGTGCCACAACTCTTTATCCGCTTATCGAGTCGCAGTGAAATGAATCATTCTAAAAATTTGCGGATGTAAAAATGTCTGCTAATAAATACATATAATAAAATTCTAACTAAGTCGAATCTGTAAGTTAAATACTTTTTGGAAAATCTTATTGAAAAATTGAACTAAAACAAAGACCTATTTTGCTTGTGCCACAACTCTTTATCCGCTTATCGAGTCGCAGTGAAATGAATCATTCTAAAAATTTGCGGATGTAAAAATGTCTGCTAATAAATACATATAATAAAATTCTAACTAAGTCGAATCTGTACGTTAAATACTTTATGGAAAATCTTATTGAAAAATTGAATTAGCTTTTATTTCTAATCATGATAAAAATGTCAGCATAACAAATATTGAGATAAATATTATTTTTCCACAAAAAACGATTCCAGAAGAACATACACATGCAATTCTTTTATTCAAAAAGTTTCTTTCGCATGTCGTGGACAATTAACCGTATAATTTACTTTCTTTGTACTTTGCTAGTTTTTCCTTTTAACTTTTTAACCTCTGAAAAAACATATTTTTTAATAGATTAAAGTAAGTAAACTTTATCCATAAAATATCTTTACTTGGTTTATTTTTTAACGTTCCCTCGTAATTACTAAACGACAACCGATTTTGATGATTCATATATAATTACTTACAAAAGTATCAAAAATTCACGTCGCGCTACACACGTCGCTACACTTCGATACGTTGCGTGACGTCAGTAATTGCGTGAGCGCAGAACGATACATCCACCCTCTAAAAACGCTCAGCGCGGACTGCTGTCTCGTGGCTTGCGTCGAGTAATATTTATTGCGAGTTTCAGTCGTTTTAAAAGTTTTTTTTTGGAAAGTATAGTTTTTAACATTTTAATTTTTTTTTATGAAATGAATAGTCCTTGAACTGAAGTTTCTTTCTGTAATTTTCTTTTTATGAACGAGAGTTCTATGTAGCCTAGTGTACCAGAAATACTTTGCGCATTTTCTTTAAAATTTGTCTGAGTTTAGTATTTATTTACTCAACTATTTTATATAAAAGTAGTAAAAACTGATTCATACATTGTATAAAACACTTTTACAACAATACACTGTATTTTTTTCATATTATTTAGAGGTCAACACAAGCCGTAAGTGATGGTATCCTAAACCTCTTACACAAAAAATTCACCTTTCAGTCGCGGTTTTGATGTCAATAATTCAAAACTAAGTACTAAAAATAAAAAAGGGGGCCATTCATTAGATTATAATTAAAATGACCTTTCATATTATGTATATAAACTTATAGAAAAAATATTTTATAACTGTGAAATAACGTTCGTAAAATAGCGTAAATCAGCGAATTCGGCAAAATTTCATATACGGCCTCTTAAAGTGTGTTTGTTTATTTGTCCTTCTTTCACGTTGAAATAGACTGACGTGTTGGCGTGATTTTTTGTGTGGTAATAGTTGGAGGGCTGGAGTGTATAACTACATAAGTGTGTGTGTGTGTGTGTACTTATGTACGCATGTAAGAAGTTATACTTGTTTATTTTTTTAGAGCATTTAAATAAAAGCTTCTTTTTTTGTTATTTTATTCGTATTCTTCTCAGAAAACTCTTCCACTTGATATCCATATCATGGGGATGCATAAAAAAGCATAGTCCGCCATATTGGATCATATATCATAAGGGTTACTATGATAATGATAAATCGCCATTTTGTAACGTCCACCATATTGGATTTAAAATGGCGGAATTTAGGTAATCGTGCAGTCACAAGAATCAAACCTGTGTACCTTTCAGCTCGTATCGGCCACTGGGAAGTGGGTCTTTAACTTCCAAGATTTGATTACAGACAGGCACCGAACTAACTTCAGACTGTAACCAATAACAACTAACGTCACACTGTAGTCTAAATCTGTCGCATCGTAAAAAATTCACTCTCGTCATTCATTTTTCATAAAGCGCCAAAAAGCTTGAGCTTGTTGGGACATTAACACAACACCATCTAGTTCCATGGTAAGCTACGAGGCCTGTGTTATGGATACCAGATAGTTGATACACTACACATATATAACTTTAAATACATACATATTATAAATATAAACAACCATGACTGGAGTACAAACATTCGTGCTCACCACACAAATGAATGTCCCCAGCGGGACTCGAACCCGCGACCGTCGGCATAGCAAGTAGGGAAATAGCAAAAGAAGTATAACTTCAAAAACTGTTTCACCACAACCTCTTCTCTCTTTGAACTCGATTGAAATAACGCCACAGAGTAAATATATAATTTAAATGTCTAAAGAAACAAAACACCTTAATGTTACTAATTAAAATTAATTATTCATTTATATATTAATAAGTAATAAGTGAAATTTTGATTAAGAAATGTTCCAGTCCTTAGGGATCTTTGAGATGGAATTAATTTATTCAAGAAAAATACAGTGTTCTTAATGATTATTACCTAATATTTTATTTTAGTGATTAACTAGCGACTCACCCTCGCTCCGCTCGGGTTTATCCGTTATTACGTTTTAACGTTTAGTATAGATTTCTCGGAGATGAGATATTTTCCCGCAGTAAAAAGTACCCTATATGTTGACCCGGATAACCAGCTATCATCAAACCAAATTTCATCAATATTTGTTCAGCGGTTTTGTCGTGATGCGGTAACAGGCAGATAGACAAACAGACAAAAATTCTAATATCTATAGATTCGGCCTCTGTATCGATAATAATGACAATTTCTATAAGATTCTCCGAAAAGTATTTAATGTACAGATTCGGCTTAAAATTTTATTATATGTATAGGTAATATTAATAATGTAAACTACTCCGACTTTATTGGGCCTATTTCAGTTTTGAACTCTTAAATTATTTTTTTAATCTATGTTTCATTAAGTTATTTTTAGGGTTCCGCACCTCAAAAGGAAAGAAACTCTTATAGGATCAGTTAGTTGTCCGTCTGTTTGTCTCTGTCTGTTAAGACCCTTTTTCTCAGTAACACGTAGAGGTATCACGTTGAAATTAATCAAATACTCAGGTCTGCAATCCTTTGAAACTGTGAAAAAATCAAGTTTCTGAGTCAACGCAATCAAAAGATACGGCCGTCTATGCCGCATATTTTATCATTTCCAAGGGAATCGAAACTTATAGGGTACTAGCGACTCGTCCTCGCTCCACTCGGATTCGTCCCTAGTTACGTTTTAACGTTTAATGTAGATTTCTCAGAGATGTGATATTTTCCCGCAGTAAAAAGTATCCTATATGTTGACCCGGATAACCAGCTATCATCATACCAAATTTCATCAAAATCTAGCCAGTGGTTTTCTCGTGATGTGTTCCCAGACAGACAGACAAAAATTCAATAAACTGTAGACTATTGATTATTTCAATAAGATTTTCCAAAAAATATTTAAGGTACAGATTCGACTCAGGTAGATTACAAAATTCTCATAAAATAAAATGTCCAACTTTCATCTATCAGCAAAAATCCCGCTAAAAAGTTCAACAATTCACCATCCCGTGGAAAACCTTACTTCTTGGGATGAAATGTAACCGTGCGATCTGACAGACAGGACATTTTTATTGCTCTCACGTATTTACTGCTGTCAGTGTAAACTCCTTATGGGGAAATCGATACGATCACTTCAATTTTATTTATATGTGTGTACAGATTCGATTTGCTAACGCATTAACGACCTATGGCTTGTGCTTTGTTGTTATTAAATTGTTTAATGAATATCCGCCTATAGTGGTGATCACGGTTCGTTCTTGGTCCAATATCGGTCTGTTAAGTTTTATACATGAACCTATCCCACGGGAACCGTAAATTTTTCCGAAATAAAAAGTAGCCTATGTGTTATTCCATACTATAATCTATCTCTGTGCCAAATTTCATCCAAATCCGTTCAGCCGTTCTGGCGTGATTGAGTAACAAACATCCATACTCACAAACATTCACATTTATAATATCAGTATAGAAATATAAATTAAAGCATTCACACTATCAATAAGACTCTAGTTCCGGTCATATCACACTCCATCAACGTTTCACTATTACGTGAATTGGCCCTTATAATGATAAGCTCGAAGTGGAACTTGTAAGCTGTTAGTGAGTGGCGAGGGTGACACCACGGACTTCCTCTTCAGGGGGGAAATAATCTGCCCCCCTCCCCTCCCCTCGCCTCTGGCTTGGCTTCATTGGTTGTCCAAAGTAGAGCGCAAGAGCCAAGTATTTGAAAAGGTGGAAGTACCTGCACAATATCTGGGAAACTTGCTCCCGACGGTCAAACCAGTGAACACTGTATATGCTTAGCCCACCATGTCAATGATAGCCGCCCGCCACAGGCATTACACCATTTTGTGGCCATCTAGTAGTAGACGAGTCACATTCTACCTAAAGTTCAAAGTTGGGACAGTTGAAAAAGCAAACATTCCCTAGTGTTATCTAATAACCCAAAATGGCCATTTTTGACCCATAAAAATATCCTACGGGAATAGCAATGAAATAGATACTAACATCTTTCATAATAGCTTTAGTCGCGGAAATTTCCTTATAATTTAAGCAGTGCGATGGGACTTCCCATCGGCAATATAAACTGAAACTTAAATATCAATTTCCCCATTTCTATCCTTAAATATGAGGAACTTTCTTATTTTTCATTCCTTTCTTAACCAAAAATGATTTCTTAAAGCTTATTTCTAACTCCTGTATGTATTAAATAAAACTATCTTTTCGGATTTTTTTCGCGGATTTATTTTGATTTTTGGTTCCTGACGTTTCGAATGCTTTACAGCAATTATGGTCACGGGAGAGACTAAGGTTTTAGATGTTTCAAAGGCTATTATATAGTTGTCACATACAACACTGTACAGTCCTGTATATATTCTTGGATGTAGATTGTAGTTGTAGTTTCTTTTTTCTTTTTTTTCCAAATTATTGTATAATTTGGTAGGTAGAAGCTCTCTTCTGACTAAAACTATTAGAGTAAGTATTAGAGTTTTATTTAGTAGATTTAGACATATACTAAAACTTTCACTAGGATCTCGACTGACGGTAAAAAAAATGTAATTCTAAGAAACTAAAAAAACATGTTTTTGACCAACTATACTAAGGGAACTCGTCAAAACGATCAAATGAACCCAAACTGGAAGATTTTTCTAGTAGCCATTAACGTGTTGAGAGGCGCATATACAGACACACCCGTGTATATGTTAACATTTAATTTCCCGGAAATTCGCACGGAGGCGTTAGAGTTCCACCATCCTACTGGCTTTATCTAATCGGTGGTATATATACCCTATTGTCTTCCATATTCCTAACAATTACAAAGATCAATCTATGTAGGCAGTAGTAGCCCAGTGGTAACGCGCTCGCTTGGGAAACCTAGTGAAGCGGGTTCAAACCCTAAGTCTTGCATCTCTGATATTTTCACGTGCGAATCATTTCCAACATGATTACCACTTGCCTTACGGTGAAGGAAAACATCGTGAGAAAACCTGCATGTCTGAGACTACCTAGCAAGTTTTAGAAAGACATGTGTAGTCCGCCAACCCGCACTTGGCCAGCGTGGTGGACTATGGCCTGATCCCCCTCGTATTGAAGGGAGGCCCGTGCCCAGCAGTGGGACGTTAAAAAGGGCTGAATACATTTCTGAGATTTACAAATATCAAATTCGAAAGAAAATAAATATCAAAAATACTCGAAAATCGAATTCTAAGATTGGAAAGATTGGACTCTATAGTATAGTTACTGTGAAGATGATACAAAATATTAAAATTAATTAATTAAAACATCCTAACTTACTCCAAGATACATTAACTTTCTATTAGCGAAAGGTATTATAAAATTGATTGTTTTGAAGATTATCCCCAACATACATACATTGTTATAAGATTGACACTTATTGATACTAAAATTCATCGTTCATGCAAATGAAGCGATTTAAAAGATTAGGACGATATTGGTAGCAAATGATTTATGGAATTTATTTAATTGATATTCGCTAAAAATATGTAAGATATTGTAGCCCAGTGGTAACGTGCTCGCTTTGAAAGCCAAATGTAGCAGGTTCAACTTGGGATGTCTAGCACCTCTGAGACATTCATGTGCGAATTGTTTTTCAAAATTATTCACGATCCACATGCCAAAATGATAAAGAGAATCGTGAGTAAGATTACATTTCTGAGAGAAATTAACTGGTTTTCGAAAAGTATGAGTCCAATTTGGTGAACTGTGGCCTGATCCCCTCGCATTAACCCGTGCCCAGCACTAGGATGTGTTTATGTATAAGTTCGACTTACCCTGGCTTCTCTGGGGTACGTCCCTAGGTACCTCACAGTAGCCTATGTGTTACTCAATGATATATATTATGTATGACAATTAGTAGATGGTGCCTACCTCGGTGGAGTAGAAGCTAGCAAGTACGGCTGCAAATCGAGAGGTCCTGGGTTCGAGTCCCGGGTCGGGCCAAGTTTAGTTATTGAGTCTTTCTGTTTAGTAAGTCTCAGTAGCAGCCCGGAGTTGGGAAGTTGGCGGTGTTTCACCCGCCGTGCCTCGGAGAGCACGTAAAGCCGTCGGTCCTGCGCCTTAACTCTCACTGGTCGTGTCCCGTGTCGTCCCACCGGAGTATGAGAATGACAGAAATAGAGAGTGCACGTAGTGTCTGCGCTCTCTCTCACACGCGCTACACTATAATATCTCCTGCGCAGATGGCTTGTCTCAATGAGACTGGCCGCCGTGGCCGAAGTCGGTCGGGAGGCAACTGTGCAATTTTTTCATATTGCCTTTCTGTTCATTGACGAGAGAACAGAAAATGACTGTATTATTCTATAATATTTGGGTTTCTTGCCTGCATAAAGAATTTATTATTATTTACTAGCGTCTTACCCTCGCTTTGCTCGGGTCTGTTTTAATTTTTTTTAGCGGAACCCTAATTCTTTTTTTAAAATAAATGTAGCCTAAGTTACTCCTTATAACCTCAGCTATCTGCCAGTGAAAATTCCGTCAAAATCACTCCAGCCGTTTTGGAGATTAGCTGAAACAAACAGACAAACATTTTAAAAACTGTTTTTCTTATAAGTACCGTACATAATTCCATATGCATTTAGTATAAAGCTGTTATTTTGACATTACACACAGACACTTCAATTTTACTTATATGTATAGATTATTATTATTATTATAAATATTTAATGTATTAACTTTAACCAATTTCAGTTGAGTGGCACTGCATACAGCCCATTCGGAGCATACACCGGAGGAGTCCCCCCCGCGTCCTACTGGTACAACACCTACCCTCAGCAGCTGGGGGGTTTCCTGCAAGGAGTTCAAGGGGTCCAGGGGTACTCTTACGCTGGTCAATTTGCGGGATACCAACAACAGTATATGGGGTATGTTTTTTTATTCATCTATAGTAAAATATGAAGAGATTTTGTTAGTTTGTTTGTAGTGTCTGGTACTATCAGGTATATTTGGCAAACTTCAGCATTTAATAGAGTATTGCTCTTAGGAGCAAAATATAGTTATAATTTTTTAATAATGCTGTATTATTGCTGTAAATTACGCAGTTTGAGCTGATATATTAGTATAATATTGTATGTATGTATGTAATATGTATGTATCCAGCCATAATCTTAGAATTCGATTTTCGAGTAGGTACTTTTGATATTTTTTTCTTTCGAATTTGATATTTGTAAATCTCAGAAATGCATTCAGCCCTTTTTAACGTCCCACTGCTGGGGGTGGGCCTCCCTTCAATACGAGGGGGATCAGGCCATAGTCCACCACGCTGGCCAAGTGCGGGCGGACTTCACATGTCTTTCGAAAACTTGCTAGGTTCTCTCAGACATGCAATTTTGCATAATATTTTCCTTCACCGTAAGTATAATATTAAGGTCCTGAATAGGACGTTACAATGAATGCCCCCAGGACTCGAACCCGCGACCGCTGGCACAGCAAGTAGGCACTACAAACTAAACCAAACGTATCGACAAAATTCCTTTACATTATTCGCATTTATTTTTTGAATAATTAATTGCCTTTTTTCAATTCCAGGATGGGAGGGGTTCAGCTCCCTTGGGCTTTGGGGGGTGGTGTAGGTGGTGTGGGGGGTGTTGGGGGTGTCGCTGCTATGTCCCAACCCCCTCAGGTCCTGCACTACCCGGTCCAACATTTTCAGGTTCAACCGGTACGTTAAATACTAAATGAAAAATTTTCAAACTAATATTATAGAAGTAAAGTGTGTAAGTTTGTATGTATGGGGTAATCTCGAAAACTACTGAACTGATTCTGACAATACTTTCACTAATAGTAAGCTACGTTACCTCAGAGTGCTGTAGGCTAGTTTTTATACCAATAAAAATGTGTTTACTGTCAGAAATAATAACTTATTAAAGTAAAAAAAAAACTGACCCTAGCATCGCGTCGTACTGCTTTATCAGCTACTGTTATATATATATATATATATATATATATATATATATATATATATATATATATAATCACTCGAGCGATATTCAAAATTATTTTAAAAATTAATAATCCATCCTCAGAAGTGGAGTGTTATCTTGTCACTACATAGTATAAAACAAAGTCGCTTCCCGCTGTCTGTCTGTTTCTATATATGCTTAGATCTTTGACTTGATCTTAGACACAAATTGGCCTTCATTCCGTAAAATAATATCCATATACTCTATGACACTCACGTTATCGAGATGAATCTAATGACATATGAATCATCAAAATCGGTTAAGCCGTTTAGTAATTATGTGGGAACAAATGATTGGACGTACATAGATGTGAAAATATAATAAGCTTCTTGACTTAACCGCAGTCGGATAAAATAGAAAGTGTTATGAGTTTAGACTTAGTTTTAGCCTATTCATATGGTATACAAGTTCGATTCTTTGTTGAGACCATCCTTTTTTTCATATATGTATGTTGGGACAACACACAGCACCATCTAGTTCCATGGTAAGCTACGAGGCCTGTGTTATGGATAACAGATAGTTGATACACTTCACATTTATAACTTTAAAACATACATGTTATAAATATAAACACCCATGACTGGACTAACATTCGTGCTCATCACACAAATGAACGCCCCCAGCGGGACTCGAATTCGCGACCGCTGGCACAGAAAGTAGGGTCACAACACTGAGCCAAACTTGTCGTCAACATTTTTCACACATTCTTCCATCTTTCCTTAGTGTATCTTATTTAAAATTCGGATTCCAGCGCAAAATTTCATATTTCAGGATCCGGATTAGAAATAAATGAGAAAATTATAAAGAGTAACTATTTTTATTTAAATTATTTTATTTTGCTGACCCTATTTATACAGTATTTTTTATTACTATTAACTGTACGACTAATATTATTTTTATTAGTCCGGCTATTGATTATTAAAAAAAAACCTGCCAAGTGCGAGTCGGACTAGCGCACGAAGGGTTCCGTACTATTATCTATAAAAACGGCACAAAAATTATGTCTGTTGTATGCGAGCCCCCCTTAATTATTTGTTTTAATTTAATTATTTATTTATAAAGTGAATATATAACTAAATATTCTGTGAATATTTCAAGCGTCTACCTGTTGCCGTTATCAATATCGAGCAAAAATGAGCAAAAAAATCACCTTTGTTGTATGGGAGCCCCCTTAAATATTTATTTTATTCTGTTTTTTAGTATTTGTTGTTGTAGCGGCAACATTTCAACTGTCTAACTATCACGGTTCATAAGATACAGCCTGGTGGCAGACGGACAGACAGACAGACAGACGGACGAACAGCGTAGTCTTAGTAATAGGGTCCCGTTGTACCCTTTGGGTACGGAACCCTAAAAACATATTTTTTTTACTTTTTTAATCTTAAAAAACATATAGCAATTATGATGTTGGGGGTTCCGGGTTTGATATAAAAAATAACCCTTCGTGCGCGAGTCCGACTCGCACTTGGCTGGTTTTGAATCACGTGAATAAAATATTTAATCGATTCAAATTTGTCAAAAATGTTAAACTCAAGTAATTGAAAATTGAGTTTGGACAAATAATGATATATTAGTTGTACAGTAACTAGATTAATATTAACTTTTATTTAATTTATATACAATGCATGTATATTTTATTTTATTCCAATCTTTTGAGTTATTTCATCTCTTATTTCATACTTAAAAACAACAAAAACAAATTATCCCACGGGAACCGTATATTTTCCCGGGATAAAAAGTAGCCTATGTGTTATTCCAGACTATAATCTAACAAAGCTGTTATTTTGACATTACAAACAGACACTTCAATTTTATTTATCTGTATAGATAATAGTTGCATTTAAATATTTTTATCAAGCTTACCTGAGCCTGTAATCGAACTAAAAACGTAAAAAAATACACGTTCACTATTTTTTTCTAACTAATGATAAAATAAACTCGAACGAACATTCTGACTTATAATTTATTAAAACCTGTATATTCTCTCTTTCTCTTTTCTCTCTCTCTCTCTCTCTCTCTCTCTCTCTCTCTTTTATGTATCTCTGTTTTGTGATGTGCCCTAAAGTGTATCTATTTATATTATTACAGATCGGAGAGGATGAATGGCTGGCCCCGAGTTTGCTCGTGTGAGGACAACGTGCCGCGCCCCCCGACCCTTGCTGCTGTAAAGAGTGGATGTAAACCTAAAAACTTCATCCTAATCGATTCAATCTTAATTTAACCTTCGTTTCTTTGATCTCGTTGATAATATCGATTTTATTATTTGAAAGATTCAATGCTATCAACCGTTCAATCTTGTGATTATAAAATTGTCAATCATATCATAATTAAATTGATCAATGGAATGATTTAAAATCATTAACCACATTGATAACGGTTGATAGTGGTTGATTTTGACGGTTTATTGAAGTAGACGTTAAGGCTTCTAATAAAAAAGCATAATGATAAAACAAATGAATAAAACGTTATATTTTAAAACCAACTAAAGAAAGAAGTACGAACTATGATGATAGTAAATGAAACTACGGCTCATGCATTTGATTTAACTAAAAAGCTCAAATCTTACTTTTTGATTAGAAGCTTTTTCTCCACGTGGGTTGGTCAATCCTTAGATTTTTTAGTATAATATATTATAGTCATTTTGCTAGTCATTTTTAATTTTTTTCTTTTTAAATCTAAACATTATTTATTTTAACATAAAACTTTGTATAATCAAATGGTATTCCATCTATCCTCTACAAGATTCTAGAACTTGTTTTTTGTTTTTATTTATAAAGTTCCGAATACCAGTTGGTTAGGCGAAGTTTTTTTTTGAACAGTGGCAAAGGTTTGGGCGGACAGGCGTCCCGCCGTTATATGGATACTCTTTGTGGGTAAAGACGAAATGGATAAAAAAATGTGAGTCACTCTATCGAAATATTTATTTCTACCGCTGCTTATGACTTGAGAATGCGAATAATATGATAATTTTTAGAAAATATTATATAGTTATTTAAAATAAGTAGGCTAAGGTATAGCTAAGGATCCATTGAGTACGCGGGCCAATAAAGGTTGCGACGATTCGTGTGAAAGATTTTTTTTTTTGGAACCAAAAATACGGTACCAAAAGCACAAGAATAGGATAAGATTAAAAAAAATGTAGATTTTTCGAAAAATGTTTAAAAAATAGTAAAATGTAGGCAAGGTACAGATCGCGAGTGAGACGTTTTTTAAAAAAAATTATATCTGCAGAATGCTAGGATGGTTAGATATAAAAAAAAATATATACGAAAGAGTTTTTAGTCGGTTTTTTTTTAACAACAACAATGCCAAACCCATAATATAAAATCATTAATATACTGTTATAAAAAGGTTGTGTCTAAATTATATGGACTTGAAGATCAAAACGTGGAATACCCGAAAAGTAGAAAAAATTAGATTTATTTATAATAATAAGTGAAAAGAAAAAATATTTATTGTAACTTAAGGCATTTAATCGTTTACTGTAGCTAGTGGTAACGGAATGTATGAGACAAATGTGTACGCGTCTTTTTTTTTTAGAAAAAAAAAACTTTTGCTGTCATTTTCTTTCACTGACGTTACTTTTTTTTGACTAGACTTTAAATGGCGAAAGTAGTTTTTACTACTGTCTTTTTTGAAAACTTTTTAAAATGGCGTACTGTGGACGTTATATGATATTTTGTAAAAAATGTATTTTATATATTATATTAATCGTTATTGTTTTTTCAGTAGTTTTCTTTTCTATTTAGCGTTAATTTGAGCATGTAAAAAAAAACTTGTGAGACATATCGCTAGGAAAAAAAAACTATAATAAGATATTATTATATACTTAATAAAATATATTATTTCCGCTAGATAATTGACATGTCAATTTATTTCATCCAATCAATTGTACGGTCGCTGGACTCTGGAATAGATCATGTATTTTCAACGGCGACCTCTCGGCATCAAATAAATTAGTACTAGATAGTCAAATTTAGTTAAACTAAGCTAGAATTATGGTATGATGAATTCGTGTATGCCTACGAACCGCTTGAGTAGATATAGAATGCAAATATATCCATGTAGTTTTAAGATTTTCGACGTCGCCGACTGTCTTTTACTGTGGACGATGTTTTTACATCGCAATAACCCACGTCTCGACACGTCGTTGCCTTTCTATTGTTGCTGTACTTCCTTCTAAAAATAGATTCGTGCTAAGTAAGAATTAAAATAGGTACGGCTTTTAAGTTTTCCCATAGATTAACAAGCTAAGGTATTTTACTTATGGGGTTAGGCCGATACGGTCGCTTTAACGGAGATACGTCTTTTGGCAGATGTGACGTTTTTTCTTATTACGACGGTCAATGATAACATGTTTCATTAATTGACGTTTGTTGAAAGGTCCACAATTTTTATCAATCAAGCCAACCAATAATCTGTTTTTAGTTTTTCTTATCAGCGATATTAACTTATATGACGTTATTGACTTTATATCGCTAGTAAGAAATCTACAGATAGATAGGGCTGTTGGAATTTGGATGGAGAGATAGGTTATATTGACCGTAAGACCATATCAGAATCGACCAGCTTGTAGCAATGTATCGTCATACCGTAATGCTCAAAGGACGTATTCACGTAAAGTCGAGACTCCATTAGAAAATGGATAATATTAGCTAGGAAAATTGTAAGATTTATGAATGATATTATATATACAAAATTATTGTGCAAAAATTACATATATCGTTTAGATAGGCTATGAAATGTACGAAGTTTCATTTGGGTTTTCTGAGTTTTTTTTTTTTTTTTTATTTTTTCATTTGTCCATTCCATTCTTGAATAAGGTAATAATTTTAAGTCCCAAAATATAACACCAAATATTTTATAATCCTTGAATAAATGTAAAATGTAGAAGCATGATAAATTCTCATCTTAAATGAAACTTAAAATGCCTTAACTGTAAATGTATTCTCCTTTCGACTATTATTTTACATGTAGCATTGTTTTTTAAATTGTATATTCAAAAATTAATTGAACAAATATAATATGAAAAAAAAATGAAAATTTGAAAAATTCAAAATGATGAAAATTTTCAGCGAAAATTTTGAATATACCATTTTGAAAATATAAAGTGCCAAACTATTTTGTTACATATTCCTTTATATGTCGTTCCGAAGTAAGTATAACACCAATGATCAGACTTGAATAATCCTCTAAGAGCGATTCTAAATTGTATTTTTACAGCCTTGAAAGTAGTTCATATACCTGTATATGAATGTCAATTACGCATTCATTTATTATCTATCATAATTTAAATGAATAACATCGAGTACCTGCCGAATAAAGCCTTCGTATTATTATAATAATTACAAAAAAAATGAAGAAATATAATTTAACATTTAATTCGTGAATAATTAAATAGTTATTTAAATGAATAGTTTGTTCAAGGCTGTAAAAAGCGTAGTCTAGTCTATAATGTTCGTAATAAATATTACTCAATGTTTTTTTTTTTTTATATATTCTAGTAGTGGTTTTCCCTTTGTTTTAGAAAAATGCTAGATTTTTGATGTGTTATAGAGTAATTCCCAGAGGTCGCGTGCTTAAGAAACATTGTTTTGAAACACAAAAAAGTAAATATTTTTTGATATTTATAAAATGGATTTTTCCAATCCATTCGATGTCTCGTAGGTTTTCTTTTTAATCTGTGGCTGAATAGGGTGTTTAAGGATCTGTGGAACTCGTGGAATGGACGACTTAATATAGAAATAATACACAATGTAATTTAAAATATACAAAGAGAATATCTAAATAAATATGCATTATGTACCCAAAGATGTTATGACCTCTGTCAATTAAAGAGTAATGATATTATTGATATTTCTTAAACGAATGGCAATATGGAGAGATATTTACTACCCACCCACACGAAACATACCCACGAATCGAAAACAAGATGGTTTAGTGGGTCATTCAATATTTTATATCAATGCCTCATACAATTTGTGCCTATTTCTATATTACGTCATGGGTATTGTACTTTATTTAACTGTAACTTAAACGTATACTGTACAAATATCCTGAAAAGTAATTGACATTTATCAAAGTATAAAAAATAAATAATAATAACAATAGGGTATTTGAAATATTAAAAAAATATAAACAAATAAAATTAAAAATGTTATTAAAAATTTTAAAAAATATTCGTTTCAAAATTTTATTGAAAATAACTTAATTTATAATTAAGTTAATAATAATGCGGCCGTATTTTTTTGTTTTTGTATCACTCTATATTACTTTATATTTTACTTATTTAAAATTTGAAAAAGCTCAAACACCCTAATGTTAAAACATAAGGTTAAAAAAATATATAAATAAAAATTATTATTTCTTCTTAATTTATTTATGTAAATAAAAAAAATATGATATATGGCAATTATTATTCAGAATAAAAAAAATTATCACAGCAATAATAACGCAATAGGTGTTGTAGATTTTTTATTTCTCGTATCGCTAGTTGATGTATGGAGAAAAAAATTCTGAGTTTAAAAAACTTAAGACTATCGCATTTATTTCATATTTTACGCCCATTTCCTTTTTTCTACCGTCCATAAATGTTGTATTAGAGGTAGTTTTGTTTTGTTTTTTTTTTTTCTTAACTTTCTAAACGTACAGTAATATTTCGTAGACTACCCGAGCTTTTGTTAAGAATGTGATGATAACCGATATGACCATAACGTGTTAGTGATTTACACGGTTTTTCCCCATTTTGTATTTTTATTAAAAGAGTCTACCCTTACGCGACTAATTTATATCCTAATGTGACTATAAGATACGTTCTGATCGGTGTACTTTAGAAATTTTAACGTTTTTTCACGAAAATTTTCGTCAATTTCCCACGAAAATTTTCGTTTCAAGTGAAAAAATTTTACGGAAATATATGAAAAATTTTCAAATTTCTATCTATTAGTGAAACCGATCATAGGATTAAATGATTATTTAATTTTTACCCCCCTTTAAATTTTTTATTTCTGATCACGTTAAAATTAGATGCATAGATAAAATAGTATGTTAAATATGTAATAATAAGTCTTCGCTTGTTGATTATTTTGTATTTCGGTTATGTTTTCAGAAAACAATTTTGTTGATCCGTTGTGATGGCATTGAAAAAATAGTGTCGTTCCAACAAAATTATCTAATTTATTTTTTAACTTTATATACTACTATTGACGATTTATTTAAATTTATTTTTTTTAAATCTATCTATGTATACTCTATGCTCGTAATTTTTGAGAATGACACTATTTTTTTTTTAAATGTCACTGTCACTTTGTTGATTTTGACTGTTCTTGATTTAAATGAAATTTACCTAGCTATAAAGATATATTACTCCGTACCTACCTATAGAATAATTTAGGTGAAGTAATATAAGGATATATAAGATGCGATAACACATAAAATAAAAACAATCGGGTGTTTTATTTATACCTTACTCCTTACACATTTTTTTTTAATAATAACAGAAATGTCATATTTGTTGATAGATTGGGACAAGTTTTAGGAGTGTCAGGGCATTGTGTTTAATAAGAAGTAGAGGTGGAATATTTTTGTAAAAAATAATTTGAGTAAAACTATCTTTTCGCGGTTTTTTTTACGGATTTATACATATATCCATTAAAACAAAAATCCAACATAAATCCGCGAAAAATTCGAAAAGACAATTTTGTTTAAAATGTCAAATATTCGCGTAAATCTATGAATAAGAAAGAATAATTTAAAGAAGCTTCTTTATATCAATCAATCAATCAGTCAATCAATCAATCAAAATATACTTTATTCAAATAGACTTTTACAAGCACTTTTGAATCGTCAATTTTACATTTTAAATTTAAATTAAACGTCAGTGTAGTCTGTCCGTGAGGAATCTACCACCGGCTCGGAAGGCAGTTCCGCTGAGAAGAGCACAAGAGAAACTCAATTTATAGCGTTGGATTTACACTAGGGGCACTCGGGGTACTGCCCAGGGTGGCAAATTCGGAGGGTGAGAAAAAGAAATCTAGTATTACATTTAGTACATTTTTCGAAAAATTGAATATATTTATAAATTACTAGCGACTTACCCCTGCTTCGCTCGGGTGCGTCCCTAGGTAGGTACGTTTTAATTTTTTGAGCGAAACAGCCAGCCGTTTCGGAGATTAGCCAGAACAAACAGACAGACAGACAAAAATTTTAAAAATTGTGTTTTTCTTATAAGTACCGTATATAAATCCATATGCATTTAGTATAAAGCTGTTATTTTGACATTACACACAGACACTTCAATTTTATTTATCTGTATAGATTTTTTTGCAGTTTTAAAAAAAATTATAAAATAAAAATTAATTATTCTTTTTAAATTAAATAATAAAAGCAATAACATTCTGGCCCAATCTACTACAAAAACAATATAAACAAATATTTGTTCGATAAAATACACACACTTCTCCGAAGAATTAACAAAGTAACTCATTCGTTAGTTACATTAGGACTTATGATGCAATTTTTTATTTAGAATGAAAATTTTCGATATTTGGGCATCATTTTTTGGAGTTAATTTTGTAGCATTATCAATAACTAGCGACTCACCCTCGCTTCGCTTCGGGTTCGTCTCTAGACAAAAAAAACTCTATCCCACGGGAACCGTACATTTTTTCCGGAATGATATATAGCCTAAAGCCTTCCTCGATAAATGGACTATCCAACATAAAAAGAATTTTTCAATTCCATCCAGTAGTTCCTGAGATTAGCGCGTTCAACCAAACAAACAAACAAACAATCAAACAAACTCTTCAGCTTTATAATATTAGTATAGATATGATATGAGTATATATGATTAGAAGACATTCAAATAAACATAAAAGTATTAACAATATAATGTCCTAAAGTGTCAAGTTTCAGAAATATTCAAAAAAAAAAAACAAATGAACTAACAGTATCAGTAGATATAGTATATAGTATATGTAATGTAATATATGTTAAACTAGCGACACACCCTCGCTCCGCTCGGGTTCGTCCCTACTGACGTTTTAACATTTAGTATAGATTTCTCAGAGATGAGATATTTTCCCGCAGTAAAAAGTATCCTATATGTTGACCCGGATAACCAGCTATCATCATACCAAATTTCATCAAAATCCCTTCAGTGGTTTTTCTGTGATACGGTAACAGACAGACAGACAGAGAGACGGACAGACAGACAGACAGACAGACAGAAATTTTAAAATCTGTAGATTCGGCTTCTTTATCGATAATAATGACTATTTCAGAGATAGACTCATAAGATTTTCAAAAAAATATTTAATATACAGATTCGGCTAAGTTACAATTTTATTAGGTACTAACCCTCGCTTCGCTCGGGTTCGTCCCTAGTTACGTTTTACTGCTGAACTGAGCTAAACGTTGATAAGATATATATTTCGGACGGTACATCGCATAAGTCACAAAATCTTGGGCTCCGATATATATTAAATGTTTAATAATAGACAAGTGTTCATATACTTCTGTAAATACATTTATTTTCTGCTTAAAAATTATACTTTTTGCAGTGTATATAATAGAGTAATCAAATCAGTGAATTAAACAAATGAGTGGACAATTAATAACTGAACTACTGCTAAACATGGAAAAAATAAAGTGAAGTGGGTAAACGTACTTTATTTCTCTCTGCTAAAATGAAATAATTACTCAGCATCAAAAACTAAATCATCGGTTAGTGATCGTCACATTCAACAACTAACTTAGACTAACCGATAGCTCTGGCGTCTAAGTGTCAGCTTCAATAGTTACTATCCAGTGTGTCGTGGTTCAAATCCAACAAACATAAACAATTTTATTTTAATTTATTTGCTGTCGTGTAATATTTAATATGTCCAAACAAATTATCTGGGGTTGCTGCGAGGAAGACTCGGATAGTACGAAAGACGATTGCGTGAAGTGTCAAAGTTGTAACACATTCCACCACATATTGTGTCTACAACCCACAAATACTAAGGAAGCTGCTTTAATAAAATCGAATTCAAATTGGAAATGCCCAATGTGTTCTATAAGTTCAAGATCTTGTAAAGAAGATGATACGCCTATCCAACCTCATACAAATAAAAATATAACGAAGAGGTCTAAGAAACGTGTTGCCTTGTCGTCGCCTCCGCATTCGATTGAAAGCGCTCTCACCACTAATGATATACGTGAGATTATTCGTGAGGAACTAAAAAAAGTCATGCAGGAATCGCTGTCCGAATTAAATAAAAATATGTGCGCTCTTCTCAACAGTGAGTTAAAAGACCTTAAAAATGAACTACAATCTATAAAAGATTCAATGACATTTATGAATTCTCAATATGAAGATGTCATGAGAGATTTTAAGTCTATTTCCGCAACAGTTGAGGAAGTAAAGTTGCAAAATCACAAATTACATACGACTGTTCATGATCTCTCGCATCAGATCCATATTCTTGAGCAAAACGCACGTGCTTCTAATATTGAAATACAATGTATTCCCGAAAGTCGAAATGAAAATATTGTAAATATAGTTAAACAGCTGGGCAATGCTATTGGAATCAATATCAAGGAAGAAAACATTTCACACTGTACTCGCATCGCCAAGAAGAATCGGGAAAGCACTAGGCCGAGGTCTATTATTGTGCAGTTAAACTCTCCGTTGTCTCGTGATAACATTTTGGCAGCTGTAACCAAATTCAACAGGGGCAAAGACAAACCTAATAAATTGAACACTTCTCACTTAGGGTACAAAGGTGAATCTAAACCAGTTTATGTAAATGAACATCTTTCCGCTTATAATAAAGAATTACATGCCGCTACTCGGATAAAGGCGAGAGAGAAGGGTTACCTTTATACATGGATTCGTAACGGGCGCATATTCGTAAGAAAGAACGCAAATTCTGAATATCGCTTAATAAAAGACTACGAATCATTAAAAAACTTAATTTAACTTATTGTTCAGAGCTTGCATTGGAATTATAATATATTTATATCTGTACATTCATGTTAAGCATTTACTACCAAAATGTACGTGGATTGCGAACAAAAACAAATGAGTTTTACAGATCCGTATGTGGTTACGACTATGATGTTATTTTACTAACTGAAACCTGGTTGAATGAAAACATAATGAGTACAGAACTTTTTGATACTAGATACACAGTTTATAGACGGGATAGACAATTAAGTAATAGAAAAAAGGATGGGGGTGGTGTTCTCGTAGCGGTAAGGAATACCATAAAATCGGTCCGTCTTAATAAATTTGAAAGCAGTAATAAAGATATCTGGGTGGCATTAGAATTTCGAATACGTAATACTTTTATTCATGTTAACATATGTTCCATTTATCTACCTCCACCTTTTGATAGAAAAAGGCTGGATAGCTTCTTTGATTGTTATAACTCATTTAAAAATTGTCTTGAAGGATACACACTCATTGTTGGAGATTTTAATATGAGTTTTTTGGATTGGGATTCAAATAAAATGTCCTTAAGTAACTATAACTCGTTAACCTCCCAATCTGTATCTGACTTTCTCTCAATTAACAATCTCCGGCAATGTAATGCTGTTAATAACCATAAAGGCAAACTACTCGACCTAGTCCTCTCTGATGTGCCTGAGTGTCTGGTCTCAGGATCAGTCAGTGCACTATGCAAAGCAGATGTCTATCACCCACCTTTAGAGATAGCAATTAAAATTAACAATGTTAGTTATTTACCATGTAATAGGAGTATTATTAAGTATGATTTCCATAAAGCTGATTATATTAAAATAAACAATTTTTTAGATACTATTGACTGGGAAAAGCTATTTGAGAGTTGCAATACCGTAAACGAAATGGTATCCTCCTTCAATTCTGTCATTAAAAATGCAATTGAGACATTTATACCACCCAAAATATCAAAAAATAAACGTTACCCATTCTGGTATAGTCGGAGACTAATTAAAATGTTAAACGAGAAGAATAGAATAAGAGTAAAATTTAAAAAATATAAAAATCCAAGAGATGAAATAGAATTACAAATCCTAAGAGAGCGTAGTGAAAGAGAGATAAACAATTGTTACAAGCGTTACTTATGTAATATAGAGGATCTAATAACTAGGAGCTCCCATTATTTCTTTTCCTACATTAAAAGAAAGAGAGGCTTAGGAAGCTCATATCCTCACACAATGGCATATGGTGATAGTAAAACTTCTGATGGGATAGAAATTTGTAACATGTTTGCAACGTACTTTTCATCTGTGTATAAAGAAGATCTTATTAATACTCCCAATTTGTATGATAAAGTTTGTAACGATTATTTAATGAAAATTAGTAAACACAGTGATTCTCTGTCCGTATTTAAAATTAAAGAGGATGAGGTCCTCACAAAATTACAGAAGCTAAATACTTCCAAAGGAACGGGTCCAGACAATGTCTCTCCACTATTTATAGTTAAATGTGCGCACAATTTAGCCAAACCTCTTACTTTGATTTATAATGAGTCTATTGCGTCCGGTATTTTTCCTAATGATTGGAAGATCGCAAGGGTGGTCCCAGTTGCTAAAACTGACGATAACACACAGGTACAGAATTACAGGCCAATATCATTGCTTTGTGTTTTCGCGAAGATTTTCGAGGCGCTGCTTTGTCCATATATTCAGCATTATTTTCATAAATACATAACAGAATCTCAACACGGATTTGTCAGATCAAGATCTACTACATCAAACCTTGTCACTTTTACTGAAAAAATATCTGACGCAATTGATAAAAACAAACAGGTTGATGCTGTATATATGGATTTTAGTAGGGCCTTCGACACAGTTTCCCATAGAATTCTTTTATATAAGTTGGCTATATATGGCATTTCTGGCTCCCTACTTCAATGGTTTCAGTCATACTTAGCAAACCGATCGTTTTTCGTAGTGGTAGGTGGGTACGAATCAGCAATCAAAACAGTAAAATCTGGTGTCCCCCAGGGATCTCATTTGGGGCCCACTCTTTTCAACATATTTATAAATGATATTATCGATTGCTTTAAGAATTCTGCGCCTTTCATGTATGCTGACGACCTAAAGCTCATAAAAATCGTAAACGACCTTGTAGATGTACAGCTCTTACAAGATGATATAAATAAGATCATGAAATGGTGTTCTAATAATAACATTGAAATAAATAATAAAAAGTGTTTTCACATTAAATTCACTCGAAAAGTTAATGTTTTACCCTCTAGCTATGTTGCTGGTAATAACGTTCTACGTGAGGTTAATGAAGTAAGAGATTTAGGAGTCATTATTGATCGCAAATTAACATTTACTCCGCACATAGACTACGTGGTTAAAAAAGCATCAAAAATGTTAGGTTTTGTTATGCGCAATGGTAAAGAGTTCACCAAGAGCAGGACTAAAATAATTCTGTATAACGCCTTAGTACGCAGCATTTTAGAGTACTGCTCTACTGTCTGGAGACCACACTATGCTACGCACATGTTAAGAATTGAAAGAATTCAAAAACGCTTTCTTCGACATCTTGCCTTTACTTCGGGAAGGTCCTCGATACTAAAAGGATATAAGGATCGACTTAAGTTCTTTAAAATTAACTCGCTTGAAGACCGTAGAAACTTATTAGATCTAGTATTTCTATATAAAGTACTTAATAACCGAATTCACTGTCCAGAGCTGCTTAGGCAATTCGAATTGTACGCACCTTCAAGATACCCCAGAAAGGTTATTAGTCTCTTTTCATACCCACGTCGCTCCACAGTTATGGGTGCTAATTCTCCTATTCCTAGAATATGCCATTTATATAATAGCATTAGTACCTTGGATGTTTTTCACCAGTCAATAGTCACATTTCGAAAATTAATTTTAGAAGCAGTAATTCAATAATTTAATAATAATTAATATCTATTTTTTATATTACATCAATTTAATAATACGAAATGTAAAGTTGTTGGTGAACCTAATAAAGAGAAAAAAAAAAAAAAAGTCAGTCTGTGAGTCGCGAGCACTGAACAAAAATAGTAATTGCGAATGTACCTTAGGTGATAGACGTATAATATTGCGAACTTAACTTTTTAAGACCTACAATTTTCTAGTACATTGTTTTGATGTATCTCTTAAGGTTCAGCCAGCGTTAGCCATAGAAATTTCTAAGGACGACTCGATAGAACCAGTCATTGCGTTTTCCCGCGGGAACGAAAAATGTGCCTGTAGTAAAAGGTATCCTAAATGTTGACCCGAGTGATAAGCTATCACTATAAATTTTTTTGTTAAAATCGGTTCAGTACTTTTTGCGTGAAACGCGTACAGACAAAGAGACAAACAGACAAACAGACAAAAAATTTAATAACTATTGTTTTGGGGTCTATATCGTATACATAATACGTTACAGTCATTGTTTTTTTAAAATATTTCATGTACAGATTTCGATAAGTTACTGCTTTATTATAGTATTATTATAGTATAGATATGTATAGCTGTCGCTGTGACTGCAGTTTGAAGTAAAATAAAAATTATGTTGACTTACTTAATACTTAAAACAATTAAAAGCTAGAAAATATTATAAGATAATATGCATATAATATTAGGAATATTTATTAAATAATTTAATAATAAAAATAAATTAATAATATTTTCTTTGATATCACAAGAATTTTTAACTAAATTGGTGATATCATTTCCCAGCTATTTTTATACTAGTGACTTACCCTCGCTTCGCTCGGATTCGTCTCTAAGTATGTTTTAACGGTTAGTATGGGATAGAAACTCTGTGCAAAATAAAGATAAATCTATCCCACGGGAATCGCACATTTTTCCGGGATAAAAAGTAACCTATGTGTTATTTCAGACTATAATCTACCTCTGTGCCAAATTTCATCCAGTTCCGTTTAGCAGTTCTGACGTGATCGAGTAACAAACATCCATACATCCAAACTTTTAAGGATTTGCTTTCCTTTTTAATCGCAAGGGTTATATTTTATATATTCCTATAAATATAAAAGGAATTCGCCGGCGAGCGTCTGTTTATACATGATGTCTAATCTCGAGAACTACTAAAGGAATTTGGATGCTGTTTTTGCTATTATCTATACTAATATTATATAGAGTAAAGATTTTTTGTTTGATTGTTTGTTTGTACCGAATAAGCTCCGAAACTACTGGACTGATTTAGATGAAATTTGGTAAGATAGTTTGAGACCCTGGGAAGGGCATAGGATAGTTTTTATCCCGGATATCATCCCTTAAGGGGATAAAAATAGGAGGTGAAAATTTGTATGGGAAAGTAAAGTAGTATATAAATGTGAAAGTGTGTTTGTTTGTTTGTAAGTTTGTTCTTCTTTGAACGTTGAAGACGTGGGTTCTGCTAGTATGAAATAATCAGTAAAATAACAGAAAAGGAGGGGTTTCGATAAGGCCCTTTACCGGCCCTTAAGTTTATAATCTAGATCATTCTTACTTTTTTTTATAATGTGCATAATATAAGGCTTTCAAAAATACATATACTTTTTGTGTAACTTGATAGGACCTTTATGAAAGGAACCGCTTAACTTGGCTTGTTTTACAAAAATACGTCATTTCTGTAGTTTTTGCAATCTTTATCTAGTTATTGTATATAGAGCGCAACCAAGTAACAAAGCGATTTTCATATATGTGGTGCACAAATACGTAAGCTATTACATGTATAAAAATCGTCGTGTTACTACACTGCGCTCATGGTATAAAATAAATAAATTGTAGATTTTATTGTATTGTATTGTTGAAGATTGTATTGAAGATGCTGCAGTTAAATGGTCAAATCAAAAAGCGGAGGACTCTACGTAATATATTAATGTCTTTTGCACCTTGTTTAAGTTTGATATCTCAAAATAAAACCGATTAGTATAATATTAATTAGTATATTTTGTCATTTTGTTCACATCAAGTGGTAATCAAACATTTACCTTAACACGTTCACTGCGGCAATAGGTCGAAACAACCCGATACGAGACTTCCCCGTGGTGCGGCACGAAAAATCTGTGTCTTACCGCTGGTGCAGGATAGATATCACTTTCGTTTTATGAAATAAAAAAGGGACTTTTAAAGTTTTATTTTTACCTCTTCAAATATTTGACGTAGATACAAAAAAAATATATCAGATCTATTCGACCCTATAACGACTAGCAGTAAACATTTTTCGCTAAATTCAAAAATATTTTATTCAGCTTTAAATTATTACATTTTTTTACTGAACGTCATGAGTCTACTACCAGTTCGGAAAGTAGAAGCCTCAGACCTGAGAAGAACTGGCGAAAGAAACTCAGCGGGACTAATATTTTTTTAATAAATTATAATTTACAATATTACTATAAAGTTGAAGTAGCCTGGAGGCGATCACTTCATTCCCAAGGCGTGCTATCTTCTATAAAATCATTTATTGTATAATAGCCTTTAGCACACAAACGTTCTTTAACAATTTTTTTGAATTTAGCGATGGAAGCTTTTTGAACATTTTCTGGGATCCTGTTGTACAAGCGTATACATTGTCCATAAAAAGAATTACTGACTCTCTGTAGACGAGTCACAGGCATTACAAGTTTGTGTTTGCTCCTAGTATTAATGTTATGCATGTCACAATTCTTGGGAAATTCGTGTATATTTTTACGAACATACATAACATTTTCGTACACGTACTGAGAAGCAACAGTCAATATTTTTATTTCTTTAAACTTATCTCTTAATGACACTCTAGGACTTAAACTATAAATTGCACGAATAGCTCTTTTCTGCAGGACAAAGACGGTGCTAGGTGCGGTTATCGGGTCTTTCAGAACTGATGACCCGATGACCCGATAGCAGCACCAGATTTCGTGTTCGTCACACTAGTGCTGCGCATAAGTTAGCAACGTCTAAGTCGTTATCGACGTATTGTAATTATTGTTACAAGTGGTAATCAGTTTTGACAAAATGAAGAGGTCGAGATGTAGAAAAATGCTTTTGACGTGTGAAGGTCAAGTTGAAAGGAATAATAGAACCCGGAATGAAACTGTAAGTCCCGGAATATTTACTAGTCACACGCAAAGTGAAAAAGGTTAAATCTTTTTGCGAAGTATGAAGAAAAACCATTTGTTGTAATGAAAAACATATTTCTAATCTTTTTTAATTGTCGATAAGTACCTTTTATTTCAACAAAACTTACTATTCATCTCATCATTGTTTTACTTGTACAACACTAATCTTTTATCGATACACTTTACAAGCAGTGCGGATATCGGGTGAAAACGACCCGAAAATTTTGACAAATCGTTAACATAAGTTACAATAGCCGGATTTTGTTACGAATGTATAAATATACGAAATGATTATTAAAAAATATGTTTCATAAAGAAAATTAAAAAAAATCATTATAATTTCTTCAAAATCCACTTCTGAATACATGTATACCGAACAGATATTTTCGACCTGACAACGCACTTCAAGATCATCACGCTTCAGGTATTAGGGACCTTATATAGCACTAGCTGAAAGTCATCTAAAATTCTTAACGCAGTGAACGTGTTAAACACATAAATATAGCGAATATTGACTGATGCTATATATATTTGTAAATTTTAAGTGTAGTCCTATAAACACAATATTAAAATAATAAAAAATTCAGGGGGGGACCGATAAAGGGCCTTATCGAAACCCCTCCTTTAGGAATTTATCGATCAATTCCCGATTAAAGTGCGACGGCACGTTTGTCTCAGTTTGTAGTGACCCTACTTCCTATGCCAGTGGTTGCGGGTTCGAGTCCCGCTGGGGGCATTCATTTCCGTGATGAACACGAATGTTTGTACTCCAGTCATGGGTGTTTATATTTATAATATGTATGTATTTAAAGTTATATATGTGTAGTGTATCAACTATCTGGTATCCATAACACAGGCCTCGTAGCTTACCGTGGAACTAGATGGTGCTGTGTGTTAATGTACCAACAAATTTATGTGTACCACTTATGTGTGTGATCTCCATTCTATGTGAGATTGGCGAAGTGATCTGTGCTCCACTGACACGCTTTGAAGACATTGACATGGGAATTGAATTGAATTGAACCTAGGAACGTTTATTTCATTTTCCTTGAGAATATTATTGAAAAGTAGAATAAACCTTTATGGGATTGTAATAAAAAGAAATATAATATATACATATAACGTCGTCTATTGACATTTAATTTAACTAACTTTTCTTTATACAACCATGGGGTCACATCACAAAGTGAAATTAGTTAGAAAAAATGATAATAGATGGCGTTGTATGTATCGATTTGTTTTTACGTTCATGTTAAATTCAAAATTTGAAAAAAATTAAATGCGAAAAGCATACAATATATTCTAACTTTAAAAAAATACCTAAAGTAAGAAAAAAAGAAGTAATGGACCAAAGTATAATGTTTTTGAAGTTTTATAAAATTGAATAATATCGTTATATTTCTGGCGGCAATAATGGGTACTACATTGTGATAGCGCGATCTTTGATAATAATTATGTAAACTGTGTTCATAGATGGCGCTTAATATAATAAAAAGTTTTGTAGTACTCAAAGACAATATCTTAAAAATATAGTTTGTAATTGTCATAGTAGCCTTGAGAGACCTTACATAGTTACCTACAACATTGCGCAGCGGCAGCTCGGGGATAGATACCCTTAGCGTTTAACGCCATCTATCATTTAGAGCCTTCACATTTACAACTAGAGTTGCTAGATGTCGCCTTATTTTTAATTCTCACTTGCGCCATCTATTATCATTTTAGGACAAAAAAAATAGTGTGTCGAATAGCGTGAGTTAACGATGTCCAAATATTATTTGTATGGGATGCACTATCTGTACTCTATATATGATCTGTGGTACTAGATATCGGGTCGGTGTAAGAAATCCGTCTCTGTAAATATAAGCTGACTTGCAAAGTGAGCGTATATTTAGATTAGTTGTATTGAAACACTGCAAGCGTAAACACGTTCATAATGCCGCAATGTGTTTTTAAAAGTTGCAAAAATAACAGATTTTTTTCGGACGGAGTGTCTTATTTTCGGTAAGTACATGTAGATTGTCAATATTTTAAGATTTAACTTACGAAATAATATTAAAATGAAATTTTGAACAATTTTAAATTCGCTAAAAACGTTTGGCGAAATTCAAAGAAGCAAACAGAAATAAAACATAACGATTTAGCTCACAAAGCAACAATGGGAAAAAGTGCTTTATATTCTTTAATATAAGGTTGATTTTTCAATAAATATTTTTAAAACTTATGAAATTATAAGTGTATGATGATAATTTGAAGATTTGCGACTTTATTACAAGGTGCTATGGTGTTGATTAGGTTGAAAACAAAACTATCATAAGACTTAGTCTTGGTCAGTATACAAATGTAGCTGTATAAGTACATATTCGCTTGGACAAAATTTAGCTTTGATTTTGTATGTGACACGTTATCTAGTAGTATTGTTGGTCGAAGTTATATATACTGCCTCGGTGGAGTAGTGGTTTGCCTGTACGACTGTACATCCGGAAGTCCTGGGTTTGAGCTGTTCAGGCAAATTTGAGCTATTGAGTCTTTCTGTTAAGACAATAACAGCCCGGAGTTGGGATGTTGGCGATGTTCTGATCTCTCAACGAACTGTGAGAGTGAGGGAGACAGAGAATGCTCTTATGTATCTTTCTCCCTCGCACACTGAACTATAATATCTCTCCCAGTTGGCAAGTCTCACAACGAGGCATTCCCTACTCGTTATCACCGATTTGTGTCAAACTTATAGAACATGGATGGCTTGGCTAGAAATGAAAGTACCCGAAGTAACAGCTCCAGATGGCCAAGCGTTTAGAAAATAAAAAATATTTTAATGTTTCGCAGTTCGCACCTTATGAACCACTTATTTCGCATGACAAGCATGAAACGGCGTAGCGGTAAGAGCTCGCACTAGACATTCGATGATCGTAGGTTCGATTCCCCGGCTGGAGACATTTTTTTTTCTTTTTCTCAATTTTTATATTATTCATTTGCCAATTATGCAAAGAAATTAATATTTATGCCCTGCAGTTCTATAAGTTTGAGCGAAAACGGTGATGACGAGTAGGGAATGCCTCCTTGTCAGTGAGATCGCCATAACCGACATCGGACGGAAGGACAATATTATTAATTTTAAGTGTTATAAAATAAAAGACATGTATAAATAAAATTCTATATTAATATAATATAATAATATTGTGTGTCTGTGTGTCATAATGTGTAAATTCATTCTTGCACTCTCCCATTAATTACCGGAGATCTAACTGCAGCGGGACCGCTAACAATTCATACTTAAAAGTAATATTGTCTCATAGCAAAAAACTAAGGCATATTAGCTAACTAAATGAGACACTTTGGGTATTTGAAGTTTTTGGAAAACCATAGATTATAATATACATATATAAAAAAAACTTCGCATAGACAAGAAGACCATAGAGTCTAATGAAATAATGATTTAAAAAAAAAAGAAGAAACAAAGCAAGAAAAGCCGTAGTAAAAATATATAAAGCAGTCTCATGATCGAATGATACGTATACAGTGTGACCAAAAACATTTAAATTAAAAAAAAAAAAAAAAAAAACAACTCAAATACCCAATTTCATATTCGACAATCTTTGAAAAAAAAAAGTATAATTAAAACTATTAACGTCATTCACTATCTTTTTTTTTATAACTATATTTGTATATCCAAACGCTAGTATACTAAAACCCGCGCCAATAAAAAAAATATCTAAAATGGCGGCGCCGACCATGCTGTCTCACTCGCACACTAACTATACAGATAAATAAAATTGATGTGTCTGTATGTAATGTCAAAATAACAGCTTTTTACTAAGCGCATATAAAATTATATACGACACTTATAAAAAAAACACAATTTTTAAAATTTCTGTCTGTCTGTTTGTTCCGGCTAATCTCCGAAACGGCTGGACCGATTTTGACGGGACTTTCACTGACAGATAACTGATGTTATAAGGAGTAACTTAGGCTACTTTTATTTTAGAAAAAGAATTAGGGTTCCGCTCAAAAAAAATAAAACGTAAAATCGCTAGTTACTTATAGAGTATTGCTAACGTTATCATTTGTCAAACTGCGAGTACTTAGACGCCACTTTAGATTCCTTTTTTACTGGCGCGGCTTATATCAAGCGTGTCAGAGTGAGACAGACGTATATATCTGTCTCTTTCACACCTATGAAATACTATCGCGGGAGAATAGATCGCTTCTATTATATTAGCTATGTGGTTAAACTATGGAGAATAGTGACTTTGGGAATTGGGAAACCGGTTCGAATCCCGAGTTACACATGTGAGATATCATGTGCTAATCATTTCCGAAATGTCTGTCTGTCCGTCTGTCTGTCTCTCTGAGAGAAACTATTTGTCTCCAAGACTTTGAAGGGCTCCTTGAGACCCCCAAAATCGCTTTCCCCTAAAACAAAAAGGGCTAAATCATTAATATTATATATCAATATATTTTACAATGCCCACACTAGGGCATCCATTAATTACGTGAGCTCAAAATGGGGGGGAGGTGGGGGGAACGGTGGAGGGTGGTCTCTAGTAAAATCTCGTCAAATCTCATTTAAAATGAGATTGACATCATTAAGAATCTCACATCAACTATAAAAGAAAATATATACACAGATAAAAAAAAAACTTTAATTTTTTTAAACTGTCCTATTTTGACCGCTGAAACAATACCTAAACGTTGTATTATTTTTATACTTTATAATAAATAATAAATATAGTCCTTTAATAACTCTCACGTAAGAAGAAGGGGGTGTCTCACCAAATCTCACTTAAGCTCACCAAGGGAGGATCCTAAAATAAAAAAAAACAGCTCTCGTAATTAATGGATGTCCCTCTCTAAAAATCCAAAACCCACATCTCATAAACACAACTCCAATAACAAAGAACAAAAGATAAAAACTCTTGTCATCTCTTTTCCACCACACCTCCCCCCTCCCCCTCCTTCCTAGACACAAGTGACAAACGAAAGAGACAGAAACACCCTCTGTCTCGCTCACACAACCTAGCTATATACCAGCGCGAGACACACAATATGTATATATAGAGGGATCAAAATGCGACGTCCGCGCGTTCTGTTTTTTTATTGCTTGAGACGCTTGTAGTTTGCGAGGTGGCTGTTGAGATGCTGTGCGAGTTGGTCTGCGCGTGCGAACGATGCCTGTGGAATGATGAAATAAATATATAAATATGTTGGTACATTAACACACAGCACCATCCAGTTCCATGGTAAGCTACGAGACTTGTGTAAAAAAAAATTAAAAAAGTAAAAGAAAAACAAAAAAAATCACACACACACACACACACACACCTTCTTACACACGATAATTATCAATTGTAACGATATCATCAATCATTGTCAATACAAAAAAATAAGTAATTTTTATTTTTCAAAAAATTATTTTGGTTCAATTTTTTTTCTATAGAACGAGATTTCCATCATAGCTGCATCAGCCGAGGTATTCTTTTACCACATACATTAAGATTTTATCGATTCTGTTAATTTTATTATTGTTTTAGAGACAACAAATGTTTTTTCTTATTTAAAAAAAAAAAACAAAACAAACAAATCCCCACCTCTTAAGACACTAAACGTTTTTAATCCTATTTCATATAAAAAAAAAACCACCCACCATAAACACGACAACAATCACACCAACCATCACCACACCAAAAAAAAAAAAAAAAAACAAAAAAAAAATTTTTTTTTTTCATAAAAAAATTTTTTTTTTCGATAAAAAAAAATGGCGCCGCCGCCAACCCCACCTTGCACACGACACACCGGTACAGCTGCTTGGCGTGATTGTGCGCGTGGCGCGTGAGCGAGTGCGCGTGCGAGAAGCGCTTGCCGCACTGCGCGCAGGCGTGCGGCAGGCGCGCGGCGGCGCGGCCGGCGTGCGCGTGCGCGGCGTGCGCGTGCGCGCGGTGCCGCCGCAGCTGCTCGTAGCGCGCGAACGTGCTGCCGCACGACGAGCACCGGCCTGGAACACACATTTTTTTTTAAATTTAATTTTATCTAACTACCCACAGGTTGGATGTATTCAGCCGTTTTTAACGTCCCACTGCTGGGGGTGGGCCTCCCTTCGATGCGAGGGGGATCAGGCCATAGTCCACCACGCTGGCCAAGTGCGGGCTTTACATGTCTTTCGAAAACTTGATAGGTTCTCTCAGACATGCAGGTTTCCTCACGATGTTCTCCTTCACCGTAAGGCAAGTGGTAATCATGTTAGAGATGATTCGCACGTGAAAATATCAGAGATGCGAGATCCGGGATTTGAACCCGCTTCACTCGGTTTCCCAAGCGAGCGCGTTACCACTGAGCTACCACTGCCTGGGGGGATATCATTTTTGTATTATTTAATTTTATGTAACTACCCACAAATTGAATATTAAAAAAAATTATAATTTTTTTTTTGGAAGCAAAAGGTATTAACAAAAAATAACGTGTGTGTGTACGTTATGTACGCACGTAAGAAGTTGTACTTCTTTGGCGTAACAGAACAAAAATAGCTAAAGATTTCATCCCGTATGTCACAACTGTCTGTCTGTAAAAGGAATGCAGCTAACTTCATCAAGTCACTTTTTGGCTGTCGGTGTGCGCGCGCATCGTAAAAATTTTACTCTCATAATTTTTTCCCAACGTGCCAAAAGATGTATAACTTCAATAAAACAGTTTACATATGTATATACGTATGCACATTTCCCTCCCATCTCCACCCCACTCTATATTCTCGTAATTCCCCCCCTTTATGTATGCATATATATATGTGTGTGTGTGTGTGTGTGTGTGTGTGTGTGTGTGTGTGTGTGTGTGTGTGTGTGTGTGTGTGTGTGTGTGTGTGTGTGTGTGTGTGTGTGTGTGTGTGTGTGTGTGTGTGTGTGTGTGTGTGTGTGTGTGTGTGTGTGTGTGTGTGTGTGTGTGTGTGTGTGTGTGTGTGTGTGTGTGTGTGTGTGTGTGTGTGTGTGTGTGTGTGTGTGTGTGTGTGTGTGTGTGTGTGTGTGTGTGTGTGTGTGTGTGTGTGTGTGTGTGTGTGTGTGTGTGTGTGTGTGTGTGTGTGTGTGTGTGTGTGTGTGTGTGTGTGTGTGTGTGTGTGTGTGTGTGTGTGTGTGTGTGTGTGTGTGTGTGTGTGTGTGTGTGTGTGTGTGTGTGTGTGTGTGTGTGTGTGTGTGTGTGTGTGTGTGTGTGTGTGTGTGTGTGTGTGTGTGTGTGTGTGTGTGTGTGTGTGTGTGTGTGTGTGTGTGTGTGTGTGTGTGTGTGTGTGTGTGTGTGTGTGTGTGTGTGTGTGTGTGTGTGTGTGTGTGTGTGTGTGTGTGTGTGTGTGTGTGTGTGTGTGTGTGTGTGTGTGTGTGTGTGTGTGTGTGTGTGTGTGTGTGTGTGTGTGTGTGTGTGTGTGTGTGTGTGTGTGTGTGTGTGTGTGTGTGTGTGTGTGTGTGTGTGTGTGTGTGTGTGTGTGTGTGTGTGTGTGTGTGTGTGTGTGTGTGTGTGTGTGTGTGTGTGTGTGTGTGTGTGTGTGTGTGTGTGTGTGTGTGTGTGTGTGTGTGTGTGTGTGTGTGTGTGTGTGTGTGTGTGTGTGTGTGTGTGTGTGTGTGTGTGTGTGTGTGTGTGTGTGTGTGTGTGTGTGTGTGTGTGTGTGTGTGTGTGTGTGTGTGTGTGTGTGTGTGTGTGTGTGTGTGTGTGTGTGTGTGTGTGTGTGTGTGTGTGTGTGTGTGTGTGTGTGTGTGTGTGTGTGTGTGTGTGTGTGTGTGTGTGTGTGTGTGTGTGTGTGTGTGTGTGTGTGTGTGTGTGTGTGTGTGTGTGTGTGTGTGTGTGTGTGTGTGTGTGTGTGTGTGTGTGTGTGTGTGTGTGTGTGTGTGTGTGTGTGTGTGTGTGTGTGTGTGTGTGTGTGTGTGTGTGTGTGTGTGTGTGTGTGTGTGTGTGTGTGTGTGTGTGTGTGTGTGTGTGTGTGTGTGTGTGTGTGTGTGTGTGTGTGTGTGTGTGTGTGTGTGTGTGTGTGTGTGTGTGTGTGTGTGTGTGTGTGTGTGTGTGTGTGTGTGTGTGTGTGTGTGTGTGTGTGTGTGTGTGTGTGTGTGTGTGTGTGTGTGTGTGTGTGTGTGTGTGTGTGTGTGTGTGTGTGTGTGTGTGTGTGTGTGTGTGTGTGTGTGTGTGTGTGTGTGTGTGTGTGTGTGTGTGTGTGTGTGTGTGTGTGTGTGTGTGTGTGTGTGTGTGTGTGTGTGTGTGTGTGTGTGTGTGTGTGTGTGTGTGTGTGTGTGTGTGTGTGTGTGTGTGTGTGTGTGTGTGTGTGTGTGTGTGTGTGTGTGTGTGTGTGTGTGTGTGTGTGTGTGTGTGTGTGTGTGTGTGTGTGTGTGTGTGTGTGTGTGTGTGTGTGTGTGTGTGTGTGTGTGTGTGTGTGTGTGTGTGTGTGTGTGTGTGTGTGTGTGTGTGTGTGTGTGTGTGTGTGTGTGTGTGTGTGTGTGTGTGTGTGTGTGTGTGTGTGTGTGTGTGTGTGTGTGTGTGTGTGTGTGTGTGTGTGTGTGTGTGTGTGTGTGTGTGTGTGTGTGTGTGTGTGTGTGTGTGTGTGTGTGTGTGTGTGTGTGTGTGTGTGTGTGTGTGTGTGTGTGTGTGTGTGTGTGTGTGTGTGTGTGTGTGTGTGTGTGTGTGTGTGTGTGTGTGTGTGTGTGTGTGTGTGTGTGTGTGTGTGTGTGTGTGTGTGTGTGTGTGTGTGTGTGTGTGTGTGTGTGTGTGTGTGTGTGTGTGTGTGTGTGTGTGTGTGTGTGTGTGTGTGTGTGTGTGTGTGTGTGTGTGTGTGTGTGTGTGTTTATGTCTGTCTGCCTGTGTGTATGCGTGTGTCCGTGTGGAGCTCACCGGCGCGCTCGTCGTCGGTGTGCGCGCGGTCGTGCGCGGCGAGCTCGGCGTCGTCCTCGAAGCACTTGCGGCACACGTCGCAGCGCACCGTCATCGCGCCGCGGTGCGCCTCCGCCCTGGGGACGGGCTCAATTATTATTATATATACTAGCAGAATCCGCGGCTTCGCTTGCGATCAAACTACGAAAAATACGAAATGAATTTTGAAAAATCCTTCCTTAGTGGATGCCTTCGTCATATGAGGAATGCGTGTGCGAAATTTCAATTTTCTATGCATTTAGTATAAAACTGTTATTTTGACATTACACACAAACACATCAATTTTATTTATCTGTATAGATAGATATATACAAAAAGACGTAAATCTTAAGTACTTCATAATAATTGAGCTCTTTTTTAACTTGTCATTATTAGGCAAAGGTTTTCCCTTAATGAGAGAGGTATCCATTACTTCGAATAAACAAAATAACCTAAGCATAAACAGTAAGAAATCATTAAAACAATGTAGTTTTTGTAAAACTAAAATAACTGTACGATTAACCATACTGTCTTTTAAGTAGACCGTGTGGTCTTTTAAGTAGACCGTACGGTCTTTTCAGTAGACCATACGTTCTTCTCACTTACTTGTGCTCCCAAAGCTTCTCGCGTCGGTTAAAGGTTTCATTACAACAGTCGCATTCGTATCTGTCAGAGGAGCGCGTGCGCGAACGCGAGGTACCACCGCCTTTGTTTTGATGGACGCGCCTGTGTATTCTGTAAACAAAAAATAAACGTTAAGTCATGAATGTTTTAAAACTAAAAAGGTACACAGATAACAAAATAAATTTGAAATAAAAAAAACTGTCTTTTCGGATTTTATCGCGGTTTTATTTAGATCTTTTTGTTCCCGACGTTTCGAATGCTTTACAGCAACCACGGTCACGGGAGAGACTGAGGTTTTAGAAGTTTCAAGAGGCATAACTATCATAAGATGGTCTCTATCCACTATACTACAACAATTTGAACAAAAAAAACAGAAAAAACACCAAAGTACTTTACATTTTTTCGTCAATTTTAATTTCAAACATTTTTCAATATGTGATTATGAGGATGCTATTAGTACATTCCTAACTTCTCTCAAACATTTTCTTCATAATGTTTATCTTCACCGAAATCTAGATAGAAAAAGAAAAAATATTCCACACCAAATGGAATTCCACATTTGACATACAAATCCGCACTCTTAGAATTCCACGTGTCAAGTACACAAAATACCCCAAGTACTGCCCCAACCACCCCAAACAACCCCAATCAGCCCCAACCACTCCCAATAGCCCCAACAACCACTTCAAACAGCCCCAACCGTCCCAAACAGCCACAACTACCCAAAACAGCCCCAACCACCCCAAATAGCCCCAACCAACCCAAACAGCCCCAACCTCCCCAAACAGCCCCAACCTCCCCAAACAGCCCCAACCTCCCCAAAAAGGCCCCAAACAGCCCAAAACAGCCCCAACTCACTTGAGAGTGACCCGTGTGGAGTACCACTTGCCGCACACGTGGCACTGGAAGCTCTTGTCCGCGGACTCGTTCTCGCTCTCGCTGACGTCGTCGGGCGGCGCGGCGGGCGGCGGCGGCGCGGCGCGCTCCGGGTCCGACTCCGAGTCCGAAGTGTCCGGGTTCGAACCCGACGGCCCGTACGACCACGCGCCGAACGATCTGCGATTGCGATGAGAGAATTTATATTAAAAAAAAAAAAAAAACTGGTTAAATCACCTTTGAAATTAAACGAATAAAAATTACATTTAAAATGGAATAAGAAAATTACACAAAAAAAAATAGATAAATGACCATTAAAATTTAATCTATTTAATCAGAATACTAATATAATTGAGAAAATTTATATATATATATATATATATATATATATATATATATATATATATATATATATGTTTATGTGTATGTTTGTAACTCCTTCACCTTAACGGCTGGACCGATTTGCATGAAATTTAGTACACAGATAGACTATGAGCTGAAGTAACACATACGCTACTTTTAGGCACTCAAAAACTAGACTAAGTCGCTAGTTAAAAAATTAAAAAATGGTTGAGTTAAAAAAGAACTTCTTTTGCAAATATCGCGATTAAAACAATCAATAATTAAATTACGCATATTAGGCATATTACAATCATATATTTATACAATATCATTTAAGGAAGGAATATAATATTATATATCATTTGATTTGTCAAACAATAACAACAGTTACTATGGCAACATGTATTCTATCTCACTCTCTCGCCGTCTTAATCCTACATATTTATGTGTTTGTCTCTTTCTAGTGTAGCTTTTCCGTTTCATCGAGTTTCAAATCACAACGATTCTAAAGAAGTTTCATTTCAAAAAGACACAATCTTTATAAAAGACATCATGAACAAACAAACCCACCTGTCATCCTCTTTCTCCACTACATCGTTGACAGGTTTACTGTCATCAGGCTTGGTTTCTTCATCAGAATCGCTGTCAGAACTGTCATGAACAAACAAACCCACCTGTCATCCTCTTTCTCCACTACATCGTTGACAGGTTTACTGTCATCAGGCTTGGTTTCTTCATCAGAATCGCTGTCAGAACTGTCTGACGAGCTCGAACTGCCTGACGATGATGACGATGAGGAACTGGAACTGCCTGATGGTAAAAATTTTATGATGGCATTAAATAAATATGTATTGTTCATTTGTGTATGTCGGTACATTAACACACAGCACCATCTAGTTCCACGGTAAGTTACGAGGCCTGTGTTATGGATACCAGATAGTTGATACACTACACATATATAACTTTAAATATATACATATTGTAAATATAAACACCCACGACTGGAGTACAAGCATTCGTGCTCATCACGCAAATGAATACCCCCAGCAGGACTCGAACCCGCGACCGCTGGCACAGAAAGTAGGGTCACTACAAACTGAGCCAAACGTGTCCTATTTATGTGTATTTTAGTAGTCCTTATAATTTCAAACAATAGGATATATTTTAAGACATTTTTATTTTATTTTAATTCTTTGTATATGTTACAGTCAAAACTATTCTTTAGTCAAAACTACTTCTGACTAAAGAGATTGGTCAAAAGTAATTTTGACTGCGGGCTTTGGTCAATAGCAGTTTTGACTGGCATGGGGCAAAACTCTTCAAAAGTTATGGAGGTAAGTAGGTTGAAGGTTACTCGGAAGAACCCTTACTTTCTTTCTAGGTTAGGTTAGAACAGTGACCAAGTGCCATAATTTTAAGAGTTTTGACCGATATGCCAGTAAAAACTGCTATTGAGACCAAAGCCTGCAGTCAAAACTACTTTTAACTGATTTTGTCAGTCAAAAGTAGTTTTGACCACGAAAGAGTTCTGACTGTAACCATGGGGTCACATCACGAACAAAGTGAAATTATTTAAAGAAAATGATAATAGATGGCGTTATATGTATCGATTTGTTTTTATGTTCATGTTAAATTCAAAATTTGAAAAAAAAAAAATGCGAAAAGCATATAATATATTCTAACTCAAAGACAATATCTTAAAAATATAGTTTGTAATTGTCATAGTAGCCTTGAGAGACCTTACATAGTTACCTACAACATTGCGCAGCGGCAGCTCGGAGATAGATACCCTTAGCTTTTACCGCCATCTATCATTTAGAGTTGCTAGATGTCGCCTTATTTTTAATTCTCACTTGCGCCATCTATTATCATTTTAGGACAAAAAAAATAGTGTGTCCAATAGCGTGAGTTAGCGATGTCCAAATATTATTTGTATGGGATGCACTATCTGTACTCTATATATGATCTGTGCTGTAACATATACATAATGGTATCATAAAAAATATAAAATAAACTTGAATATATTTGGATAAATTGAAAAAAAAAAACAAAGAAAAAAACTTGTTTTTAATGATAATTTTAATGAATTTCATATGATCCCATTAATTTAATATTATAAATGCAAAAGTTTGGATGTTTGGATGTTTGTTACTCAATCACGCCAGAACGGCTGAACGGATCGGCATGAAATTTGGCACAAAGATAGATTATAGTCTGTTATAGGTTATAATAAAAAAAAATATATTTCTTAAATTTTACAAAAATAAAAATAGTCCAGCATTAGCAAAAGACAGCGCGTGGGCGGTGGAGTGAGAGGGGTGGAGGTAAAGGGGAGGAAGGGGGGGGGGGTGCAGGAGGCGGCGCTTATTCATTTATACTTGATGCTAGGACTATCACCATTTAGAAGGTGCAATAACAATATTTTTATTTTTGTAAAATTTAAGAAATATTTTTATTTCTTACAGATGTTGTTGTTATGATGTAAATAGTATATTCCCAAAAGGTCTTCAGTAAATTAAAAATGACCCTGTATATAACAGAACACATACGGACGATGGGAGATTGAAAACCAAAAATGTACAATTCCCGTGGGATAGATATTTTATCATACTCATACATTTAAAACCCTTAAGAAACAATAAATATTATAACAACATACCAGATCCAGAACTCGAGTCTGAATCGGAATTAGAACTGTCCTCCAATTTTTCCGATCTTGTATTTAATTCTTTCACAGATGCACCTGGAGATGATAATTTTAAAATATATTTATACATATAATAAAATTCTGAATCGAATCTGTACATTAAATATTTTTTTAAAAATCTTATTGAAACAGTCATTATTATCGATACAGAGGCCGAATCTATAGTTTTTAGAACTTTTATCTGTCTGTCTGTGACCGCATCACGAGAAAACCACTGGACAGATTTTGATGAAATTAGGTATGATGATAGCTGGTTATCCGGGTCAACATATAGGATACTTTTTACTGCGGGGAAATATCTCATCTCTGAGAAATCTATACTAAACGTTAAAACGTACCATCGTAAGTCTACACTAATATTATAAAGAGGTAAAGTGTGTAAGTTTGTATGTAGGGGGTAATCTCGAAAACTATTGATCCGATTCTGATAATTCACTAATAACAAGCTACATTACCGCAGAGTGCTGTAGACTATTTTTTATTCCATTTATTTATTATTATTATTTGTATCTCTTTGGAATTCACGGGCTCGAAGGAACCCGGTCCTTTGGAAGGCTTGCGTGGGGACACAGGTCCAACACGTAGAGGCCTTTTAAGAAATTCAAGCTTGTTTAATGTGACGCATTATTTTTTTTTATTATATATATGTATGTATAAAAATGTATTTACTGTCAGAAATCATAACAACTAATAGAAATCAAAAAAATATGGCCGTCGAGTTACTTTATCGTCTATTATTAGACAAGCATAGGTAAGTTTTATTCAGCCCTTTTTAACGTCCCACTGCTGGGCGTGGGCCTTCAATACTCGGGACATCAGACCATAGTCCCCCACGCCGGCCAAGTGCGGTCGGACTGAGCATGTCTGCAGACAACTTGCTAGGTTCTCTCAGACGTGCAGGTTTCCTCGCGATGTTTTCCTTCACCGTAAGACAAGTGGTCATGATATTGAAAATGATTCGCACATGAAAATATCAGAGCGAGACCCGGGATTTGAACCCGCTTCACTCAATATCCCAAACACGTTACAACTGGGCTACCACTGCCACCATATAAGGCTTATTCTTTTAATAAATTATGTGAACAAGAAGACTATTTTTAGTCTTCTCCATTACCTTCTGAACTTCTAACAGAGAGAACTTCATCATCATCCTTGTTCCATCTCTGGTCCGTTACGTCCGTTTGGTCCATTGGTGGCTTTTTGAAATTCGCAGCTAGAAGATGTGCCTCGTACAGATCGTCCTGAAATGTGAAATATTAATATTTTTATTAACTAGTTATCGCCGCGTGTTTGAAAATCAACCATAATTCATCTACAAATAAATAAAATTGGAGTGTCCGTTTGTAATATTAAAATAATCGGTTTTTACTAAATGCATATGGATGTATACACGGTACATATACCAAAACAACATTTTTTACAATTTTTGTCTGTCTGTCTGTCTGTTTGTTCCGGCTAATCTCTGAAACGGCTGGACCGATTTTGACGGGACTTTCACTTGCAGATAGCTGATGTTATAAGGAGTAAGTTAGGCTACTTTTATTTTAGAAAACAAAAGTAGGGCCCCACGAAAAAAAACCAAAAAAAAAATTAAAAAAAAAGTTTATTTTGGGAAGCAACCTAGGGACGAACCCGAGCAAAACGAGGGTGAGTCGCTAGTTAAGTTACATATTTATTGTCTCGCGTATATTACAATATTAATCTATTCTCAATTTGACCACACACTTTGACAATAAACAAAAGAGTATACGTGTGTGTGTCAAATACATGGTAGTGTGTGTAATGATTTTTTTTTTTATTGATTTAATGTATTTTTTATGCATAATAAAAAAAAATTAGCATTCTGTACTTGTTCTCCACTTTTTTTTAAATGTTCCATACGATTCCGGATGTGCTACAGACTATATTATATTTGATTTTTTAAATATAATTTTGAAGTGGGAGCAGCAGAGCTATGTGTGTAATGCTGCCGGTCGCGCGAGCAAACACGAGCGAACGGACATTATTTTACATTATTTTTAACTAGCCCTAGCCGTATATATAATACTAGCGATTCACCCTCGCTTCGCTTCGGGTTCGTCCCTAGACAAAAACAAATCTATCCCACGGGAACCATTCATTTTTCCGGGATGATATATAGCCTATAGCCTTCCTCAGTTAACAGGCTATCTAATGCAAAAAGAATTTTTCAAATCGGATTAGTAGTTTCTGAGATTAGCGCGTTCAACCAAACAAACAAACAATCAAACAAACTCTTCAGCTTTATAATATTAAGTATAGATGTATGATATGATGTATGTATATATGTATGTATTCAGCCCTTTATAACGTCCCACTCCTGGGCACGGGCCTCCCTTCAATACGAGGGGGAGTATATATAGTATGTATATAAAAATCGATGTGTGTATTTAATATATATATATATATATATATATATATATATATATATATATATATATATATATATATATATATATATATATATATATATATATATATTTGTGTGTATATTAATTTTATTCATATAAAAATATTAGGTACTAGCGACTCCCCCTAGCTTCACTCGGGTTCGTCCCTGCTTTCCTTCCCCATACAAACTTTCATCCCCATTTTCACCCCCTTAAGGGATGATTTCCGGGATAAAAACCATCCTATGTCCTTCCCAGGATCTCAAACTATCTTCTTACCATAATTTCATCTAAATAGATTCAGTAGTTTCGGAGCCTATTCGGTACAAACAAACAAACAAAAAAATAAATTATTCTTCTTTATAATATTAGTACAGATTATTTAATTAAAAAAAAAATACATTTTTACCTTTCATCTTTTACCTTACCTTATCTATATTCGCATATTTCTCATGTATATGCCTCAGAGCTCTTAAATTCTCGTCTAAACTCAACGAATCGGACGCTTGACTCGGCGATCCTGAAAACAATAAATATTATTGTCTCACTAGCGAAAAACAAAAACAAATCTATCCCACGGGAACCGTACGTTTTTCCGGGATAAAACGTAGCCTATGTGCTATTCCAGACTATAATCTATCTCTGTGCCAAATTTCATCCAGATCCGTTCAGCCGTTCTGGCGTGATTGAGTAACAAACATCCATACATCCAAACTTTTGCATTTATAATATTAATGGGTCACGAGTCACCATATAAGTGAGAAAATAAATAGTTGACTCAACAAATATAAAAACTTTTTAAGAAAAAAATAAAAACCGACTTCAAAAAAAGCACTAAAAAGTAAAAAATAACTGATTTGTAGTTATCATTTGCTATAGATACCTAATCAGATATTTTCGAAGTCGGTGTGCTTTGATTTGTATCGGCTGGCACCGACTTCGAAAATATCTGATTAGGTATCTATTCTAAATGAAAACTACCAATCAGTTATTATTTACTTTTTAGTGCTTTACTTTTTTCTTAAAAGTTTTTATTTTTCCCTTTTTAGTGTAGACACAATAGTAGTAGCAAAGTATGAAGACCGACAAACTAAAATTCTCCTTTATTAGTAACACTAAAAATTCTGGCTCTAAAATCCGATTCTAACGTATTGGGCTTGTCAAATCAAACAAAATGAAAACTACTGGGCCAAACTATGTTAAATTTTTATGAGACTAAATGGCAACATACATAAAAAAATATACCAATCGAATTGAGAACCTCCTCCTTTCTGAAGTCGGTTAAAAATTTAACCTAACAAATCCTTAGAAAAGTACACTATTTTTCGGGAGATATCAACATTTAGGTAACACTAACTAACTAAAAGTGACATTTTGACACCTACTTCTATAACAGTCTAGACATATCTTTATCATCATCCAAGTACTTTTTTTCCTAAAAAAACTCAAACTCCCAAACTCAAACCTATCCAAAACTCAAAACTCACCCAGATCCGGTTCATCATCGCTGTCCAACGTGATGGGCTCGGCGGACGGCATCAGATTGCTCCTCACACGTATCTCTGAAACGTTTCTACTGATTATAGGGATACTTTTATATAATATTTTGTATTTCACACATGACTTATTAACGTCCCACTGCTGGGCGTGGGCATCCCTTCAATACTCGGGGGATCAGGCCATAGTCCACCACGCTGGACAAGTGCGGACTGAGCGTGTCTGCAGACAACTTGCTAGGTTCTCTCACACATGCAGGTTTCCTCACGATGTTCTCCTTCACCGTAAGACACGTGTCGTAGTGATCATGTTAGAAATGATTCGCACGTGAGAATATCAGAGCGAGACCCGGGATTCGAACCCACTTCACTCGATTTTCCAAGCGAGCGTGTCACCACTGGACTACCAGCTAATATTTTATTTATATCATAGATATTTTATAAATCTTTGTTACATTATAAAGCACGTTATTACACCTTAAAATATTGAACACTAGCGGTTCACCTCTAGGTAGACAAAAACAAACCTATCCCACGGGAACCGTACATTTTTCCGGGATAAAAGCCGTTCAGCCGTTCTGGCATGAAAGAGTAACAAACATCCATACTTCCAAACTTTCACATAATATTCATATAGATTTTACTGTATTTAGTACTAAATTAATATTTTTAGATTTAAGAAATATTCTATCAACAACCGTGTGTCCATTAAAAAAATATATTGTATCTACTACCGTCCCTAGATACGTTTTAATTTTTTTGAGCGGAACCCTAATTCTTTTTGTAAAATAAAAGTGGTCTAAGTTACTTCTTATAATACCAGCTATCTGCCAGTGAAAGTCCCGTCAAAATCGGTCCAGCCGTTTCGGAGATTAGCCAGAACAAACAGATAGACAAAAAAAATTGTGTTTTTCTTATAAGTACTGTATATAATTTCATATGCGTTTAGTAAAAAGCTGTTATTTTGACATTACACACAGACACTTCAATTTTATTTATCTGTATAGATAAATAAACTATAGGACCGTAGCTATGAGAATAATCATATTATGAATACATTCATATTATGAATGTATGAATATCTATACATATAATAAAATTCTAACTAAACCGAATCTGTACATTAATTTTTTTTTTTGGAAAATCTTATTGAAATAGTCATTATTATCGATACAGAGGCCGAATTTATAGTTTTTAGTATTTTTGTCTATCTGTCTGGGAACGCATCGTGAGAAAACCACTGGACAGATTTTGATGAAATTTGGTATGATGATAGCTGGCTATCTGGGTCAACATATAGGATACTTTTTACTGCGGGAAAATATCTCATCTCTGAGAAATCTATACTAAACGTTAAAACGTATGTACATATGTATATTACATACAGCGATAACTTACTTCCTTGCTGTGGATTTTTATTTGCAAGCTGCTTAGTTTTCCTCGGCCTCCCCCTTTTTCCTTTAACACGATCTGCATTTGGTGTCTGTGGAAGACAAAAAAAAGTAAAAAAATGACAAAAAAAATATTAACATGTAACGGTAATTAATCCCTATTAATATTTATAAATGTGAAAGTTTGTGAGTATGGATGTTTGTTACTCAATCACGCCAGAACGGCTGAACGGATCTGGATGAAATTTGGCACAGAGATAGATTATAGTCTGGAATAACACATTGGCTACTTTTATACCGGAAAAATACACGGTTCCCGTGGGATAGATTTGTTTTTGTTTTCCTAGAGACAACCCGAGCGAAGCGAGGGTGAGCCGCTAGTAACATATTTTTTTGAGATTTTAAACTAAAATCTGTATTGAGAAATAATTAATCATCAGAATTGTTTCACAATGATTAGAGAAGATATGACGTCACAATTTCACAAAAAATATCTACCCCCATTTAAATATTTTCTCTTTTTATTCAGTCGGTTAAAAATACCAACACACTCTGAATCGAAAACACTGAGACCGTTTAAACTGAATTAAAACATACACATACACAAAAACCTCTAAAAATAATTATATATTCATCTGGGACCTAAAATCAATCAACAATAAAGTTTTCTTACATTAGTGTATAAGAAACCAGTCAAGTGCGAGTCGGACTCGCACACGAAGGGTTCCATACCATCGTACATGATATATACACTATACAGTATGTACTAATTGATCGGGTACGAAACTCTAATTTAAAAAAAAAAAACGTTTTATTACAAAAAAGTTTTCTTATAAAAAAGTTTCATTACTAAAAACAGTTTTAGAAAAAAAAACAAAAGTTTTATTACAAAAAAGTTTCCTAATAAAATATAAAAAATAAATACTTACGGAATCCTTTTTAGCATTTGGTGCTCTTTTGGTATACTTTCTCTTCGCGCGCGGCGTAGATTCGCCCGCAGAAGACGACGCGGCTGAATCTAAATCGATAAAAATAATTATTAATATGAATAATAGACACAATAAAAAATATTTTTTTAAATATATTTGAGTGTCCTAAAACGCTTGACTAATATTATATTAATTTTTTTACGAAGAAGTGATTTTTTGCGTTTTTTTTTTATATTATTATTAATGAGATGAAATTATTTATTGTGTATTTAGATATAGAAAAGTATATTTATATCCAAATAAATAAAATAACATTTTAGTTCTTACGTTTTTTCAGCATATTCTAAATAATAAAGGATAATTTAAAAAAAAAATACACTACATATGAAACATTTAAACACCCTGTATACTACTAGTTCTACCATGCTTATAGTTTTTTTAAGTAATCGAAATAAATTCACAGACTATTCGTTCCAACCAAAGAAGATAAAGAGATAATATATTACCTAAAAAGAAGCCTAGTTCTTAAGCTTAAGTATGGCAATAGTATAAAAATTAAAAAAAAAACACCTTCCATTATCACAGATAAATAAAATTATTTCTACATTTATAACTTTTCATTTACTATTTCTACGACAGTTTAACTTTAAAACGCCTATTTTTTCATTCCAAGAAAAAAAAATAACAAATAAACACCTATTTTTTTCATTCCAAGAAAAAAAATAACAAAAATACATTAATCTTTTCTTTTTTTTATACGACAGATAACAACGATCTACCATGCAAAGCTGTTTCTCTCGACGCCGTCACCAAAAAACGATAGATTTAAAAAAAAAATCTATTCTTATACACATTTTCATGCACCTACATACACATTTTTTTACCTTTACGTTTTAAAAATTTCGTATTTCGCCTCAATATAATTTTTTTATCACCTTTTCTTACTGACACCTTTTGAGGAGTCTTTCTCATGTTGTTTTTATTTGTAGGTACCTTTTTAACACGCGATGCCATATTGTTCGTTGTTTTAACAACTTTGCCTATGAAATGTAGAAAACATATTGGGTTTTTTTGCCAAAAAAAAAACATAATTATATGTAAAAAATGTATCTATATATTGGTAGTGAGTTCGACTCGTGAGAAATTATGGCAATGATGTCAAATATATAAATGATACCAATTTTTTCCACAACGTCACTTCACTGTAATATAAGTTTTTTTTTTTTTTTTGTAAATGACCGCCTCTATGAGGCTAGTCATTTAATTTTTTTCCAAACGAAAAATAGATAGGACAAAATAAATAGACAAAAAATTTGTCAAAAAGTAAAAAAAAAACTAATTTTAAACGCTGGTAATACATTTTTAATATTACTGCTTGTACGTTACCTAAACCAAATTAAACTACGTTTTGATTCATCCTGGATTGAAACGAGCTATTTCCATTCTGAATATCACTCAAATCGCACTAACTCACTTTCTTTCACTCACACTTTCACTTATAAAGTATGAAAGCCTATGTAGTTACGAAAAATGGAGGTCAAGAGAAATACATGGTAAGCCAGAATTTACAAAATCGACAAGTCGAAGCTACTAAGTCCACTAAGAAAAACATAGGCTAAAAATTGTTTTTCACGTTTTTTTACATTTATTATATCAATTACTAGCGACTCACCCTCGCTGCGCTTCGGGTTCATCCCTAGACAAAAACAAATCTTTCCCACGGGAACGGTACATTTTTCCGGGATTATATATAGCCTATAGCCTTTCTCGGTAAATGGACTATCTAACACAAAAAGAATTTTTCAATTCCAACCAGTAGTTCCTGAGATTAGCGCGTTCAACCAAACAAACAATCAAACAAACTCTTCAGCTTTATAATATTAAGTATAGATATGGTTGTATCCTTTTATTGAGTACCGATTATATCAAAAGTAAAAAAAAGAGTTAGCAGGTCAAATACAGACCTGTGTATTAAAAAAAAAATATAAAGATTGATTTTTTTTTTTTTATTTCAAAGTAATGTAATGGTCTACATTAGGATTGTGCTCACTTTGGAAATAAAATAAAGCATATGAAGGGTGAAAAAGTGAAAAACACACACTCACTCGCATCCAAAACTACCGCATTATTGTGATAAAGTGTAAAATATTTTCGCAATAGCATTTAACGAAAAAAAAATCCAACTTATAATATAATATATTCAATAAGTATAGATTTAGATTAGATTACAAAAATGGAAATTATTTTTTCAAACACAAAAATGTCTGTCTGTCCGTTTGTTACGATTCACTTGACATATCTCAGAATAATTTAGCATCAAAGACAGCTCGCATTCGCAGACGTACATATATATCATATGTTACTCTTTATCCCGGAAAATAAATTATCCCACGGGACTTATCCCGTCTTTTACGAAAAATTTGTTAGTAATAAAAAACACAAGAAAATCATTAGTTACAAAACTAAACAATTTATTATATCTTACTACAAAACCTCAAACTATCGTACAGGCGAAATTTGAACCAGATTGTATATGTACTAGCAAGCTCACAGTCCCGACTGTTCACCTAAAGAGACCTACAGATAATACCTACAGCATAAATAAATATGTTGGGACATTGACATACAGCACCATCTAGTTCCATGGTAAGCTACGAGGCCTGTGTTATGGATACCAGATAGTTGATACACTACACATATATAATTTCAAATACATATATATTATAAATATAAACACCCAAGACTGGAGTACAAACATTCTTGCTCACCACACAAATGAATGCCCCCAGCGGGACTCGAACCCGCGACCGCTGACACAGAAAGTAGGGTCACAATAAATTGAGCCAAACGTGCCGTCAAAACACACGATACACGAAGCACAGATACTTATTACGGTGTATATAAGCGACATCGTATGTAGCGAGTAAAAAAATCTCACAGTCCCCTGCACTATGACGGCCGGCAGGGTAATACTAAAAAAAATATCAGAGTAGGAATGCACTACAAAGGCGGATGTAAAGGCATTATATCGTTCCTTATTCTTCACTAGCGGCTGACCCTTGGTTCGTTCGGGTTCGCCTCTAGACAAACAAAAACAAATCTATCCCACGGGAACCGTACATTTCTCCGGGATAAAAAGTTACCTATTTGTTTTTCTGATGTATGAACTATATTATTTTAAAGTTTTATTAAAATTCAATCGGTAGTTTTTGTATAATAAACTGTATAAGTTACTTTAGTTTTTTAGTAAGTCTCACAGTCCCCTGTATTAACGGCCGGCAAAGATCCAGGGGAAATATAAAAAACAAGTTTTATAGTACGAGGACGCTGAGAAGGCAGAGTATCGTCTCTCATGCTCCGCGACGAATTTATCTCAGCGAGAAAAAAAAATAAAGTAACAATACAAGTATTTTATCTGAGTATCTTACATATAACTAGCGACTCGCTACGCTCGGGTGCGTCCCTAGGTACGTTTTAATTTTTTTGAGCGAAACCCTTATTCTTTTTCTGAAATAAAAGTAGCCTAAGTTACTCCTTATAACATCAGCTATTTGCCAGTGAAAGTCCCGTTAAAATTGGCCCAGCCGTTTCGGAGATTAGCCGGAACAGACAGACTAAAATTAAAAAAATGTGTTTTTCTTATAAGCACCGTATATAATTCCATATACATTTAGTATAAAGCTGTTATTTTGACATTACACACAGACACTACAATTTTATTTATCTGTATAGATAATTACATTTTTTGCAACGTACATAGTTTGAGCATTTGCAGTAACATAATTTATAGATATTAAAAAAAACTATATCCCTTTTGTCAATTCCAGGTGAATTTTGTTACCAAGTAAAAGCTAAATATTCTCAGTGTATTTACAAGAAAAAAAAACGACACTATTTAAAAAAAAAATAAAAAAAAAAACACTTACCACCAGTTGCCCGCCTTCTATACTCCTTTTTCGCTTTCTTTTCTAATGCTTCTGGGAAAAACGTATCAAGTTTATATGTATATCTGTATTATTATTGAAAAAAAATATATATAAAACTTTAACACTCTGTATAAGAATTATAATGATATACAGGCTGATTTAATAAAATAAAACTTTCACAACACGTGTTATTAACAGACTTCTGAAAGGAGTAGATACTCAGTACATTGTTTTTTTTTTTATTTTATAAAGTGTTATTTTTCATTTACTTATTAATTTAACCAAAATGTTTACAAATTTTTTTTTCAATAATTAAAGCTCAACAATATTTCACCAATAGAGTTAATGTAGCAAGGTAAGAACTTTTTAAGTATCATATATCTACTCCAGTCAATTTGAAATTTGTCAAATTTGAATTTGAAATTCAGTCAAATTGTAAATTGATTTTCAGTTTTCTTAAACAAATAGGCAAGTTTCTAAGGTAATAAAATACCCCATGGATAGTTTCAAATAAATTTCAAAAATAAACATCCCTTGGGATAAAACAATAATAATAAATAAATTAACTAATAGTTAAAAACGATGCATTTTTCATAAATATCGATTATTATTATTATTTTTTAATCTTTTTGATATATTAAATCTACCTGTATACAAATTTCACACAAAAACAATCCACACTATGACTAAAAACTATAACTGTCTAAACTTAAGTCCACTTTATCAATATTTTAGACCCTTCAATATGATATATAATCCAAAACGATATTTATAAATGACAGAAATGTCGTCACACGCCAAACTATACAGCGTGTATTTTTAAATATAATTTAATTTTAAACTTAAAGACCTATCTAAATATCTTTTAAATCAAACTTATTTGATTAATCCATCGAAATAAATATTGAGAACCTCCATTTTTAAAATATCATTGTTTTAATTATATATAATATTCTTTTGTATTACATTAATATAAAGGAGGTTTTTTTTAATTATTCCTTGCACTAAAAATCAGATAAAAAATATAATATAGGATAGAGTCTGCAAGAGGATGCAAATCTAACTACTAAACGAAAAATAATAATCATGCACAATATACCATTTGTACTGGTTCGATTCTCGACCCAGACAATTTTCCACGAGTCACTACAATAAGCATTTGATTATTATTAATAAAAACACATACCTACATAATATATAATTGCAGAATTGACAAATAAATACATGTAACCCTTGTAAACCATTCCTACTTAAAAAAACTTCACCCGTAACCAAAAACTACAAAAAATCCACCCTAAACACACCACACTGTAAAAAAAAATCACCCAAGAACCAAAAGTACCCAAAAACCATGGTTTCGAGAACCAAGAATGCCATATAAATACAAACCTAACTCCCTAGCGCGTTTCCTAGCCAGATATTCCGGACTAGTTTTGTCGACACGCGGCCTTCCTCGCTTACGCTTTTCCCCTGAATCCACGCGATTATTCATTACTGCGGCTGCAAATAGAAATATTGGGATTTTTAGGGTTCCGTTTTGAGTCTGATCACTATAGATTTTTCGCTCAGCTTTGTTGTTTTTTTTTTTTGTAGCCTTTGGAGCCTTTATAGAATGTATTTTAAGTTATATAATACAAAAAATTATAAAAAATATATTAAATTTTGACTTTAGTTAATGACAATTTTCCGCAGGTATTTTACAGTGAAAAGAAAAAATATTTTTTTTATTCAATTTAAAGAATTTGATCAGTTACAAAAAAAGGTACAAGTTTGTGTTTCTAAATGCCAGAAAAATATGAAAAAAAAAAATCGCATTTTATATAAAAACATCGTAAATCGACCGTAAACTCTTGTCCTAAACACAAAAAAAATTGAAAAACGCCTACAAATACGTCGTGCCGAAGATAGCTCGTACAACGGAACCCTAAAAATTAAAAAAAAAATGTGAAAAAAACGTAAAAAAAAATAAAGCATACCCATTTCCCGCGCTTGCTTCCTTGCAGCTAAGTTTGCAAGATATTCAGGACTCGTTTTATCTATTCTGGGCCTTCCCCTTTTTCTTTTCATAGGTGGTGGCGTCTGACTCGTAGCTGGAGCTTGGTTGCGAAAAAAAATAAAAAAAATCATGCAAAAAAAAATAAAAAAGGCGACAAAAAGCGACTTTTGGGTTAAAAAAAAACTAATATATAACATAGGTAACATTAATATATAATAGATAACATCTACGAAGCATTAAACACCTTTAACCGATATCGACGAATAGAGGTTCTCAATGATAGTCTTTAATATTATTATTTTTTTCGCTTTTTGTAAATATTTAAGACTATTAGTAAATTCCCATATATCCCGTATATTCTAAACTTACGTATTATTTGACGACACGTTTGACTTAGTTTGTAGTGACCCTACTAGCTGTGCCAGCGATCGCGGGTTCGAGTCCCGCTGGGGACATTCACTTGTGTGATGAGCACGAATGTTTGTACTCTAGTCATGGGTGTTTATATTTATAATATATATATATATATATATATATATATATATTTTAAGTTATATAATATGTAATGAATCAACTATCTGGTATCCATAACACAGGCCTCGTAGCTTTCCATGGAACTAGATGGTGCTGTGTGTTAATGTACCAACATATTTATTTATTTATTTATTTATTCCTTACAATTTTTAATAGCTATACTATTAAATCATATCTTAGCAGTCAATTAAATCTAATTTTTAATACCTTACCAATTTAAAACTAAGTATGTGAAATCCGAATAACAGTACAATAATAGGAAATATGCGTGATTTTTGAAGTAAAACTTGTTTTTTTTTTTTTTTTTTTTCTCTTTATTTAAAGAGCTTAGTCAAAAGTTGACTATGTCGCTCTGTAAGTTAAACAAAACAATAGATTATTTTCTTAAATCTATACATATCTTTGCTAATTTATATAGTAATTTAGCATTAGCACTAGTAGGGAATGATAAAAAGGATATACAATCAGTAATGTTTAAGTTAAAGTTTAAGCTAATTTGTAGATACTGTCTAAAATATTCATTTCGGACACATTCCATCAAGACGTGATATACATCCTCAATTGTACCACATTCTGTACAATTGGGAGTATTAACTTTTTTCATAATAAATTTAAACTTATTTAATGGAATATGTCCGGAGCGAATTCTTAATGCTACAATTAAGTCACTTCGACTAAGAGTACATTCATCAAACCATAACTTTTTCCAAGGCTGTGGTTGCATTGTTCTATACCAAATCCCTTTTTCGTTGGACCGCTTGTCAAAATATTCATTCCAAAGATCCGTACACTTTTCTTTCGTATACCAAAGTAGATCTGTATAAAAAGGAACTCCTTCTATGTTGACACCCTCAAACGATGCTAGTTTAGCTAACCTATCAACTTTTTCATTCCCTATTATACCCACATGAGATGGTATCCATTGCAGAACTATTATTTTTGAATTTAATTGAAGCTTATAAATTTGGTCTACAATAGTATATGCTATCGGTGCACATCGATAAGCAGAATTGCATCGTAGTAGATACTGAAGTGAGCTCTTGGAATCAGTAAATATGACAAAATGTTTAGTATTAACTGTTTGTATATATGACAATGCCTCTGTGATTGCTAATAGTTCTAAAAACATGATACACATATGATAATCTACTTTAAATAACATATACTCTTCAGATTGTGGATCATAAAAAGCTGCTCCTGATCCTTCTTTATCTTTTGATCCGTCCGTAAATATTTGATAGTAATTATTATATGTTTCAGTAATAAAATTATTAGTTATTGACTTTAGTTGAGTTATATCATATGTATTTTTACTATTTTTCAAAGAATGAATTTCAGATTTAATAAATTTGCGAATGTCTATATTGCTAATCCAAGTTTCTAAAGAAAACATTTCCAATTTGTTACTAGATTGTATGTGTTTTATCTTTAAACTATCATGGACTATTACTAATAAAGGTTTTTTTTTATTTATCCAGTAATTCTTAGTCACACAAAGGTGTGATAATTCATCTAGCAATTTAACAATTTTACAATTATTTAATGATTTTGATTTTAACCAAAACTTCTGAGCCAAGAAATGTCTACGAATAAATAATGGTGGTAAGTGTAACTCACTTTCCATAACATGTATGGGAGTTGATTTAATAAAACCACCTATTATTCTCATAGCTTGATTTTGTACCTTATCTAATTTTACTAAATGACTATTTGCAGCATTATTGTACAGAAAACTAACGTAGTCCATTCGACTTCGGATCAAAGAGCTGTAAAGAATCCTTAAATGTTTTGGGTGGACCCCCCAATTATTTCCAGCTAATACTTTAAAAATATTAAGAAATTTTGAGATCTTTTGAATTATCTCCTCTATATGTTTACCCCACCGCAACGAACGATCCAACCACAGTCCTAAATATTTAACTTTATTGACACACTGTACAGGAGTATTATTAATTTTAACAATGACGTTTTCATTTCTTCTACCTTTTGAAAATAAGCAAACTTTACTCTTAGTCGGAGAAATATCTAATCCTATTTCATTCATTAACTTACTAAATAATGTTAAAGATTCTTGTATTTTTTGTTGAGCGGTTACAGTATCTTTGTTTGAAGTATATAAAACGAAATCATCGGCAAACTGGGAAAAGCTTACATTATTAATTTGTTTACAAATCGATATGGTAGCAACGTTAAATAATAACGGAGAAAGAGGATCTCCTTGTGCTAGGCCTAAGGATGTACTCCTACGATATTTTAACTCGTTGACACTAATTGTAAGATAACGTTCACTTAAAAAGCTCCACAAATAATTACAAATCTTGGTTCCCACTCCAAACTTATTTAATGTATTTAAAAGAGAAGAAATATTGACATTATTGTAGGCGTTATCTATATCCACAAAACAGGCAAGAGTAGATTTATCATTAGAAAAATTAATCTGAATTTCGGTTGTTAAATTTGCTAAATTGTCCTGACATGATTTGAATTTCCTAAACCCTACAGTGCAGTCAGAAAATAGTTCATTTTTTTCGAAGTACCACTCTAATCTTTTATTCAAAATAGAATGAAAAATTTTGCACATACAAGACATTAACGAAATTGGTCGAATGGATGTAATCAATTGTGGATCTCGACCTGGTTTTGGTATAGGGAGGATCAATATTTCCCTCCATTGCTCTGGTATAGAACTAAAAGTCAAAATTCTGCTATACAAATCAGCTAACACCTTTATAGCCTCATCTGGTAGATTTTTAAGCATGGAGTAGGATATCCCATCAGATCCAGGAGCCGTATCCGATGATTTTATTGCTGATAATATTTCTTGTTTAGTAAAAGGACTTTCTAAAACAGTATTATTTGTATTAAAGGTAGGTGTTGATTCTGTAACATAATCTGGCGATAAAGTTTTTAAAAATAATTTAGCAACATTTTCATTAATACCTGTTCTAGCCACTTTATAACCTTTAAACCAACGCATACGATCCCACATGTCATAAACACTTGATATTTCGTTAAAAGATGAACAATATTTTTGCCATGACAAACAGTCAGCTTGCCGAATTAATTTTTGACATTCACCTATCTTATTTTGCAATAAAGTTAAATTAGATGGTGTAGGATTTTTTCTAAAACTAGCTAGAGCTAATCTACGTTCTGCGACAGCTTTAGATATATTACTGTTCCAGTAAGTTTTAGATTTAAAATTCGGATTTTGACTTATTTTAATTAAGGGTATATATTTGTCCGCCGCTTTATTTATTAACAAAACAATTAAATTATAGGCTTCTTGTGTATCATTCGGTAATATAAGGTTGGCAAAAACATTACTTAAATATTCCTTATACATATGCCAGTTTGCTTTTTTAAAATTTCTTTTTACAATAGGTTTAAAGGTTGAAGTAAGAAATGTAGACAATTTAATAAAAAGATGATCGCTACCTAATGTCTCATTAGTTACATTCCAGTAAATTTTAGCAGCTATATCTGATGACGCTATTGATAAATCGGGGGAAGATGACTGTAATCTATTATTAACTAATTTTATCCGAGTTGATTGCGGCCCATTTAAAGTAACAAAATTACTATTTAATAAAGCATTGAATATTTGAGTACCCTTTTGGTCAATTTTGTTGGACCAGTTTGAATGGTGTGCATTAAAATCTCCTAAAATTAATGTGTTTTCATTAGCAATAGAAAATAGAAAATCCCAATCTGAGTCTGTAGTTCTTAGAGAGGGTGGACAATAAACTACAATTATATTTTTAATATCCAAGCAATTTAGAATTTTCACATGTAATAATTCCATTCCTAAATTATTATTAGCATATATCGGAATCGCTTCAGCTTTTACTGAAAAATGAGTTAAGATGGCCACACCACCATAACCGTCTTGTCTATCTTTCCTAAAAATATTATAACCGCTAATTTTTATATTTATTCCAGATTCTAACCACGTTTCACATATAGCAGCAATATGTATTTTTTCTTGCCATAATAATTGTTTAAGGGTACCTAATTTACCTTTAACACTTTGCGCATTCCACTGTATTAGGTTTAATTTATCAATTTTACTTTGATCACCCATTCCCAATATTAAGTAATTGTTTTAATATTGTAAACGCCGATATTTTGCTTTCAATTATATATACAACCCATTCTAATACAACTAAAACTATCTGTTCTGCCTTCTTCTTCGTGGATAGATTTTTCATAAAGCAAATATTAGATATTCTCCTAATTAACTCAATAAATGAAATCTTCGGCTTTTCTTTATTCTCTGTTGTATCTTCATTGATGGAGGATTCTCTGTCAGATTCATTGTTTGAATACATTCCCCAATCTAAAGACTCTCCAGTCTGATTATTTGTTGACTTATATTTCTTCTTCTTAGTTTTCTTTTCTGTAACTTTTTGTGTGATTTTTTGATTTGACGTTTCTGTATTGCCATATGAATTATTTGAGGATTTCAACGCTTCCACGTAGCTTCTTTGAGATGTTGAAGGAATTGTTATAGAAACATCTTCAGTGTGTAATTCTTCCTTTCGAGCTGATGCAACTATTCCCGAAGGGCTTGGCGGAACGTATATAGTCAACGCCTTTTTATAAGAACAGTTAAATTCAGCCATGAGTTCACGTAATCTTTTTTCTTTAATAAATATAGGGCAAGATTTACTAAGTGATATGTGCTGACCTAAACAATTCACACATTTAAAGGTAGTAGCTTCACAATTAACATGGTTTGATCCACATTTGGGGCATATTATTTTTTGACTTGGGCACATCTTTTTAATATGTCCATACCTCCAACATTTGGAGCACTGGGTTACGGGAAATATGTATGGTTCTATCTTAACTTTAACATCGTATACATGTATGTATGGTGGTAACGATGGGCCCTTAAATCCTAGTCTAACTGCTTCACTATTTGACCATCCCGAACCCTCCTCATTTCTCCGCATGAGCCTTTTAACTGATATTATTTCACTTTGCGACACTATATTTTCTTTAATTTCTTCGACTGATAACTCGATCTCAACATTTTTGATAACACCATATGATATCCCGACTTCAAACGTTTTATGCATTTTCCATTCCATTTCAATAAAAGATGTACACATTAATAATTTTTCCGCACTTTCTTCATCACTAAATTGTATTAAGACCTTATATGGATTTAAATATTTCACTTTTGTAATATTACGTATATCTGCTTTTTTTAATAATTTGGCCATATGAAATTGTTTTGGTATTTTATTTTTGGAATAAATACATACTTCGATTAATGTTACCTCTAAGCTTTGATTTTCACTTCGTATATCTTTTCTTATAATTTTTTTCCCATTTCTCGTAACCACAGTCCACTCCTCAGTATTCTCCTCTCCGTCTCTCACACGTTTGTTTGGTCTCATTATATTGTAGTTGCTATCAATGTATTCCGAATTCATTAATTGATCTTGCATATAACTTTCACTTTGTTCCGTTTGTAAGCATGATTCCATTGTATACGATTCATTTGTATTTTCTTCATTTAAACTGTTACTATTATAGTTCATAACAAATCGTTATGTAACCGTGCAGGTGTTTACCCGCCGTAGCAGGTAGCACCGCGAGCGCGTCCTTCCAAGAATTTTATTATCTTAATACGTAAACAACAGCAAAATACGCGTCCGTACTAGTACACTTATCGAACGTAAACTGTAAAACTTGTTTACGCACGCTCGACTTGGACGGTGAGCTGGTGAATGCGTTACGGAGACGTGTACGTACGTCTGTTGAAATGGTAACCGTTGTTGTTGTCTGACACATGATATATAATATTATATTCTATCCTTAAATGATATTCTATAAATATATGATTGTAATATGCCTAATATGCGTTATTTTTAGTATCTCCCCTATCCTAATTATTTAAAACATATATTGAACTTCACAAAGAGTACCGATAATCTACAGAAGTTTTACTTCTTGCGCGTGTACACATTCATACACGCATTCTTTACTTATTTTTTTTTGTGTAATCAATAAATTCTGAAACTAATAAGATAATTTTAATAATTCCTAGACTAATAGATAGCACTAACATTATCCCAAAATATTATAGCCGAGTTGTCAAGTTTATTATTAAGTCAAAAAAGTTTTTTTTTCTGAATTACTCAGAAAATATTTAGGTTTCCCTTTCCTTTAACCAAACTACATTTTTCCACCAAACAGTCATGCCAATAACCCAAGTCCAAAGATGTTCTAAACAAAACTATAGAAACATCATACACACAACACACAAGTATACTCAGAAAAAGTACAAAAAGGATTTCGAAGCAAGAGATCTATATCATAGACAATTTGAATTTAATATCCACACTAATTATAAATATTATTTCTAAATAAAAGTATTTTTTCGGATTTTTTCGCGTACTTATTTTGATTTTTGGTTCCGTTTCCATTGCTCTACAGCAATCATGGTCACGGGAGAGAGTCACTCCAAAAAATCAAAATAAATCCGCGAAAAAGTCCGAAAAGATAGTTTTATTTAAAATGTCAAATATTCGCGTAAATCTAAGAAAGTAATATTATTTCTATTTTAATTTTTTTTTACAGATTCTCAGTTCAAATAAATCGGTTCCTGATAATTATTTCTCATAACACAAGCACACATGCAAAACATACATTTCCTTATTTATTTATTTTTTTTTTATTATTTTTTTTTCTTTTGCAAAATGACATTTAAGGAGACGGTCAAATGTTAACTTACCAACATTTAATTCGGGTTTATGTCTTGCGGCATACAATTCTACAGCTGGCGGGACGAAGTGGGAGACGGGGGACCGATAGTCCACGCTTAGAGGTAAGGGAGGCACTGAAAACGAAAAAAATTTTTTTTTTGTTTTTTACAAAAAGAAAATTAGTACATTCCAAATAAGTAAATAAAGTTGTAAAAAAAATATTACCAAGAAGTTTTTTCTCTATCCTATAGATATCTAAAACTTACCTGATTTTGCCTCGACCTAGAATTTGAGCTCAATCAAAAAAAAAACTATGAAAAAATCACCTTTCTTTGATTTTGCGGAATTTTCCATTTTTCCGGGATTTTTTCCAATTTTCCCCCCCTTAAAACCTTATTCAGACAACTACAAACATTAAAAAAAAAATTAGCCAGAACGGCCTTTCTTGTAAGATTTTTTATCCTACTAACTGTGTTTTTATCATTATTCTAAATTATCAATCATCATAAAGTAGTTTTTTTTTTTTTGTAAAACCCAAGCAAATTTTATCCTATAATATATAATTTATCACTGTTATCACACAATTAGGAGTTAAATTAAAAATAATAATAATGGTCATTACAAATACATTGTCAATATTTCAGGTCTTTAGGCCGAGTGGTTTGATCTAGACGGTAATAAATAAGTCAGGTCAAACAACTTCACATACAAACAATGACCAAGTTTTATTGACAGTCATCTCCTGTACTATATCACTCAGTAAACACAATTAAGTAAAATTTCTTTACATCTTTTAAAATACTAGGTAAGAATAAAAAACTTAACAAGCCTGGATTCAATAAAAGTTTCCCGCTAGCTTTATAAATGTACGAGTATGTTTGTATGTTTCTGAACGGTTAAGCAGATTTTGGTGAAACATGACACTATGACGACACATTTGGCTCAGTTTGTAGTGGCCCTACTTGCTGTGCCAGAGGTCGCGGGTTCATGTCCCGCTGGGGGCGTTCATTTGTGTGATGAGCACGAATGTTTGTACTCCAGTCATGGGTGTTTATATTTATACTGTAATGTATTTAAAGTTATATATGTGTAGTGTATCAACTATCTGGTATCCATAACACAGGCCTCGTAGCTTAACATGGAACTAGATGGTGCTGTGTGTTAATGTACCAACATATTTATTTTATATTTATATATTTACTTTAAACTTTCATGGTCACAGTAATATTGTCATATTACTGTGATGTAAAATGAAGGGACATTTACCATGTTGACCTTACTTTTGAGAGTTCCCGATATTTCAGCACTGTTACAAGCATACTTTTTTTATTTGAATCCCATAGAACTACAACTACTTGTATTATTTACCATTGTCCAATCCATAAATATCTCCATTGGGCTCCATCTTCTTCTCGGAAGTCTGCTCATCAGTATTGATCTGCAGAACCGAGTCCAGCTGGCTTTCACACAGTGCCATACTTATTATAAATTTACTGAAAATAAAAATTACTGTGTCAATATACTTATTTTATATATCTATCTATACATATAATAAAATTCTAATTGAGTTGAATCTGTACATTAAGTATTTTTTGGAAAATCTTATTGAAATTATCAGTATTATCGATATAGAGGTTGAATCTACAGTTTTTAGAATTTTTGTCTGTCTGTTTGTGACCGCATCACGAGAAAACCACAGGACAGATTTTGATGAAATTAAGTATGATAATAACTGGTTATCCATGTCTACATATAGGATACTTTTTACTGCTGTAACTGCCTCGGTGGTGTAGTGGCTAGCATGTACGGCTGCACATCCTGAGGTCCTGGGTTCGAGTCCCGGGTCGGGCCAAGTTTAGTTATTGAATCTTTCTGTATAGTAAGCCTCAGTAACAGCCCGGAGTTGGGAAGTTGGCGGTGTTTCACCCCCGTGCCTCGGAGAGCACGTAAAGCCGTCGGTCCTGCGCCTTAACTCTCACCGGTCGTGTCGAGTAGTCGTCCCACCGGAGTATGAGAGTGACAGGAATAGAGAGTGCACTTGTGTCTGCGCGTACATTTGTGCACTATAATATCTCCTGCGCAGTTGGCTAGTCTCATTGAGATTGGCCGCCGTGGCCGGAATCGGTCAGGAGGACATTATTATATTACTTTTTACTGCGGGTAAATATGTCCTCTCTGACAAATCTATACTAACCATTAAAACATACTAGGGAATCACTAGCCTATACATCTATATACAGATAAATAAAATTGAAGTGTCTGTTTGTAATGTCAAAATAATAGCTTTATACTAAATGCATATGGAATTATTAATACTTATAAGAAAAACACAATTTTCAGATTTTTTTTTGATGTTTGTTTGTCTGTCTGTTTGTTCCAGCTAATCTCCGAAACGGCTGTACCAATTTTAACGGGACTTTCACTGACAGATAGCTGATATTATAAGGAGTAATTTAGGCTATTTTTATTTTAGAAAAAGAATTAAGGTTTTGCTAAAACAAATTAAAACGTACCTAGGGACGAACCCGAGCAAAGCGAGGGTAAGTCGCTAGTATTATATATAAATCGATGTGTGTATGTTCCCTACGGTCTTCAAAATTGCTGTTTTGATAGCAAATAGCGATTTTGATGAAATTTTCAGGCAATCTACAGATTAGCTCAGCGGGTCCTGTGGTCCAGCGGTGATCCTGTGAAGTTTGCTGGCGATCGTTAGTTTGAACGCGGGCGAAGCCGCGGGTACTGATAGTAATGAATAAAATTGAAAAGACCAACGGTAATTCCAAAATAAATCTGTTTTGATCTAATATGTTTATTTATATTGCATTAAAACAACGTTTTTTTTTTCTTTCTATCCTATCAATTATCTTACTACTATATAAAAGAGAAAGTTTGGATGTATGGATGTTACTCAATCACGCCAGAACGGCTGAATGGATCTGGATGAAATTTGGCACAGAGATATATTATAGTTTGGAATAGCACATAAGCTACTTTTCATCCCGAAAAAATGTACAGTTCCTGTGGAATACATTTGTTATTGTTGCTCACTAGGGACAAGCCCGAGTGAAGCGAGGATGAGCTGCTAGTATGGTATAAGAATTTATAGAATATTTAAATTGGGATATAGCAAGAACTATTTGTACATAGAGGGTATATTATTAGTATTATAATAAATAAAAAAAAAATATAAAGTTAATTTAGTACTGTTCAAATTTATTTTTTATAATATTTTTTAATGTTTTTTAATGTTTTTTAATCTGTGAAAAAATCCAAAATGATAGCCAGAACAAAAAGATAGACTGACACACGTAAAATATTTAAAAAAATATGTGTTTTTCTTATAAGTACCATATATAATTTCATATGCATTTAGCAGACAGACAGACACAAAAATTTTAAAATTGTACTTTTCTTATAAGTACTGCATATAATGTCATATGCATTTACTAAACAGCTGTTATTTTGACATAACAAACAGACACTTCAATTTTATTTATCTGTATCAGTGTTCCCAACCGTACGATAATTATCGTACATGTACGATAATTTCATGTCTGTGTACGATGTACGATAATACATTGCAAATGTACGATAATTTGTGAAGATGGGATGGGTTAAAATTTTTGTCAGGATTAGGTAAAGTTTTATAAAGAAAACTGTTTGAATATGCATTTTAAGTATGTAGAATTTGTAAGAAGGGAAAAAATGTAAATAGTCCTTTTTTTTTTTTTTGCTTTCTCGTCTGCAATGTTCGTAATCATAGGATTAGAATTTGTAATAAGGGAAAATATGAAAATAGCCTTTTTTTTTTTGCTCTCCCGCCTGTACTAGGTGCAAACACTTTCAGGTTGCTGACCGTTCAGTTGACCTGAGAGAATCGGTTACGAAAAATTGGTCATAAGGAAAAAAAATCGATTTGTATAAAACTCGACTATTTTGTCACATCCCTGATATGTACGATAATTTTGGTCCATGTACGATAATTTTACGGCCCTAGGTACGATAATTGTCTGACTTCAGGTTGTGAACACTGATCTGTATAGATATTTTAATATTTTGCTTTCCTTAGAGTTGAAATTTCCAAAGAATTAAGAACATAGTTATGTCAGTTAATCTATCAAAAATATTTTTAACGAGGTGCAGACTGCAATTTCGCAAGCCTTTATATTTATATACATTACATTAGTAAATTATGTCATTCAGATAAATACCTGTTCAAATAATTAGGCTATGCTTAAGGAAAACCCTAAAAATTGTAAATATGGCTTCTATAATTTTTACACATTATATGTTATATACACATCAAATATAATAATTTATTACATGAATATTATATTACTGACTGTTTTTATAATATATTTATCAAACGACAAAACTATAAAAAATATTTCATTAATTTCAAAACTTCTTTATACTTTAAAAAGAAGGTTTTATCAAAATCATTCTAATTTAGTTATTAGTTTATAAACACAAATTTACCAAATTTACTATGAATTATGTTGTTATTTACTGACGAAATATATAATATGATAAATATAGTGTAACTAAAATTTAAATAATTAAGAAAAACAAAATAAGACTGCTTATACATCAATATAAGTATTTTATATCATGTTATCATCTAATTAATTCGGTTTAATTGAAATTGTTTAACATTTAGTTGATTTTCACTTTATAAAATCAAAAAGGTTGAAAGTATCTTATTCATAATTATTTAACATCTCATTCTAGCCCAAGAAACACTACTTTGTTGACATGGTTTTGTTTGTTTAGAAGTTTTTGTAAAACACATCAACCTATAATCATATAAACAATTTCCATTAACATCACAAATACAATGTAATCATGCGTTATAACTTTGTTTGTAATTATATTTCTTATCAAAAGTTGGAAAAGCTGTAAAAACTGTCATTACTTACCCAGTAAGAAACCATCTTGCTTAAACTATAAAAATCCTCATATACACTCGTGTAACAGAATAAAACTTGCACAAAAACAACTTTAATACAGCTATAATGTCATTTAAACTTAATTATAACAACAAATATGAGATTTAAAAACAATAAACGTAAGTAAAAACTACACCATTCGATCAATTGTTAAAACTCTCAATGGCTAGACTAAAGGCATATGAAAACACGTAAAACACACGTTATTTATTATTTACAATTGTTTCAAGTACATAATTTTGTTACGCGATTGATTTTAAAAGTGGTTGCAAAAGTTTACGAGTGCGATTACTCGATATATAAACAATATTCGCAAATCCTACAAACTGACTCTACGTCCATTGCTTTACCAAGAAGGTGAAGCTACTGCCTATGAGAAGTATGAAAAAGATAAAACTATTTTTGTTATGGCAACATTGATGATAACCCAACCCAATTAAAAAGGGCTATTAATTCCATTATAAAATAGCATAAGTCATACTGTTTACTATATAGCATTATAATCTTTGTTACCTTGTAATAGAGTTGAAAATTGAATGCATATAAATTAATATAATAACCGTGACGCATCCACAACAGTTACTCATAGCCTCCTATCAAATTAACACGTGTTATATATAAAACAACGAAATAATATAAAATCGACTTAAAAAAATAAATGATATTTTTAATATATTGTAAAAAATATTCTAAATATAGCCCTTTAATATTTAAATTTATATTTCAGTAAAAAAAGCGTAATTTATTGTGTAAAGTAGCAACATTAGAATGGGTGTGGGATAAGAGAGACGAAGGAAACAGTGTTGAAAAATGGTAGGTATAGATAGGTTCACCGCTGAGTTGGCACTCATAATTACTTTGATAAGGCTATACACGTTATCGTACTGCGAGGTTATTCATTTTGTACGGTTTCACCTTGGCTGTCTCGCTTTAATATTAACATACATAAAAAAATATTATTTAGAAATTAAAATAATAAAACAGACACAAAAAAATGAAAATTGAGGAAAAATTCCAACGTGTTTCAAAGTTGTATAGTGATTTTATAACTATTTTGACCTACATTTTTAATAATATTTATGTTGCAATTTAATTATTTATTTTTGTTTTATGTATATAAATAAATATGGTAAGTTTGCGTCTAATTGGAATCGAATATTTTGATCTTGTATTAGTTTTGAAGTTATGAAAAAAAAATACTGTCAATTTGTTTTTTAATACTTAGATTAGACTTGAACTGTTTGATTTTGATACCAAAATAAACTTAAGGAAAAAATGCATAACATTTAAAAAACGTTAGAATATGAATAAAATTATTTTTTAAATGTTTAACGGTCCTGAAAACCTGTTGTATTTATATTTTAAATAAAGAAAGACCGGTTAAGTTAAAAATAAAAAATCATTCAAGTACTTTTCAACCATAAAATAAACACATACAACACTTGCTCTTTATCAGCCTTCTAATAACCATTGTTATCTAAAACGTAAAAAGTTTGTTGCATTATCATTTTTAATACATAGTGATAGGGTTTAAATTTGTACGTATATAGATACAATTGTTAGAAATCAATATTTTTAAGAGTGGGAGAGATCAATAAATACGTAGGTACCTAGCCCAAATATCTAAACCGATATGTTGAAGCGATAGGTTGAAATTATTTTAACTTTATTTACGATACGTTCGGCTCAGTTTGTAGTGACCCTACTTGCTGTGCCAGCGGTCGCGGGTTCGAGTCCCGCTGGGGGCATTCATTCGTGTGATGAGCACGAATGTTTGTACTCCAGTCATGGGTGTTTATATTTATAATATGTATGTATTTAAAGTTATATATGTGTAGTGTATGAACTATCTGGTATCCCTAACACCAGCCTCGTAGCTTACCATGGAACTAGATGGTGCTGTGTGTTTAATGTCCCAACATATTTGTTTATTAAGCGCTGAACGCTTTTTGCTATTATAAATGCGAAAATTTGTATGTGTGTACGTTTGTTACTTCACGCTGTAACGGCTGAATCGATTTGGATGTTTAGTATACAGATAGATTAAGTGGTGTAACATATAAGTTAGAGTTAGGCGTCTAATTATACAACTCTGCTATCCCTAGGATATGTAAATAAATCAAAATTCTAAGAATCATGAGAAGCAAGAATATCTTCATTAATTGTAAACTAATAATGCTTTTTCAACGGACTTATGTACTTGATTGAATACATTTAAGGTTTGACTTAAAGATATTTTGAACATGTTTTAAGGTACAACTTTGACATTACAATTCTTCAGTAAAAAGTATCCTATACTTTGACCCGGATAACCAGCTATCATCATACCAAATTTCATCAAAATCTGTCCAGTGGTTTTCTCGTGATGCGTTCCCAGACAGACAGACAGACAAAAATTCTAAAAACTATAGATTCGGCCTCTGTATCGATAATAATGACTATTACAATAAGATTTGGCAAAAAATATTTAATGTACAGATTCGTCAGTTAGAATATATGATCAAACGAACTTCTCAAGTGAAGTTCGATCATTATTATATGAGTCGCTTCATTCGAAGATATAATATAACCAGGTAGTCCTTTTAACCTACAAGGTAGCTTTCGCACACATTTAAGAGATTTTTTAAAAAAGTCGATACACATATCGATTTTTAAATCAATTCATTACTCGTCAATGTCTACATCCCTACTACTCAGTGCCGCCATTCTTTTAGAGATTCATATCACAAATAAATACAAAACTAAGTTCGGGATCGGGTTGGGGGGGTCCTTATATCTTCGAATGAAGCGACTCATATAATAATGATCGAACTTCACTTGAGAAGTTCGTTTGATCATATATTATATTTCTTCGCTTCATTCTTCAGATATAATATAACCAGGTAGATGTTTAGAGAAGTTTTGTATTTACATCCATTAAATCAACCAGTATCAAGGGAGTAAATTTAAAATGTATTACCTACTATATTATATTAACTATATCTATACTATAATAAAGCAGTAACTTAGCGAAATCTGTACATGAAATATTTTTTAAAAACAATGACTGTAACGTATTATGTATACGATATAGACCCCAAAACAATAGTTATTAATTTTTTTGTCTGTTTGTCTGTTTGTCTGTTTGTCTGTTTGTCTTTTTGTCTGTTTGTCTGTTTGTCTGTACGCGTTTCACGCAAAAAGTAATGAACCGATTTCAACGAAATTTTGTGAACTGATAACTTATTACTCGGGTCAACATTTAGGATAACTTTTACTTTTGGAAAATCTTTGTTTCCCGCGGGAAATCGCAATAACTGGTTTTATCGAGTCCTCCTTAGGAACCCTCCGCTGGCTAAACCTAAAGACATACATCAAAACAATGTACTAAAAAATTGTAGATCTTGAAAAGGCCAACAGAAATATCTACAACAGTATATGTCTATCTCTCAAGGTACACTCGCAATACCTATTCTTATCTATACCTATAGCAAAACTAACATAGTTAAATCGATGTGCGCGTTTCACGCAAAAAGTACTGAACCGATTTCAATTAAATTTTGTATAGTGATAGCTTATCACTCGAGTCAACATTTAGGATACCTTTTACTACAGGCACATTTTTCGTTCCCGCGGGAAAACGCAATGACTGGTTCTATCGAGTCGTCCTTAGAAGTTTATATGGCTAACGCTGGCTGAACCTTAAGAGATAAATCAAAACAATGTACTAGAAAATTGTAGGTCTTAAAAAGTTCTACAGAAAAGTTCTCAACGGTATATGTCTATCTCCTAAAGTACACTCGCTATAACTATTTTTATTAAATGATATTACTGTTTTCTTATACGAGTACGTTATCTATCTATCTATACTATAATAAAGCAGTAACTTAGCGAAATCTGTACATGAAATATTTTTTAAAAACAATGACTGTAACGTATTATGTATACGATATAGACCCCAAAACAATAGTTATTAATTTTTTTGTCTGTTTGTCTGTTTGTCTGTTTGTCTGTTTGTCTTTTTGTCTGTTTGTCTGTTTGTCTGTTTGTCTGTACGCGTTTCACGCAAAAAGTAATGAACCGATTTCAACGAAATTTTGTGAACTGATAACTTATTACTCGGGTCAACATTTAGGATAACTTTTACTTTTGGAAAATCTTTGTTTCCCGCGGGAAATCGCAATAACTGGTTTTATCGAGTCCTCCTTAGGAACCCTCCGCTGGCTAAACCTAAAGACATACATCAAAACAATGTACTAAAAAATTGTAGATCTTGAAAAGGCCAACAGAAATATCTACAACAGTATATGTCTATCTCTCAAGGTACACTCGCAATACCTATTCTTATCTATACCTATAGCAAAACTAACATAGTTAAATCGATGTGCGCGTTTCACGCAAAAAGTACTGAACCGATTTCAATTAAATTTTGTATAGTGATAGCTTATCACTCGAGTCAACATTTAGGATACCTTTTACTACAGGCACATTTTTCGTTCCCGCGGGAAAACGCAATGACTGGTTCTATCGAGTCGTCCTTAGAAGTTTATATGGCTAACGCTGGCTGAACCTTAAGAGATAAATCAAAACAATGTACTAGAAAATTGTAGGTCTTAAAAAGTTCTACAGAAAAGTTCTCAACGGTATATGTCTATCTCCTAAAGTACACTCGCTATAACTATTTTTATTAAATGATATTACTGTTTTCTTATACGAGTACGTTATCTATCTATCTATACTATAATAAAGCAGTAACTTAGCGAAATCTGTACATGAAATATTTTTTAAAAACAATGACTGTAACGTATTATGTATACGATATAGACCCCAAAACAATAGTTATTAATTTTTTTGTCTGTTTGTCTGTTTGTCTGTTTGTCTGTTTGTCTTTTTGTCTGTTTGTCTGTTTGTCTGTTTGTCTGTACGCGTTTCACGCAAAAAGTAATGAACCGATTTCAACGAAATTTTGTGAACTGATAACTTATTACTCGGGTCAACATTTAGGATAACTTTTACTTTTGGAAAATCTTTGTTTCCCGCGGGAAATCGCAATAACTGGTTTTATCGAGTCCTCCTTAGGAACCCTCCGCTGGCTAAACCTAAAGACATACATCAAAACAATGTACTAAAAAATTGTAGATCTTGAAAAGGCCAACAGAAATATCTACAACAGTATATGTCTATCTCTCAAGGTACACTCGCAATACCTATTCTTATCTATACCTATAGCAAAACTAACATAGTTAAATCGATGTGCGCGTTTCACGCAAAAAGTACTGAACCGATTTCAATTAAATTTTGTATAGTGATAGCTTATCACTCGAGTCAACATTTAGGATACCTTTTACTACAGGCACATTTTTCGTTCCCGCGGGAAAACGCAATGACTGGTTCTATCGAGTCGTCCTTAGAAGTTTATATGGCTAACGCTGGCTGAACCTTAAGAGATAAATCAAAACAATGTACTAGAAAATTGTAGGTCTTAAAAAGTTCTACAGAAAAGTTCTCAACGATATATGTCTATCTCCTAAAGTACACTCGCTATAACTATTTTTATTAAATGATATTACTGTTTTCTTATACGAGTACGTTATCTATCTATCTATACTATAATAAAGCAGTAACTTAGCGAAATCTGTACATGAAATATTTTTTAAAAACAATGACTGTAACGTATTATGTATACGATATAGACCCCAAAACAATAGTTATTAATTTTTTTGTCTGTTTGTCTGTTTGTCTGTTTGTCTTTTTGTCTGTTTGTCTGTTTGTCTGTTTGTCTGTACGCGTTTCACGCAAAAAGTAATGAACCGATTTCAACGAAATTTTGTGAACTGATAACTTATTACTCGGGTCAACATTTAGGATAACTTTTACTTTTGGAAAATCTTTGTTTCCCGCGGGAAATCGCAATAACTGGTTTTATCGAGTCCTCCTTAGGAACCCTCCGCTGGCTAAACCTAAAGACATACATCAAAACAATGTACTAAAAAATTGTAGATCTTGAAAAGGCCAACAGAAATATCTACAACAGTATATGTCTATCTCTCAAGGTACACTCGCAATACCTATTCTTATCTATACCTATAGCAAAACTAACATAGTTAAATCGATGTGCGCGTTTCACGCAAAAAGTACTGAACCGATTTCAATTAAATTTTGTATAGTGATAGCTTATCACTCGAGTCAACATTTAGGATACCTTTTACTACAGGCACATTTTTCGTTCCCGCGGGAAAACGCAATGACTGGTTCTATCGAGTCGTCCTTAGAAGTTTATATGGCTAACGCTGGCTGAACCTTAAGAGATAAATCAAAACAATGTACTAGAAAATTGTAGGTCTTAAAAAGTTATACAGGGAAGTTCGCAATATTACATGTCTATCACCTAAGGTACACTCGCAATTACTATTTTTATTCACTACTCGCGACTCACAGGCTGACTTATCAACGTTTAGCTCAGTTCAGCAGTGAAACGTAACCTAGGGACGAACCCGAGCGAAGCGAGGGTGAGTCGCTAGTAATATAATGTGAAAAGAAAAATAAATGAAAAATATAACTACGGAAATAATTTTTTCGGGTACTAAATTATTCTAAAATAATTCATTATTAGTAAAGAATATTTAAGAATATAAAATCAGAATTTATATCTTAAAATAAACATTTCCCATATAGTTTAATTGTTCATTAAACAAAATTACACCAGCAAAACTATTTTCATCTATAGTAATCGAGTGATTATAGAATTTCGCGAATAATTTCAAAGTACGTTTTAATACATAAACGACTGGTCGTCTTCCTTATAGTATCAACAGAGACGCCTCGTCCAGCAAGTGTGGACGTCGCGAAACGTCGCGTGCTGTGTGCTAGATGACGTCACGTCCACACCACTCTATTAATACCTGCTTTATCCGCCTAATTATGGACGCCTTACAGTTATAAAGAGGTTAAGTATATTAGGAGGACGGTCATGTTGTGGAACAAACATATCATATCTTCAAGTCATATTGCAGAATATATGCAGAATCGAGATAAATTATCTCGAAAATACTGCAAAATTAGTGTTGGTTAGTCTCGAACGACTACATACGTCTTTATAATATTTTTGATTAGTATATTAATTCCAATACATATAATATATCATATTTTCGTATTTTGTCAATAAAAGGCTTTGTACGCGTTGGGCTGTATATAAAACTAATAAAATTACAAATTTATTCGTAATTTTTCTCTCCTTATATTCCTTATAAGGATACCAATCAGATAAATTGTGGATCCCATCTACTATGAAACAGTGGAAAGCTGGGTTTTAATTTAAATATTTTTAAAATACTTTTAACACGTTTATCAGATCTAATATTGCTACTTAACAGAAGAGATAATGTGGATCTCTGGCTGTGAAGAATTCCATACCTATAGTTCCTTTATTATACTGATTACTTTAAAGCATAAAATATTCGTTACAAAGCTATGAATAATATGGTAATGATTACCATTGCAATTCTGCAACCACTGTTTAAAAGATATACTATACTAATATTATAAAGCTGAAGAGTTTGTTTGTTTGTTTGGTTGAACGCACTAATCTCAGGAACAACTAATCCGATTTGAAAAATTCTTTTTGCATTAGGTAGCCTGTAATTGAGGAAGGCTATAGGTTATATCATCCCGGAAAAATATACGGTTCCCTTGGGATAAATTTATTTTTGTCTAGGGACGAACCCGAAGCGAAGCGAGGATGAGTCGCTAGTTATACATATATGCCGCACAATGTAAACATGTAAACGCATGTTGTGGGTACCGCGGCAACCAGAATAAAGACCTTTCTGTAACAAGATTTTTCACCATAAAAGGTTTCCATATTAATTCAGACTTATTCACCATCGTTATGAACGGATGCCAGGCCTGAAATGACAAAAAAGAATTTTCATCTATAATATTTCGACGATACTTTACAATAATTGTGAAAAAAAAAAGAAAAGCATAAAAGTATTTAGTATTCTAGTTTATTGTGAAAGCATCAATAACTAGAGAGTACGGATCTTTTTTCTATTAAAATATGGCTCTGTTATTTGGCCCTGGACATAGAAGTAAACAAATTAATTTTAGATTTTCTTAATTGTATTAATATTCAATTAAGAGCTAAATTAGACAATTCACTTTTTTTTTTTTTTTTTTTTTTTTTTTTAGATTATTTCCAGCTTTAAAATTTTCTTTCATGTTTTTAAGCCAAATATTTCTTTTTTGATTTTTAATATATTGTGACTTTACGAGCTTAGATCTTCTAACGAGGGACAAAGTTTTAACTTGGTTTCACAATAAACAGAATTTTATACCTTTTGTAAAACGATTATCCTTATATAATATATAATACTTATATTTTAATATAGATCCAGACACCTTTAACGGCATAACGTGCATCAAATTTCAATTGAATATTACTTCAATTGATGAAATTCCCTGATTAAATATTTTTGCCAATGTAAAATATTTTTTGTTAAAAAATATTCATGGTTTTATGACATTTTTCGGTTCGCAAAGAAATTGTTGATTAATGAGCCAAACATGAATCAAAATTTTCAAAGTGCAAAATCTTAAAAATGTAACAGTTTTAAAGAAACGTTTTGGCTTTCATTATAGTTATTTCTAATACAAAGAACACAGAGCCTGATGAATGAGTTCAACACTTTAGTAAATGTTCTATGGGCTACTGAAAGGCCGTAGGGTATATTACTAAATTATGTTATCAAATTGAATTCGTCTTCAATTTGAATACTGCACATAGTGTTATTTACTGTACTCATGTTTGCTTTCTCAAAAATAGATAAAAAATTTGAAGGTAGGTATATCAACTTGTGTTACTAGCGTTGTTGTAAACAACGAAATAATTAAAATTAAATTAATAAATTTTTTAGAATTAAAATTCTAGCAATATGGGAAAATTCTACCTAAATTACAAAGTTATATTACGTTTGTAATATTAAGTAAGCAATAGTGAGAGAGGCTGTTAGCGTGAAGTACAGACTTACTGGCGAGATGCAGACGGCCGCGGTTTGTTTGAGCGTGCAGCGCTGAACATTTGCCGAGCTGGCATCTGGCGGTTCAGAGGGCCTCTGCTCGGGCCTTTGCACCTCTCCTGCTGTTTTGCTGATAACACGGGGGTCTGTTCCAGTTTTCATGACAGGCCACGTATATGTGTTATTGCAAAATAATAATGTGTCGTTATTACTTTTTGAACATGTTATAAAATTAATAAAGCCGTCGTGTTAACTCACGGTTAACCGCCAGGCAAAAACGTTCGAAATAAACATTACAATATAAGGTATAAACTATATATTTGATAATTTTCAATTTTATACGGCCATCGTATTAACTCACGGTTAACCGCCAGGCGAAAATGTTCAAAATTAACATAGTACCATATAAGGTATAAATTATATATTTGATAATTTTCAATTTTATACGGCCATCGTGTTAACGCACGGTTAACCGCCAGGCGAAAATGTTCAAAATGAACATATTACCATATAAGGTATAAATTATATATTTGATAATTTTCAATTTCATTCGGCCATCGTGTTAACGCACGGTTAACCGCCAGGCGAAATGTTCAAAATGAACATATTACCATATAATGTATAAATTATATATTTGATAATTTTCAATTTTATACGGCCATCGTGTTAACGCACGGTTAACCGCCAGGCGAAAATGTTCAAAATGAACATATTACCATATAAGGTATATATTATATATTTGATAATTTTCAATTTTATACGGCCATCGTGTTAACGCACGGTTAACCGCCAGGCGAAAATGTTCAAAATGAACATATTACCATATAAGGTATATATTATATATTTGATAATTTTCAATTTTATACGGCCATCGTGTTAACGCACGGTTAACCGCCAGGCGAAAATGTTCAAAATGAACATATTACCATATAAGGTATAAATTATATATTTGATAATTTTCAATTCTATACGGCCGTCGTCCAGGTAATTGAAATATACTTATATAAGGTGCTCAATAAGAGTGCACTATTTTATTTAAAAATAAAAACACGAAGTTTTCGATGACTTTTTGACAAAGATGTAGCTGTATCTCACCGATGACGCGTGGGCTATCGACCTTGAGCTCAGGAATTATTTCTGGATTATTTTTAATAATCAGGACAATCATAGGTAACAGCTGTCAAATTTCAAAGTTGTCATATGCACGAAAAACGAAATGACGCAAAGTTTAAATAGTGCTTTCTTATTGAGACACCCATTATTTATTATTATCTTAATAGAAGTTTTGCTAAGTTTATTAGTGAAAAACGTCAGCATTCCAAATTGATCGTAACTTTTTAACTTAATTATCGTTTAATTTTATCATTTGCAAGTACCTACTACTGTTGATCAGCTTCTTGACAATCGTCAATGAGATCAGAGCTGTATTAGAAATTACCTCGTTATTTAATTTTTGTGCTAACAGAAGGTAAATTTAAATATATAAGTAGGTAAAAATAAAGGTACCTAATCTTTTAATAGATTATGTTTAACCTCTTTTAATATATTTAAGAATAGGCTAAAATTTGCGCCAAAGTACTGTGAATTTCCTCAACAAATGAATCATTCTCAGTCTCCTTTCATAGTGCTATGAGAACTTCTGTATCGAATACTGTACCAACATTGGGACCACCATTTTTGAAAAACGAATTTCTGCGCTAGGCATAAAAGTGTCCTGACCGGAATTTCGAATTGTCATTAATTTTAGCCTCATTAATGTTTTGATCTAGAATACGTCGCTCAGTAATGAAAATTACGAGGTACCTTTGTGTTTAACGTACAATTAACCGCCAGGTTAAAACTAAATTTACATATATACACGTTTTAAGGTTTTATGTAATTCTATGTGACCCTCGTGATAACTTTCAGTTAGCCGCCGGGCTTTAAAATAGGATTATAAATTTATATCTAATATTTAATAAAATATGACGACAAAATGTGGGTAATCGTAAATAGATAATATGTACATACCAAATGGATTCGAATAATGATTTAATTTGAATCCGACGACGTTTAAACAGTTGTTGTTCCCGTTTGTATTAGTTAATATCTTCTTGAATATTTTCACTTTTCTTTGTAATTTTTACCCGAAGAGTGTACGTGTGCTTGCTACCTCGCACGAAAAAAGAATGGCGGCACTGAGTAGTAGGGATGTAGACATTGACGAGTAATGAATTGATTTAAAAATCGATATGTGTATCGACTTTTTTAAAAAATCTCTTAAATGTGTGCGAAAGCTACCTTGTAGGTTAAAAGGACTACCTGGTTATATTATATCTGAAGAATGAAGCGAAGAAATATAATTTTATTATATGTAATATATTTACTTTTGGCCTCACACGGGAATAGAACTAAAAAATTTAGTAACCAGCCACTCAATAAAAATAAATCTATAGGTACAGATAAATAAAATTGGGGTTTCTGTTTGTAATTTTAAAATAACCGCTTTTTACTAAATGCATGGATGTATTATACACGGTACATATACCAAAAACAACATTTTTTACAATTTTTATCTGTCTGTCTGTTTGTTTGTTCCGGCTAATCTCTGAAATAGCTGGACCGATTTTGACGGACTTTCACTGGCTGACAGATAGCTGATGTTATAAGGAGTAACTTAGCCTACTTTTATTTTAGAAAAAAACATAGGGTTCCACGAAAAAAAATAAAACCAAATTAATTGATTGATTTTATTTTGAGAAGCAACCTACGGACGAACCCGAGCGAAGCGAGGGTGAGTCGCTAGTATATTATAAAAATAAAAAACCCGACTGCATAAAAGCTAACTAAAAAGATGAAAACAAGTTCACGAAGGAATACAGTAGGTACCTATTATGCATCATGCTATTTGTTTACAGCTTTTTAAGTAGGAAAATTAGCGAGAATTCAACTTTAAATCATTAAATATCCTAAACTATTATTTAAAATGAAAAATGATGAAAAAAAACTTAAAAATGATTTTTAATACCTATTCGACGATACCCCACTTGACATAGTTCGTCAATTTTCATCTTTTTCTTTTTCACATTATGGAATCTAGTAGCCCCCATATTTTTTATGTCACCTATCTAAAAGCACTTGGACTAAGGAGACGAATCTAACGAAACCTTAATTAAAGAAATCTATCGAGTTATTTAAAAGATATGAAGGAATAAAGAATATTACAAACAAACAAACATACAAGGATAGGCGCGAAAAACATAATCCTTTCCTTGCAGTCGGGTAAAAAAAAACAATCTAGCTAGTTATTATGTTAATTATCATGATTATAATATAATAGAAAAAATAAATAAATGCAAATGTAGCATTTCATTATTATCAGGAATAGCATATTATAGGGATTATTAGAAGTGCACCTTATAATATTAAATGAGCAGTTTTTAGGTATATATACTTACACCAGCGACTCACCCTTGCTTCGCTCGGTTTCGTCCCTAGGTTGCTTCCCAAAACAAAATTAATTAATTTGTTTTTTTTTTTCAAAAATAAAAGTAGCCTAAGTTACTCCTTATTACATCAGCTATCTGCCAGTAAAAGTCCCGTTAAAATCGGTCCAGCCATTTAAGAGATTAGCCGGAACAAACAGACAGACAGAAAAAAATTGTAAAAAATGTTGTTTTGGTATATGTACCGTGTATACTCGTACATCTATATGCATTTAGTAAAAAGCGGTTATTTTAATATTACATACAGACACTCCAATTTTATTTATCTGTATAGATAAAATATTATATTAAAAAGGCAGTAGTAGCCCAGTGGTAACGCGCTCGCTTGGGAAACCGAGTGAAGCGGTTTCAAATCCCGGGTCTTGCACCTCGGATATTTTTATGTGCGAATCATTTCTAATATGATTTCCACTTGCCTTACGGTGAAGGAAAACATCTTGAGGAAACCTGCATGTCTGAGAGAACCTAGCAAGTTTTCGAAAGACATGTGAAGTCAGTGTGACAGCGTGGTGGACTATGGCCTGACCCCCCGAGTATTGAAGGGATGCCCGTGTCCAGCAGTGGGATGTTAAAAAAGGGCTAAATACAATGCAATAAAATATTACCATTAATATTGTGTTTTCCAATAGGCACTCCTTAAAAATATTATAAACTAGCGACTCACTTTCGCTTCGCTCCCTAGGTACGGTTTAATTTTTTTGAGCGAAACTCTAATTCTTTTCTAAAATAAAAGTAGCCTAAGTTACTCTTTATAATATCAGCTATCTGCCAGTGAAAGTCCTATTAAAATTGGTCCAGCCGTTTCGGAGATTAGCCGGAACAAACAGACAGACAGACAGACAGACAAAAAATTTAAAAATTGTATTTTTCTTATAATGTACCGTCCCAGTTAGAACGGTACAGTTTAGTTGTTATTAGGTTGGTGGAGTGCACAAGTTAAAATACTTGTAAGTTTGAAGTATTTTAATTACTGCAGTTACAGTATGATTTTGACGATTCTAACTGGCCACGTCTGTTCGGCTCAGTGTCTTTAAGTGCACTGTTAAAAACGTAGCGACGCATCGCCTCGAAAGGCTGTCGCGCAAAGTAAGCAAAAAAAATGTACATGAAACTGTACATATTACAAACCCCAAAAAAAAAAGAAAAAAAGAAACGAATAAACAAGTCAATTAGAATCGTCAGTACAAAGTTAAAAAATAATAATAATTAAATTAAAATATAAAAATAGTTAAATTAAAAAAAAAACAATAGCAAAGTAGTCAATCAAAAGAAAATTTAACGTCCTCAAGTTTAGGGTTCGGTTGAACGTGTTTTCTTTGGGCCGGCATGGGTGGATTGATCTCTTGTGTGCGCTCCTCCCGGGATTGTGAGGTTCCGCATATTTGATGTCCACTGGTGGCCTCACATGACTGTAAATCCATGATGATTGGTTTTTGAAGAGTTACAGTTGATTGTATTTTCCTTTTGTTATATATTCTTCGCTTATTCATTATAAATAAAATGACGGCAATCGCAGCTAATATTAACAGCGAATAGCAAAGAGTATATTGATGGATGTCGTGCGTTGTCATTGACGACGGAAGATCGATTTCTTTTGTTTTTAATTGATCAATTTTCTTATGAATATCTTCTGTATCCATATTTTCCAGCTGCAGTAGCGGTGAAGAGTGATGAGCTTTCACTATCTTGTTGATAGTGTTATCAAGAGTCGGTACTTTCCACTCATACTCCATTATAGCTTCACTATTATACTCATTGTGTGGGAAGATTGTTAAATCTTTTGTTTGTAAAATGCATCCTTGTTTTAATCGAAGTATTGCCGAAGTGTTGATGACCTGTGATGTAATATCACCTTCGCAAACAGTTCGCAGAAAGCACGTGCTACAGCACACCGCCAACCACGTGTTTGTAGTATGTAACTCGAACCAAGAGGACTCACATTTCCTATTGTTCATAATGCAGGGCGAACTTGTTTGATGACTTAACAATTTCGCTTCACAGGGTGCGTTTTTGTTTTCCAAGTTGTAAACAGGCAAATTAAGATTACAAAAATAGTTATCCGCACTGCGTTGAATGCATCTCTTCATCCCATTTTCGAAGATCGTCACATATGTATTTTTTCTAAAATTAACAGCAATGTATTTAGATGATACAGATATTGTTCTGATACTTTTGTCATCCGATTGCATATGCATATGCCTCAGTGGTAATGGGATTACTTGATAAAAAACGAAGTCTTCGTCGCTTGTTAAAGGAATGTGAATTTCTAAGAGAAAATTATTTTCCGTCACTCGTGCTTTTACGTAGAGTAATTTGTAAACATCCTTTATCTCCTTTTGAATATTTTCTGCGGGTAAAGTTAGAGTCTTTGGTAGTTTTCCAGAAATAATGCCCAATTCTTTAATTAAATTGATGGGAGGAAGAATATGAATGTCGATATGACCTTGGTAAACATCCAATAATGTATTAAAAAACATCTCCTGCATATTTTTTAAATTTGTGAGTAGTAGGTACGCCGTCATGGAGGATGTACTGAAATAGTTAGTGCTCGAAAGTAGTTCAATTTTTGATTCCATTTTTGTATTTCTTATATCAATTTCAGTTGTAAAATTGTTTATACGTTGCAATTGCTTATTCATATTTTCCTGATACTTTTTCAAAACGCCATTTTCAAGTTCGACAATTGAAGTTTTCAGTGTTGTGACCCTTACATGTCCGTCGCTCCCGGGGTGTGTTTCAATTACACGCCCGATGGCCCACTTTCCTGGCGGTAAATTATTTTCTTTCACCAATACGACATCTCCTACTTTAATATTCCTAGTCCGTTTTTGCCATTTGCTGCGAGATTGAAGTTGTGTTAGATAGTCGCTGGACCAAGTTTTCCAAAATTGATTTATCATATGTTCGGTTAATTGCCACCTCTGACGTAAATCGATTTTTTTAAAATCATCATAGTTCGATAATGGCAGTGTCAACATTGGACTCCCGGTTAGGAAATGCCCAGGTGTCAGGCAGTTGTAAAATTCATCTGGATCTTCAGTGAGGGTGCACAATGGCCTTGAGTTCATACAGGCCTCTATTTTAGTTAATAATGTCGAAAACTCTTCATAAGTAAGTTTCTGGTCTCCCAAAACTCGGCGTAAATGATGTTTCATCGAGCGCACCGCAGCTTCCCAGAGACCTCCGGCGGTTGGCCAAGCGGGAGCGTTGAAATGCCATACCACTTCCATTTTCGTCATCTCATCAAAAAAGTCAGGAGTCAGTTCCTTTGTGAACACTTGGTATTCGTTATGTAACATCTTTGATGCTCCAATGAAGTTTGTTCCACAGTCAGAATACACATGCTTAGGCGTGCCACGTCTGGCACATAACCTTTGAAAGGCTGCGATGAAAGTTTCAGTACTCAGGTCCGAAACAAGTTCAATGTGCACAGCTTTAGTTGCCATGCATATAAAAATGGCTATATAACCTTTAGAAGTTTTCACGCCTCGCCCCTTGTTGATTTTCACTTCCACGTGGCCAGTAAAATCGACTCCGGTATGCGTGAACGGCCGAGATGGAGTTACTCTCTGTTGTGGCAGATCGGCCATGAGTTGATTTATTTCAGTTGCTTTGAACCGATGACAACGAACGCAATGACGTAATTGAGTTTTCACTGCTCTGTTGCCGCCCACAATCCAGTATTGTTGACGTATATAGGCTAAAGTAAGTCGCGCGCCGCCGTGGAGGGTTGCAGCATGGGCTTGTTCAATTACTAGCGTAGTGAATCTTCCCGTATGTGATAAAATCACAGGATTCTTCATACCCGATGGTAAGTTCGTTTTATTTAGGCGTCCGCCTACACGCATTATTCCCATTTTATCCAAGTAAGGATTTAGTTTGTAAATGGCACTTTTACAATCTGTTTGTTGGTTTTTTAATAATGAATTGTATTCAGTTTTAAATTCAATTCGTTGTATGTATTTAATAATTATGTGCGTTGATTGATGTATTTCCTTTATAGTTAAATAAGTAGGCCGCAATTCATCGGTGTCAAGTTTCGCCATTGTTTTCCGAGTCTTGCGAGCCATTGTAATAAAACGCATGATCCAAGCAATAATGCGCGTTGCACGTAGCAATGAACTGCATTTGTATAAAATATTGTTAATAAAGTTATCATTATTTGTCAGGGTTGACTCCGTTTGCTTTTCGTCAATATTTGTTGTAAATAGGCAATTCATATTTTCCTCTTGTTGAATTCTCGTGAAGGTTTTTAGTAATGTTGGGCCATTCCACCATAAATCAAAATTCAAGAGTTTGTTGGGATATAATCCTCTCGTAGCGCAATCTGCAGGATTATTTTTTGACTCTATGTAATTCCATCTCATTGGAGGAATAACTATTTTTATCTTTTTCACTCTGTTCTCGACATATCTTTCCCATTTAGAAGTATTTCCTTGAAGCCACGCTAGCACTACTTTGGAGTCACACCAAGCCCACATAGTGATATTATGATCCGGTAACGCCCCTTTTATTTTTTCCATCAGTTGTGATAGTAGCAATGCACCGCAAAGCTCAAGACGAGGTAGAGATATTTTTTGCTTGAGTGGTGCAACCCTAGTTTTCGCCGCAATTAACTGAAGTACAGGTTGTTGACACTCATTAGTCACGCGTGTGTAGATTACGCATGAATAAGCTTTTTCGCTGGCATCGCAAAATCCAAGTAGTTCTATATCCTTTTCGATGCCTCCTATCCATTTATTTATTTTTAATGTTTTCAGTTCTGGTAGTTGATCTCTCAGTTTCAGCCAGTCATTTTGAATATCGGCCGGTAATGATTCATCCCATGATAGTTTTTCTGTCCAAACACGTTGAAAAATGAGCTTTGCAGTTATAGTTACAGGAGATAGCCATCCCAATGGATCATAAAGTTGAGATATCTCCGAAAGTAAAGTTCGTTTTGTCAGATGTTTAGATGCTTTCTTTTTAATATTCCAGTCATACATAAAAGTATCTAATTTAGGGTTCCAACCTAGCCCAAGTGTGCTCAACGATTCTTCATCTTTAAAGTCAATAATTGTTTTCGTTGAAATTTGATCTTCGGTTAGGTTTTCTAATAATTTTGTGCAGTTACTTGACCATTTTCTTAAATTCATGCCGGCTCCATTTAGTAATTTTATTAATGTACTTTGTAGCTCTATTGCACCTGCAAGTGAGTTGTGGCCGCTTATTAAGTCGTCTACATAGAATTCATTTTTGAGTACTTTTGCCGCAGCAGGATATTTGTGACCGTCGTCGATTGCGAGTTGTTTTATAGTCTGCATTGCCAGCCATGGAGCGCATTTTGTACCGTATGTCACGGTACATAGAGCATATTCTTGTAGATTTTCTTTTGACGAGTCACGCCATATAATTTTTTGAAGTTGTTGTTGATCTTCAGATATCCAGATGCATCTATACATCTTCTCAATATCGGCAATGAAAACGTATTTGTATGATCTCCATTTTAATATTAGAGATTGAATATCATTCTGAAGATTAGGGCCTTTTTCCATTAAATTATTCAAACTATAGCCGGTTGAAGTTTTTTGTGAGGCGTTAAAAACAACTCTCAACTTGGTAGTGGTGGAGTTTTCTCTTAAGACACCGTGATGTGGTAGAAATGACTCTTGTATAGGTTTTGATGATGCAGTTTTATTTAATAATTTCATGTGATTCAGTTTTATATATTCGCTCATAAAATCCTTGTACATAAAAGATAGCCTTTTGTTTTTATGGAGTCGGGTTTCAAGGCGTAAAAATTGGGAAGTTGCAATAGATCTTGATTTTCCCAGCTTTTCTTCAAAATTTTTCACCATAGGCATTTTAACGATGTATTTGCCGTCAGCAAGTCTTCTGGTGGTTTGTTGATAGTAGATCTCACATTGATCATTCGAACTAATGTCATCGACTCCTTGAGTAATGTCTTCTCTCTCCCAGTATTTTGATAAGTTAGTTAAGTTAATTGTCGTGACGTGACAGTTTAAAGTTTTTAGTTTGCCACATAAAATCCAGCCCAATTGAGTTTGTTGAGCGATAGGTGAATGGTAGTCGCCCTTCAAAACACCTTCCATAAGAATTTCCGAATAGACATCCGCTCCCAAAAGTAAATCTATGGGCCCGGACACGTTGTATTCGGGATCTGCGAGTTTTAAGTTCTGTAAATGTGGCCAATAACCCTTTGCAAAGGTGTAGTTAGGTAGGTTGTTAGTTAGTTTGTTCAATATCATTGCCTGAGTGTTGAAAGTATAGTCAGAATGTAGAGATTTGCAAACGAGTTCCAGTCGACCCTTACAATGTCCAGGTGCTGAACCCACTCCAGATATAGTAGCGTTTACTTTCTTACGGGGTATACGTAGTAACTGAGCGGCATTCTCCGTGATTAAGTTCACTTGTGAGCCTTGGTCAAGTAGAGCTCGAAGTATTATATAAGTGTCGTCATATGATTTAACTTTAACTTGCATCGTAGTTAAAAGAATTTCCATATCAGCTGTAGATAAATGATGAGAAACTTGTTGGTTTGATGTAGATGCACGTGGGCTAGACTCATTTGTTCCAGTTTTAGTTGTTGAGTTTAATGAACTCTTGGTATGCAATAGCGTGTGGTGTTTCAAATTGCATTCCTTGCATGACCTCGATGACATACAATCCGTATTTCCGTGGCTGTATAAACAATTTTTGCAGAGTTTAAGTTTCGCAACTGCATTGTTCCGTTGTAGGGTGTCCATATTAATAAATTTCGGACATTGCATTAAAACATGATTTCCATCGCCTAAAGGACATTTTCCAAAGGAGCTATAAAATGTCTTCGAGCCTTTATGGTATTCTTGAAAAGTTGGTTTCTTTGCAAAGTTTTGCTTATCATAGTAATTCTTATAGTTTTTATAATTGTTATAACTTTTGTTGACAGGATTGTTAACATTCTTCGCTAAATATTGTTTTTGAGCAGTAGGGAAGTCCTTATGACAGTTTCTTGAAGTTTCAAGAGCCATAAATTTTCGTTCTAAAAATCCCAAAAATTCCTGTAAGTGTGGTAACTCTCGACTTTGTTGTATTTCCTTTGTGTATTCATTAAAGGTTATAGAATCTAATTTTTGAGACATATAATGTACGACGATCGGACCCCAGCTTGATACATCGATTCTCATGTTTGATAAGCCATTCATACTCTCGGTAATGACGTCATGCATCTTTTTTATGTTAAAGGCGTTAGGTTGCTGGATGATAGGCAGCTGTTGCATAGTATTCATAAATGACGTAAACTGAAGACGTCTATTGTCGTATCGATGTGCAAGTATATCCCAACAAGAGTCATAGTTATCTGCGCTGATTAAAAGATGCTGCACCAAACGTTCAGCTTCACCTTTCAATTTTGTTTTAAGATGTTGCATTTTTTGACATTTCGAGATCATAGGATTGTTATGAATGGTTTCCATAAAAATGTCTTTAAAAGATATCCATTGCATGTAATTCCCCGAAAATTCTGGTATTTCAATTCGTGGTGTTGACTGTTGATAGTGAGTGTTGGACCAAATTTTGCTGTGAAGTAACCTTTTCATACTATCATAACTTTCCTCAATAGTCTCAAATTTCTGATAGTATTCTCCCTTTAAATTAGATTCTTTTAGCGCACCTTCCAGTTCCCAATGTAGTTTCTCAATAGAGTCCCATTTAGATTTTAAATTCGATATATGATCTTCAAGTTCCCATTTTTCATTAACGTAATTAATCTTAATTTTTGACATAGCTCTATTTAATGCCTTAAATAAACATTCTTGCTGACACATTAGGTTTTTTATTTTTTCATCGGTATCTTCTTCTAACATCCCCGTGAGTAGGGATTGCAATCCGGAAAAACGGATCCGGTAATCCGGCGGATCCGGCACCATTGAACGTTTACCGGATCCGGTACCAATATACCGGATCCGGCGACCGGATCCGGTGCTAGCAATTTTTGGCAAAATAATAGAGATGTTGCATGTATAGGCCCTATGCAGAAGAGATTCGACCCTGTTAAAGGCAGACTTTCGAAGCAAGAGTCAATAACGCGGCGTTTATAGCGTTACCGACGCCGCGTAAGTTGACTGGTGTCAGTGACGCCTTGGTGACTTTGGATGGCCACGACAGACGTCCATCATCGTATCGCCTTTGCCACACCCACCACATCTCGACAGCTCTTTGAAAAGTATTTCCGTCAGTGACGCTGCGCTCGAATGTCGTTCCCTACATTTACATAGTGTAAGCGTCAGTGAGGTTGCGACAGGGCGGCAGATTAATGCACTATGAATATGTAGGAAACGACATTCGAGCACAGCGTCACTGACGCCGTGTCAGTGTCGCTGCGACTGTGATGTTAGACCTTAGCGTTACTGCCCCGCTCATGTTCGCAGTGCCGCCGCCGCCCACGTGTATTTTGAGGTATTTTCAATAAAAAATCATAAAATGGCATCTGTTGAAGGGTTTACTGAAAATGATGAAATTTTAATTACACTGGTGTCTCGGCATCCATTGCTTTATAATTTATTTTTTATATTGTTTTATAATTAATAACGTAGAAACCTTCATTGTTTCGACTTTTTGATGAAAATTGGATGAGTGGAAGACCCTTTTTACACTGAGATAGTATCGAATTAAAAGGTCATCATCTTCTTCCTCTTCTATAATCAATTCAAGATAATCCATAATGGAATACTTTTATAAGAGCTGTCGAAATGTGGTGGGTGCGGCAAAGGCAATGGAAGTCTGTCGTGGCTATCCAAAGTCACCAAGGCGTCAAAGTTGTTTTTATATATGTTTTATTTTTTATAAACTACCTATATTAAGTACAATGATACTTGATTAACTTACTAACAGTTCATTTTGAACCGAAAAGCGAAAATCATCCTGATTTAATCAATTCGAATTGGATTCCCATCGATCCGGCCGGATCCGACCGGATCCGGCCGGATCGATGGGAATCCAGTCCGGATCCGGCCGGACTGAAAATGACGCCGGATTGCAATCACTACCCGTGAGGTCAAAGTTTATGTTTTGTTGTTCCCGTTTAGATAACAAATAAATCACCCAGTACACTGAGTATAAACACGTCGAAGGACCAAAAAATGTACCTTCCCAGTTAGAACGGTACAGTTTAGTTGTTAGTAGGGTGGTGGAGTGCACAAGTTAAAATACTTGTAAGTTTGAAGTATTTTAATTACTGCAGTTACAGTATGATTTGACGATTCTAACTGGCCACGTCTGTTCGGCTCAGTGTCTTTAAGTGCACTGTTAAAAACGTAGCGACGCATCGCCTCGAAAGGCTGTCGCGCAAAGTAAGCAAAAAAAATGTACATGAAACTGTACATATACATGTACACATGTAAGTACCATATAAACTTTTACATGCATTTAGTAAAAAGCTATTATTTTGATGTTACAAACAGACACTTCAATTTTATTTATCTGTATAGATGTAAAAATGTGTCGGTTTTCGTTCAGTAGCAAAACCATACATACATCCATAAATACTAATAATACCACAATAACTCGCTACTCGCTAATTATTTTATTTTATTTTTTATTTTTATTTATTACAGGGAAACAAACAGTATTATATTACAGACAATTTACATTAAAAAAAAAACACATTTACCAATTAAGTTTCCACAAATAAAAAACACATAATTAGAGGAAAGAGTAGAAAGAATAAGACTAAATTAAACAACTATACAATACTATATACTATATACTATAAACATAATTAAGTATTAAATATTATGAAAATTATTGGATTATGTTATTAATAAATTTCTTGAAATTTAGAACGGAACAGTTCATTATGTCTATATGGTTAAAGTGAGTATTATAATCACGACATGACCTAAGTAAGAACAGATTAGAAGCAAGATTTGTTTTGGTAAAAGGTACATGGAATAAATCTTTTTTACGTGTGTGGAAGCTTGGACATCTAAAGTAAATATTACTCAAAAGATATGGAGAGTCGATAAGGTTGTTAAGTAATTTAAATAAAAATAATTGATCTTTCATTCTGCGACGATTCAATAGAGACTGAATAATAGGACACCTTTGTTGGAGGGAACGATTTCTAAAAGTCAAATTTTTAATAAACTTACGCTGTACTTTATCAATTGCATCGATACTGAACTTGTATTGAGGGTTCCAAACTACTAAGACATATTCTAAGATCGAGCGTACCAAAGTATTCTATACCTACATATAATAAAATTCTAACTAAGCCGAATCTGTACATTAAATATTTTTTGGCAAATCTTTTTGAAATAGATATTATTATCGATACAGAAGCCAAATCTATAGTTTTTAGAATTTTTGTCTGTCTGTCTGTCTGTCTGTCTGTCTGTCTGTCTGTCTGTCTGTCTGTCTGTCTGTTACCGCATCACGGGAAAACCACTGGACAGATTTTGATAAAATTTGGTATGATGATAGCTGATTATCCAGGTCAACATATAGGATACTTTTTATTGCGGGAAAATATCTCATCTCTGAGCTAAACGTTAAAACGTAACTAGGGACGAACCCGAGCGGAGCGAGGGTGAGTTGCTAGTATACAATAAGATGATTGTAGAGACATTTTTAAAATCACTACTTACTCTAAGAATAAAACCTAACATTTTATAGGCTCTGGCGGTCATCTCGTTGATGTGGAATTTGAAGGTTAATTTACTATCAAGAAGTATACCCAAGTCACGCACTTCAGTAACTCTTTTTAATACCTCACCTCCAAGTGTATACGAGAAAACAGTCGTAGTGCGTTTCCTGGAAAATGACATAACAGAACATTTTCTAAAGTTAAGGTGTAAATAGTTGTTAGAGCAATATAAGGATAGTCTGTCTAAGTCATCTTGTAAAAGTTGACAGTCTGAAGAGCTTGATATCTCCTTTAGAATCTTTAGATCATCAGCATATAAAAGGAATGAACAATTCTTAAAGATACGACCAATATCGTTTAAGAACAAAATAAACAAAAGAGGACCAAGATGAGATCCCTGGGGTACACCAGAAGTAACTGGGACAAAAGAAGAAGTATGACCTTTAACGGTTACAGCCTGAGTTCTGTCACGAAGATATGATATGATCCAACGAAGAACATACATTTACAGGTCGGGGCTTCGATTTCCATATGAAGTGAATTTGTATTAGATAAAATCTAGAGAAGCATATTAATACTGTTGCTCACAAGAAAACTATATGTGAGGAAATGTTATTCACATTATATTGTACAATATTTTTAAGTCAGAATCTATATCAAAAGACAACAATCGATTTAATAGAAATTGTCTTTTTTCTAAAAAAGGTATAAAAAAAAATATATTCAAGTCTAGCCTTTTCCGAATGCACGTCATGCGCATTTACAAAGACAGATACACTCAGAGGAATATACGAAATAAATAATTATTTAGGTTTTTATTATACTTGAATTAATTATTATAATTAAAATATTCAAGACACATAAAACTTCGTATTTACTTATTTATATATTAAAACTGTATTTATATTTATTAAATAATAATATTTAATAAATATAAATACAGTTTTGTGATCTGGCTACATAACTAGTATATCAAATGTCAAAATGACATGAGTCATGCGTTTTGCGCAAAAAAATTGTATTTTTTTTTGGAAATGCTTTGTGTTATTGTTTATTAAAAAAAGTTATTATCAATAAATATTTAAATAATTGTATATAAACAAACCAAAGTATGAATTAAGTGAAACTTGTATTTTATTATAATTAGATTAAGAAAAAAGCTAAAATGAGCCGCTGTGATTTTAAAATAGTCCTTTTAGGGAGCGAACATGTTGGAAAAACCAGCTTAGTTTTAAGATTCGTAAATTGTAGATTTAATTCTGGGACTCCGTATCAAAATGTGAGTAGCTAACAATATCTTATGTTGGCTCAACTTTATAATGAGGAATTCGTAGTAGACTCTTGATTTTCTTTTTGTGCAAAGTACTTATTATTTTAAGTAAACCCACAAAAATTCAACTTAATAGGGTAAATACTTTCGGAAATAAAAAATATCAAAGTTTGATAAATATAACCTCAATCTGCATTATTTTATTGCTTTTGACCAACTCCGGTCGACTTCCATACAGGCGCATATTCATAAAAACGGTAGGCGAATATGATGAAGCGGGGGCCGGGGGGGTCAAGATAGTCAAAGAAAGATTTTTCCCGACTTAGCCATTTTAAATTAATAATAGCTACATGGGATATGTCAATTAATATTTTATTATATTACAAAATATACATAAGTTAAATGTGCTTAAAATGTTTTTTTTATAAAATATATGTCCTATATATTGATGTATATAATAATATTCTAAATGATTTTAACTATTATAGGATAATGTTATATTTTAATTATATTTCATATCAAACATAAAATATCTATTAATATAAGTTCTTACGTTATAAAAATTAATTTATATTTTAGAGCTGTCATGATATTTCCCATAATTTAGGGATAATTAAGGCATACATGGCAAGTCAAAATATGCTGTCACTTTCACGGCTATTGTATTCAGCGTTGCCAATTTGTGGGGAATTCCCCAAACTGCGGGGAATCTGAAGTCGATTGGGGATTTGTTGGGGATTAGCATTATGTGGGGAAAATGCGGGGATTTTGAACATCGATAGTCCGACCGGGTCCGAACACTTAAACATTAAATTACTAATAAAAATCGTACATAGTTTTCACGTCTGAACCAATTTAGCTTTTAATTTAAGCTATACTAAGTGTTAAAACTACGCAAATTTTCTTAATCCGAATTTCTTCACTAGTAACAATTAATAACTTAAATGACTCCTAGCAAGTCCTCCTAATTTAAACTTCTATATATTACAATAATAATAATTTTGAAGTTATATTTATAATTTTTTTCTGAAAAATCAATCAATCAATCACAGTCTAATCTTGTTTATTCATTATTCAAAAATATAATTTAAAAAAACAAGTTGATATTTACAAAATATAGTTAAAGTTTTGTTATTTTTTTTAAGCTATGCTAAATCTTTATTGAAAATTTATTCAAATTTTTAACCCTACCTTTAATCTTCTGTGCATCCATAAAATGGCATAATATATTTAAAAAAAATTAAATCGATCAAAAATTAATAAAATATCGATAAATTCGAAAAAGTAAAAACTTAAATAGATTCTACGGGAAAATATCCAAAAAATAGGGTTAAAATATACCATCCTCTACCTCCCGAAACCATGAAACATAAATTTCTCGGAAACGGCTAATTATTTCAATTTCAAAAAAAAAAATGCTTATTATATGTATTTCGAAAATTATATTCCTCTAGTTTCACTAAAACCAAAAGATGATTGCAGAAATAAAAAATAAAAAACGAAGAAATAATTAAAAACCGAGATTTCTGCCAATATCTCGAAAACTTTGAAGTTATTGTGAAAAGTGTTATCTATAAAAGTTGTAGATTTTTACTAGACCTATAACTTTCGTAGAATTTTTTTTTCGATAGGACGTCACAGTAAGCCGGAAATTAAAAAAAAACTATTTTTTAATGCTTTGCATCTCCCCATTTCTCGGGGGTAGCTGGACATCGGTGGCATTTTACGAATTTTAATTCCTTTTAAAGCTGCTAACGTTTTAAAAACAAAATTTCAGGTTTTAATTTGTTTGTTTCCAAAACAGATTTCGATTGGACTATTTTAATTTTATTTAGTTATTATATTTTTAACATAAAGAAAAATCCGAAAAGATAGTTTCATTTAAAATTATTTAAAAATATAAAAGTAAAAATAAATATTATTTAAATACTTGAAACTTGTTTATTTTTAATTTTTTGAGGGGAATTTGTGGGGAATCAAGTATATTTTTGTCCCCAAATTGGGGAATTTGAGTTAGATTTTCGGGGAATTTTATAAATTGGTATTGGCAACGCTGATTGTATTTCTTTTGAGTCGCCACGCATCCCTCTCTAAAGGTATGACGTCATATGCAAATCTGGGAGAATTTAGTTCGTAGCGATGTGAAATCGGTATTAATTACGATTAAGTAGGGATGTATTTTATCGTAAAATTATCGGTATTCAACAACTGTTGTCGGTTTTATAGGAAGGTTTTCATTTTTATGATACTAATTATAATTAGAAATAAAATACAAAGGTAGGTTTCAAATTTTTTTTATTTTACTATTTTAATGCTACCACTAGTTCGAAAATAATGCCTCATACCCGAAAAAACTAGCAAGAAACTCAGCAGGATACCTTTTTTTTTACATTTATAATACATTGTTTGTTATTACAAAGAAAGGACATTTTTTTAAGGATTTTTTCAATTGAATACAAATTACAAAAAATACAAATTAGTACAACAATTTGGTATAGACAAAAATTAACTACCTCAAAAAATTCTGATTGCAAAACAAATTCCTCATTTCTTAACAACTGTAAATGAAAATATTTTATAATATTACAATGCAATAAAATTAGAAGTAACATAGAACAATAGTTTTTGTTAATAACATTATCATTATTATATGAGTAGTAGTTATATCATTTATGTAGTTGATTTTAATTGCAAGTATATATTAAAATCTAGCTCTTGCGTTTGAAGTTTGTTAGCTCTAGAACCACCTTCATCTTTAGTTTATAAAAAGCAAAAGATTTGAGATTAGTGCGTTGGAACAAACATTTTAGTCTTATAGAAATTTTAAAAAATACAAATTTTAGTAAAAAATGAATAATAAAACTTAATTTTAAGCATTACGTAAGCTGGTACCTTTCATAGCCACAGCAATTTAAACTATCAAATAAATCATTAATGAATAAAATCATCACAGCTGTGAATAAGCCATTCTCAACATTTACATTTAATGTATTACAATAATTGTATTCTTCCTGGAAATTACAAGCCTTCATCAGGCGACATAAAGATGCAAAAACACTTCGACTAAATACCTGCATAGCATACTTCACCTGTAAATATATTATTACAATAAATTAATGTATTACAATAACAAATGAAATAGTCAATTAAACTATAACTATAGTATAATTATTAGTAACTACTATAGATGAACAGTAATATAATAATAGTTTATTATTATTAGGGTCTAGGTAGATAAGCCAATTAAGCCTTTAAATGGCTTTTAACATTACTGAGGAAGCTGAGAATTTTTTTTTAATGGACTGAACATTACATGGATGAGTGCAATCAATTAATAAACAAACTCTTCAACTTTATATATTAGTATAGAATAGTATATTATATAAGGGCATATCAATAGCTTCAAGAAGTTTCTTTCTTAAAAACAATTTTATATTAAAGATAAGATAATATTTATAATCTAAAGTAATATATACCTCAATTTATTAAACTACAATATTAATTCCCTTAATCTTCATCTTATCAAAAGAGTTTGGATAAATATGCTTGTTAGTAAGTTTTGTTAGCTTTGCAGCACCTTTACGTTCATCTGCATTATACAACATATGAACATAAATTGACCATTGAGCACGCTGACTACCAAGGAGCAAATTCTTTTTCTGAAAATGATTACAGAAACATTTCAGTAAATGAGGTACATCATACAAATAGTAGATTTTGTTCCCATTAACTTCATAATGGATACCACTTAATGCATCATTGTCACTACGAAGTATTTAGTTTATTATCAGAAATTAATGAATTTATTGCAGTTATATTGGCAGAACCAGGGTCACATATAGTTACTCTAGGAATAAACCCTATTTTGAAAATAGTTTTAAGAAATTCTTTACGTATACGTTTTAAAATTGACGTGAACCTTTATAAGGCATTCTATGGCATGAACAACCTCCCTGACAACTTGGAATATTACAATGCTTTCCCATGTTTACACAACACTAATAGAAAAAACAAACTAACGAAGAGAAAAACTAATTAAGAAATCACATCGTTTATATTCAAGCACAAATCAGCACTAATCTACAAATTGATCAAATGTAAATTAATATAAAAATGGCAAATCCGGGGATGAGTATAATAATAATAACAACGGTTAAAACTTGAAAATTTCAAAACTGACAAAATGTCGCAGTGACGTCACAGTAGTGACGTATGTGACAACTGCGACAGAAATGTATTGTTGTCCCACTCGTTGTCGCCAAATATAGAGATAGCATGTTAATAATCAAACAAATGAAAGGGATAGATAGATCCACCAAAAGCTCGTATGGAGCTAATTCATCTATTTTATTTGTCATCCATGCTTTTGACGTAATTTTGACAGTAGTGTTGCTATTTTAGGGAATTTTAATTATGCGTTTTGATTTTTAAGACAGAAATGTTGCCATTTTAGGAACTTAATTATGCGTTTTAATTTTGTAAATAATAAGTTGACGCACTTTTTAATTTTTATTTGAAGATTCTTAATGTTTTATTTGGTTTAATAAGTCATTAATTTTGACTAGTTAGGTAAGAAGTTTGTGGTTAGGTTAGGTTACAACTTAGGTAATTATCATCAGATTTTGGTTAGGTTAGGTTAGAACAGTTTTCATAACACACGAGCCGAGCGAGCGAAGCGAGCGTGCCGCGGTAGCGGCCGGCGAGTGTCATAAACTCTAAATGTTATAAAACTAGAACAATAGAAAGATCAAATTTCACGCAAAATCGAAGTACACACTTAACAAAACATAACCTCAAAATAAGATTTTTAAAAATTCATAAAAAAAAACATTTGCAACCTATTAACTTGTATTTTTTGGGGGGTGATTTACACCCCCTACCGACCCCCCCTACCCCAAAAATATATAGATTTTATGAATTCCTCTTTCAAAAGTCCTTCCCTTATGTTTAATTCAAATAGTTTTTAGTTGCAATAGTAATTTAATAAATAAATATTTTTATTTTTTATCACTGTTTATGTTACTTTGTTTTTGTTTATTATAATGCTACGATATTAATGAAATAAAAGTTAATTCAGTAATAAAAGTTAAAAATTGATTTCTAATTTTTCTGTACATCCTACAAAAATAATTAAACTAAACATAAATATATGTTTTTTATAAATTACAAATTCATTTCTGTATTTTGACTTTATAATAAAAAAAATCCGCAAAAACTTTAATAAAATGACTGATGAAATATAGCAAATCAGTTTAAAATACAGAGGTAATATAACATTTTTTTTATTTTATTTTAATAATATATATTAATATTTTATAATTCAGACTATAGGAGCAACTTTCTGTGCGAAACAGATGCATTCAGATGGCAAAGACTTTAATGTTGGTATATGGGACACTGCCGGGAGTGAAAGGTATGTATGTTTATAGCGACTTTACTGACGTAAATTATTTTTTAAAGTAAATAACATTTTATATCTGTATTTGATGACACATTTGGCTCACTTTATAGTGCTTATACTTGCTGTGCCAGCAGTTGCAGGTTCAAGTCCCGCTAGGGGCATTCATTTGTGTGATAAGCACGATTCTTTGTACTCCAGTCATGGCTGTTTATATTTATAATATGTATGTATTTAAAGTTATATATGTGTAGTGTATCAACTATCTGGTATCCATTACACAGGGCTCGTAGCTTATCATGGAACTAGATTATGCTGTGTGTTAATGTCCCAACATATTTATATGGAGAAGGCTAAAATGCTTATTTATTTATATGTATATATATATATACATATATACATTGTAAACTTTTTATAATGAAACTCAAGGGGCTAAGCATTTTTTCATTAGATACATTTGTTGTACAACTTGAATGGCTCCTTATATACTCGTAACTACATAAAATTTAATAAAATATATGTATAAAAAGCTGTGCATATTTTTAAGTTAAATTTATATAGAAAATAGAGAAGTACTATTGTGTTAAACTTATGTTACAGTAAATTTAGTTAATAAGCCATTAAAAAGAAATAAAACAAAATAAACATCATCTAGATATGAACGTATTTTCGTAATAGGGAACGACTGCCGAGCTATAAAGAATATCAATGTATGATTTTTAAGGTAAACCAACAAAATTAAAGTACCCTTATAGGATCACTTCCTTGCCCTTCTGTATGTCTGTCAAGACCCTTTTTCTTAGGAAGGCGTGGAGGTATCAAGTTAATATCAAATACTCGTTGAAATTAATATCAAATACTCTAGTACGCAAACCTTTGCATGAAAAAATTAAAGTTCTAAGGCAACACAATGAATAGATACAGTTGTTTATGTCACATATTTTGACACTCACAAAGGAATCAAAACCTAAAGGGTACTTCCGGTTGACCTAGAACCATGACATTTGGCAAGAAGCAATGTCTTTTAGCACAAGTAAATGGAAAAATCCGAAAACCGTGTAGTTGCATTACGTTATTATTCATTTTCATTAATAAATAACTTGTTAGGGTTCCGTATCTGAAGGGTGCCCACGGGACCCTTTACTAAGCTGTCCGTCTGTTAGTCTCTTAGCGGGCTGTATCTCATGAACTGTAATAGAGAGTTGATATCTTTACAGTGTTTATTTCTATTGCCGTTATAACAACAAATTATAAAAAACCAAGATGGCGAATTTCGAAATGGCTGCCATCAAATTAAAAATATGTATATTAATAGTACATAGTATTATATTATGTACAATGGTAAGAAACCCTTCGTGTACGAGCCGACTCGCACTTGACCGGTTTTTTAAAACCCATTATGCTTTCAGATATGAAGCGATGACCAGAATGTACTACAGAGGTGCTCATGCAGCGATAATATGCTATGAACCACATTCTCAAGCGTCTTGGGCTAGGTTGAGGCATTGGTTGCAAGAATTGAGGACGGTTGAAGAGGTGAGATGTGATTGTTTGTCTTTTAGATTTTTTATCTTAAATTTGATTAAATGTTTTCTTCTAATATATACATACTAGCTATGCCCCGCGGATTCATTCGCGTTAAATTTGTATGATTATAAACATCAGGTTTATAATGTATGGAAATCTGCCCGATTTGTTGACATTTATGATTATTGCTCCACTCCCTTGGGTAGTGGCATGATGATATATAGCATATAGCCTTCCTCAATAAACGGGCTATGTAATGCAAAAAGAATTTTTCAAATCGGATTAGTAGTTACTAAGATTAGCGCGTTCAAACAAACAAACAAACTTCAGCTATATAATATTAGTATAGATTATAATTATTAGAGCTTTTTTCTATCTGCTCTCACGCTGACAATGTCACATAGTGCCATTTTGTTAAATGTTTATGGTACTTGCATTGTCGCTAATGGATGATTCTCTTCCAGACAACCTTAAAGCATAGATGTTTAGGAGAAATATAATACTTTCTTAGATTTACGCGAATATTTGACATTTTAAATAAAACTATCTTTTCGGATTATTTCGCGGATTTATTTTGATTTTTGGTTCCCGACGTTTCGAATGCTTTACAGCAATCATGGTCACGGGAGAGACTAAGGTATTAGACATCTCAAAGCGTTATATACTTGTTACAGACAGTGCCTACCCACAAATTTACAAAAATGATTTTGAAAATTCAAAAATGGCACCAGAGTACCTTACAATATTTGTTGATTTAAATTCTAAACATATTAAAAATATTAAAAAGTTTAATAAGTATTATAATTAAATATTATTTGTTTAATTTTAGCTGTTATTATTATAAATATTACAATATTTTAAAAACTTTAAGAATAAATAATGTAATATTATTTAGTGTTGCTATTACTATAATATGTCTAACCACAAAGAAAATCAAAATATTAATTATTTATTAAATACTAATTATTTATTAAATACTAATTATTTATTAAAGTATTATTATTGTTTTATATGTAATTTAGAAATTAACTTTTTTAATTTAGATTTCTAATGTAATTTTAAGATAGAATATTAAGCAACACTATCTTCACAGATAAAATATATATTAATCTGAATCATTGTTATAGCGATCCACACAGTATGAACTAACTACATCTACAGGTCTGTTTTCTTTGTTTTTGCCGTTAGATTTTATTATGTTTATTACAGGATCCCACGATGATGGTAGTACCCAGCCATCTTCCCTATTGAAGTTTGGATGTTTTTTAATTTCAATAGCTTCGCGAATCATCCTGGGGCGATAACGGCTTTCTTTCGCAAGTATTTGTGGATTATCAAAGCGAATGTAGTGGCTTGGGCGATCCTGGCTATGTTTACAGACTGCAGATGTTGTATTGCGACGGTGCTTCACATCAGCTATGTGTTCTTTGACCCGAGTTCTAATGGATCTCTTTGTTTGTCCGATGTAGGAGAGCCCACAATCACAATCAAGTTTGTATACCCCTGCATCTTGGAGAGGGATGTGGCACTTGACTGGTGGTAAAAACTGACTAATTTTCTTTGGCGGCTTGAAGTAAGTTTTGATTGAAGCACGCTTTAAGATGTAGCCAATCTTGTCAGTGACTCCTCTCATGTATGGCAGGACTGCAGGGACTCGCTCGACTGTGGCTGGTTTCACTCGGTCACTGTGACGCAGGCGCGGCACTTGCAGCTTGTTGTCTCGCAGAACTTGCTTGACATGTTGCAGTTCTCCGGCCAGGTGTTGCTCGTCACAGATCCCTTGTGCTCTCTGAAACAAAGATTTTCCCACGGTAGCTAACTGTGAAGGATGGTGGTGAGATTCACCGTTCAGGTACCTATCAGTATGGGTCTTCTTTCTATACACAGTGTGACTCAAGGTGTTATCTGGGTTGCGTTTAACTAAGACATCTAAGAAAGCTAAGGTATTGTCAGATTCTAATTCCATAGTAAATTGTATTTTAGGATTTATAGAATTAAGATGTTCTAAGAATACAGTTATTTTATCAGATGGTAATATTGTGAAAGTGTCATCTACGTACCGCTTGTAGAAACGAGGGGTCACGGGTGATGTGTTCAGAGCAGTCTCCTCGAAGTCCTCCATGAAGATGTCGGCTACAACGGGAGAGACTGGCGAACCCATGGCCACTCCATCCACTTGCCTATAGAATTCATCATTCCACAGTAGATAGCCGGATGTTAGGCAGTGTTTTAAAAGTTCAGTGTATTCTATTGACATATTGTGATCCTGTAGCTTCCTAGATATTATTTTAATACAGTCTTCCACTGGTAGGCTGGTAAATAAAGACTGTACATCAAAGCTAACCATTGTTTCCATACAACTTAGTCCATACAACTTAGGCGGTTTTGCACATGATGGATCTCACCACCATCCTTCACAGTTAGCTACCGTGGGAAAATCTTTGTTTCAGAGAGCACAAGGGATCTGTGACGAGCAACACCTGGCCGGAGAACTGCAACATGTCAAGCAAGTTCTGCGAGACAACAAGCTGCAAGTGCCGCGCCTGCGTCACAGTGACCGAGTGAAACCAGCCACAGTCGAGCGAGTCCCTGCAGTCCTGCCATACATGAGAGGAGTCACTGACAAGATTGGCTACATCTTAAAGCGTGCTTCAATCAAAACTTACTTCAAGCCGCCAAAGAAAATTAGTCAGTTTTTACCACCAGTCAAGTGCCACATCCCTCTCCAAGATGCAGGGGTATACAAACTTGATTGTGATTGTGGGCTCTCCTACATCGGACAAACAAAGAGATCCATTAGAACTCGGGTCAAAGAACACATAGCTGATGTGAAGCACCGTCGCAATACAACATCTGCAGTCTGTAAACATAGCCAGGATCGCCCAAGCCACTACATTCGCTTTGATAATCCACAAATACTTGCGAAAGAAAGCCGTTATCGCCCCAGGATGATTCGCGAAGCTATTGAAATTAAAAAACATCCAAACTTCAATAGGGAAGATGGCTGGGTACTACCATCATCGTGGGATCCTGTAATAAACATAATAAAATCTAACGGCAAAAACAAAGAAAACAGACCTGTAGATGTAGTTAGTTCATACTGTGTGGATCGCTATAACAATGATTCAGATTAATATATATTTTATCTGTGAAGATAGTGTTGCTTAATATTCTATCTTAAAATTACATTAGAAATCTAAATTAAAAAAGTTAATTTCTAAATTACATATAAAACAATAATAATACTTTAATAAATAATTAGTATTTAATAAATAATTAGTATTTAATAAATAATTAATATTTTGATTTTCTTTGTGGTTAGACATATTATAGTAATAGCAACACTAAATAATATTACATTATTTATTCTTAAAGTTTTTAAAATATTGTAATATTTATAATAATAACAGCTAAAATTAAACAAATAATATTTAATTATAATACTTATTAAACTTTTTAATATTTTTAATATGTTTAGAATTTAAATCAACAAATATTGTAAGGTACTCTGGTGCCATTTTTGAATTTTCAAAATCATTTTTGTAAATTTGTGGGTAGGCACTGTCTGTAACAAGTATATAACGCTTTGAGATGTCTAATACCTTAGTCTCTCCCGTGACCATGATTGCTGTAAAGCATTCGAAACGTCGGGAACCAAAAATCAAAATAAATCCGCGAAATAATCCGAAAAGATAGTTTTATTTAGGAGAAATATATTTATTTTTGAATATTAAATTTGATGCATTATCTATACATATAAAAAAACTGTAGAGGTCGAATGTCTGTACATAGAAAAAATGCTAAAAACCGAGTCAGGGGGTGTAAGAAGAGAAATAGAACAAATCCAGATTTTTTCAATTTTTTTGTTTCTCTGTCTGTTTGTAAAGGCTAATCTCCGAAATTGTTGGATCGGATCGATTTAAATGATTTTTTTTATGGTGGTACCTTATATCCCCAGTCAACATTTGAGATACTTTCTATCCCGGAAAATTAAAGAGTTCCCGTGGGATAGTTTAAAAACTATAGTAACTTATACAGCTTAGTACACAACAACTTATGCACCTAATTTAGTAAAATTTGGCATGCTGCTATCTTATACCGGAAAAATGTACGGTTCCCGTGGGATAGATTTGTTTTTGTTTTCCTAGAGGCGAACCCGAGTGAAGCGAGGGTGAGCCGCTATTGTAAAAACTATGACTTTGAGAAAGTCTTAAACCTCCATCCACCTATAACCATGTTTTGAAATATTGAAAATAAAAAATCAAAATAAATCCAGGAAAAATTCTGTACCAAATTTAAATATCAAACAATTCAATTAAATTAAAAAAAAATGAACCCTATTTTAAATTACTCCGACTCGCACTTGACCGATTTTTTTATTATTATTATTTTATATATATATATATATATTTTTATTTTGCAGGATTGTAAAGTATACCTCTGCGGTACTAAAAAAGACCTGTTAGATTTAAATACAGTGGAAAGGGAAGTCCCCGAAGACATTGTAGCGACTTATTCCCAAGGTCTAAATGGTCATTTTCTAACTTCGAGTAAGACTGGGGAAAATGTTGGTGAGTATATGTCATATCGTATTTTCTTCTATTTTAATGTCCCACTGCTGGGAGTGGGCCTCCCTTTAGTACATAGTAGTAAGTGTATAGATATATATATCCCACGGGAACCGTATATTTTCCGGGATAAAAGTAACCTTTTTGCTATTCCAGACTATGATCTATCTCTGTGCCATTCATCCAGATCCGTTCAGACGTTCTGACGTGATTGAGTAACAAACGTCCATCCAAACTTTGGTATTTATAATATTTATTGGATTAATTTTTGAAACTTTATCTGTAATACTAATATCTGTAATGTATACTTTATAAAACTGTTTTGAACTTTTAAAAATGATATGATTATTCTTAAATCATAGAACATTTAAAAAAAATCGTACGTGTACGTTATGTACGCACGTAAGAAGTTATACTTCTTTGGCGTGACAGAACAAAAATAGCTAAAGATTTCATCCCGTATGTCACAACTCTCTGTTTGTAAAAGGAACGCAGCTAACTTCATCATGTCGCTTTTTGGCTGTCGGTGTGCACGCGCATCGTACAAATTTTACTATCATTTTTTTTTCCAGACGTGCCAAAAGAAGTATAACTTTAAAAACTGACTTAAAATTAAAACAAAGTTGTTAAGACATCTTTGATAAATAAAATATTATCTTTTCAGATGAACTTTTCCAAAAAATAATCGACGACTGTGCACAAGACTTGAAAGTGATGAAGAGTGTGGAAGAAGCTAGGGCCCAGTTGGAAAAAGAAGAGAGAGAGAAGCAGAAGCAAAAAGAGTATTGTTTTTGTTGACACGAATAAATCTAGTTCTGGCAATTTTGGTGAAAAAAAAAAAATTATATCTCGAACAGCGCCATCTATGGAGCATGTTCTTGTGAGATTCTTTTAAAATGTGACTGAGATTTTGAATTGCGCTCAAAATGATTTGAATATTTTACTATAGCTGCTAGCATTAGCCACTCACAGCCTTTTTTTTTATACAGATATTTAAAATAAGTATAGCAAGTCTAATAGATTTGAGAGTAAAAACAAACAGACAATTTTTTTTTTTATGCAAATCTTAATGAATGTGGAGCAGCTATTTTAATAAATACTTTTTAATTTAAAAGTCAAATCGAAAATTAAAAAAACATATATTTAAAAAAAAATACCCTAAGTGGTGGAAACATTGTTATTTACATGGGTCTGGGATGAATTATAGTAACGTCAAAATCAACAGTACACTCGAATACCTCCTTTTTTCAAATCGGTCAACCGTACAGACTGACAGATCGATTTTATTTATTATATAAATTATATGTGATCGTCGTGGCTCGATTAAAGATTTAAGAAAACGTCAAACAAAAAAATATATATATTAGGGGCCGTTCATAAAATACATCACGCTAAAATCAGCTTCTTTGACCCCCTCCCCGTAGACCTCCCGTCCCCCCTTGTCACATCTTGTCACACTCAGCAAGCCCCCCCCCCCTCCCCTCCCCTAACCCTCCCCCTGTTTGCGAACATATTTTATGAACGGCCCCTTACTAATAATTGACATTTTAAAATTAAAGTGTCTTTTTAAATTGTTAAACTGGTTTAATGGGAGATAATTTGACTACTTCAAATTAATATGGAATTCTATTGATTTTACTTTTAGAACATATTAATTTTAAAATATAATGATTTAACAGTTAATATCTTAAAATTAAACTTATTTTTGAGCTACTAATTTTGTAATTATATGCTTAAAAACAAATGTTTAAAAAAATAAATCAAATAGTAAGACGTTAATAATTTTCAAATTACATTCTGAAATACTGTTTTGTTATTTAATAAAATTAAATTATAAATTATGGATACTTAACTGATTTTTAGGATGATTTTATAAAATTTTAATTAAATTGCCACTTCCGGCTGATTGATATAAAAGCACAAGGTAACCGTTGGAAGGGGCAGTTGCTGGACAGACGTTCATTACGACAGAAAAGATAAGTACTAGTTGTTAAAATAATATTGAATTTATGTTGGCAAACTTATTGATCGAAATAGTGTTGAACTTATGTGTAAAAAGTGAAAACATAAAGCGCTTTCCTGCGATTAGTTAAATAGTAGTAACATAAAGTGATCGTTAAAATTACGTTGAATTTTGTTATATTGGATAGAAATACGATAATTGAAGTAACATTATAAAACTTATAAAGTGAAAAGTGATAAAATAAAGCTTATTATATTGATTTACTGTGTTCTTATTTTCCTCATCTTGTAATTATATGGTTATTTATACACTGTTCTAACAAAATAAAACTATCTTTTCGGATTATTTCGCGGATTTATTTTGATTGTTTGGTTCCCGACGTTTCGAATGCTTTACAGCGCACATGGTCACGGGAGAGACTGAGGGTGTTAGATGTCTCAAAGGCGTTATATACTTGTTACAGACAGTGCCTACCCCCTATTTTACAAAAATGATTTTGAAAATTCAAAAATGGCACCAGAGTACCTTACAATATTTGTTGATTTTAATTCTAAACATATTTAAAAAGTTTAATAAGTATTATAATTAAATATTATTTGTTTAATTTTAGCTGTTATTATTATAAATATTACAATATTTTAAAAACTTTAAGAATTAATAATGTAATATTATTTAGTGTTGCTATTACTATAATATGTCTAACCACAAAGAAAATCAAAATATTAATTATTTATTAAATACTAATTATTTATTAAAGTATATTAAAGTATATATATTATTTATTAAAATCAAAATAAATCCGCGAAATAATCCGAAAAGATAGTTTTATTTAAAATGTCAAATATTCGCGTAAATCTAAGAAAGTATTATAAGAAAGTATTAAAATGTCTTTTCCGATTTTCTCGCGGTTTATTTTGTTTCTTTTTTTTAATTAATTTATTACACTTTAATAAGAGTTATTAATTAAAAATGAATAAATTCAACAAAGTATTGAAAGATACTTCAACTACACAAATTATTATATAAATTTTGTCGGTAGATACTATCTGTAACAACTATATAATACCTTTGAGACATCTAACACCTGAGTCTCTCCCGTGACCATGATTGCTGTAAAGCAATCGAAACGTCGGGAACCAAAAATCAAAATAAATCCGCGAAATAATCCGAAAAGATAGTTTTATTTTAATCGCTTGAAAACATTTTTGTTTCAATCATACCTACGATATTCTATATTTATTGTGAATAATGATTCTGGGTTCGATTCTCGCTTGCAGCTATTTATTAAAGACTGTTTGTATGTATGAATGTGTGAACAATAATAATTTTAAAATATAATAAATGTACGCAAAATTATATTTTATTATAGAAATTATATTATAATCTTATTTATTTTACAATAATTCAAATATTTAATCATATTTATATAACCGAATGGTCGTCCAGTGGACATTATTAAAAACTAGCAGTACCCGCGGCTTCGCCCGCGTTCAAACTTCCCATATAAACATCAGTTTTACAATAATGTATGTAAGTCTGCCCGATTTGTTGACATTTATGATTACTGCTCCGCTCCCTTGTGTAGTAGCACGATGATATATAGCCTATAGCCTTCCTCAATAAACGAGCTATCTAATGCAAAAAGAATTTTTCAAATCGGATTAGTAGTTCCTGAGATAAACGCGTTCAAACAAACAAACTCTGTCTCTTTATTATATTAAGTATAGATTTGAGAAAAACATGTATAAATAAAATTTACCTATCTATAAAAAAAAAAATTTTTTTCTAACATTTTTTCTTTAGCTTTTTTTAGCTACTAAACAAAAAAAAGAAAATTGTTTGACAAACAAATGAGAAAAAAGTACTGAACTGTGTTGTCTTTGTCTATTTATATATAGACAAGCGATTCATCCTCGCTTCGCTTACGTTCGTCCCTTGCTTGCTTCCCTATACAAAGTTTCATCCCCACTTTCACCCCCATAAGGGATGATTTCCGGGATAAAAACTATCCTAAGTCCTTCTCAGGGTCTCAAACTATCTTCTTACCACATTTCATCTAAATCAGTTCAGTAGTTTCGGAGACTATTCGGTACAAACAAACAAACAAAAAAATCCTCTTTATAATATTAGTATTAGTGTAGATAAAAATGAAATGTCTGTTGGTAAGCGCATCATTTGAGAACGATGGGACTGATTTTTTAAATATTATAATTTTTAAAATGCTCTTAATAGTCCAGGGTCTCTCAACCTTTCTTCTGTTGAACCTCCCCGGATTATAAAAAATATTTTAATAATACCTATACAAGGATTGCTAAGTTTATGTCTGTTTAATACTTTCTTAGATTTACGCGAATATTTGACATTTTAAATAAAACTATCTTTTCGGATTATTTCGCGGATTTATTTTGATTTTTGGTTCCCGACGTTTCGAATGCTTTACAGCAATCATGGTCACGGGAGAGACTGAGGTGTAGTGTAGGTAGGTAAAGACAGTTTAGTTTATTAGTCTCTCTCGTGACCATGATTGCTGTAAAGCATTCGAAACGTCGGGAACCAAAAATCAAAATAAATCCGCGAAATAATCCGAAAAGATAGTTTTATTTATATCTGTTTGATAATTATCTTGATAATTTCATTCTCGGCTTTTTTTGATATACAGCATTTATTTCTTGACTGATGATATTCTTCTTATGCATTTTAAAAGTATTATTTAAATATATAAATACTATCAGTACCCGCGGCTTCGCCCGCGTTCAAACTTCCGATCGCTACCAAACTACACAGGATCACCCGCTGAGCTAATCTGAAGATTGCCTGAAAATTTCATCAAAATCGCTCCAGCCGCTTTGGAATCCATACGTTATTATTATGTATGATCTACATATATACATCAATTTTTATATACATATATATAGATTAATAATATTCAAATATCTTCAAACAGAACTTTATGTAAAATTACATATTATTTTTAAACTTGTTTCTCTCGAACCTCACCATGTCTATTCACCGCCATTTTATTTTTTTTCAAAGTAACGGTGCATGATGAAACTACTATATATAGATAAAAAAGATTTACAAATAAAAAGTATCAGCAATATAGTGGACTAAAGTGTTTCGTTTTCGAGATATTTTGAAGTATAAATAAATATGAACTAATTATATGCGTTAATTTTGTTCAGATAATAGATAGAAAAAATGTGAAGACTGATTTAAGTGATTTTAAGAAGACCATCAAACTACAAATGTCTCGTGAAAGTGACAGTTTAGGACAGAGGTTCCCAATTTTTTTTTCACCACGGAACCCTAATTGATTATAATTTATTAACGGATCCCCATTAATTGTGTTGTAATTAAAATACTTTCTTGTTTGACTTGAAAGAACAAATTATAGATAAAAAAATATTTAAAGAGTGCGTCTATGAATGTGTACACGCGCAAGAAGTAAAACTTCTATAGGTTATCGGTACTCTTTATGATATCCAATGTATGTTTTAAATAATTAGGATAGGGGAGATACTAAAAATAACGCATATGAGGCATATTATAATTATATATTTATAGAATATCATTTAAGGATAGAATATAACATTATATATCATGTGTCGGACAACAACACCGGTTACCATGGCAACTAACGTACGTACACGTTTCCGTCACGCATTCACCAGCTCACCGTCCAAGTCGAGCGTGCGTAAACAAGTTTTACTTCAAAAATATTAATACTTATAATAATATTTATTGTACCAAAACTATAACCTAACTATTCAATGTGATGAATGATTTTTTTTCACATATTTATTTATAATAGCACTAAAATTAGGCTTTATGTCTGAAAACGGTTTGTTTAACTCTCGGACGGGACTCGGAAACTCTGTGAGCCTTACCCGGAACCCTAGGGTTCCGCGGACCACAATTTGGGAACCGCTGGTTTAGGACACTATATTGTCGATATTTTTTCTTTATATAAGTGTAATTTATCTAAATATACATAAAAATCAAAATGGCGGCATATGGCAATACCTCAAAGCTTATAACTCGTAAAAAATATTAATTTAATTTTTTTGATTTCTATTCCAATAATGTATACGATCTCTGAATATTGAAAAGTATTTTTTTTTTATTTAATACTATATAGTGGTGTTAGGTGTAAATATCAAAATGATCAAATGTTGCCAGTGTTTGTTTTATTTTTTTTTAATATTAGTGCCATGTTTTAATATTTATTGCAATATTCACGGAAAATATTTGTTATTTTTTCTTAATAAAATAAAATTTCTTGTAAAACTTAATTGGTTTAGTTATGAATATTAAAATTTTCCTTTGATTTTTATTGTATTTTTAAATCTGATATGTATTGAAAACATTTTATATGGCAATGTGAAGTATTAGGGAGCTCATCTATCAGTGTACTAAGTTTAGCATCAAGATGTAACAAACAATCAAACATATATATATATACTTTAACATTTATAATAATTGTGTAATTACAAAAATTAAAAGACAGTCACTAAAATAAAAATACCGTTTTTAAATTTATTTTAAAAATCACTGTAGCCCCTTTGCATTGGGACGCTTCGTATATTATTTCTATATAGCATATAAAAGTTTCAAAGTACATGCTGTAATTATGTACTAATGAAACGAACTGTAGCAGGTTCGATTCTGAGTAAGGGAAATGTATCAATTTTGTTATAATCATTATAATAAGTATAACTCAATAAGAACAAATGTAATTTATTTTATTTTTGCTGAATAATAAATATTTTGAGAAAATCTTTTTTTATTTAAGCTAGATAGTTCTTTTTTCACAACTTTAGGAAATAAAATATTTACCCATATACTGGCATTACAAGGCAGTGGTAGCCCAGTGGAATTTATTGGAATAATAAGTGTCGCGGAAATGAGTCAAGTTTATTATTAAAAAGTCACTCACCCACCCTCGCTTCGCTCGGGTTCGTCCCTAGTTACGTTTTAACGTTTAGTATACATTTCTCAGAGATGAGATATTTTCCCGCAGTAAAAAGTATCCTATATGTCGACCCGGATAACCAGCTATCATCATACCAAATTTCATCAAAATCTGTCCAGTGGTTTTCTCGTAATGCGTTCCCAGACAGACAGACAGACAAAAATACTAAAAACTATAGATTCGGCCTTTATATCGTTAATAATGACTATTTCAATAAGATTTTCCAAAAAATATTTAATGTACAGATTCGGCTTAGTTAGAATTTTATTATATGTATAGATAAAAAATATTATAGGTATGTATATTTTAATTTGTTTTAATATAATTGTGGCATCTGGTACAGCGCCAAAGAAGTTTTACTTCAACCGCGCGTAAACGTTACACAAATTCATTTTTTCCAGAATTTTTCCCTCCACAATCTACACTAATATTATAAAGAGGAAAGATTATTTTTGTTTGTTTGTTTGTACCGAATAAGCTCCGAAACTACTGGACTGATTTAGATGCAATCTGGTAAGAAGATACGAGAGAGATCCTTGAAAGGACATAGGATAGTTTTTATCCCGGATATCATCTCGTAAGAGGTTGAAAATGGGAATGAAAGCATATATGGGGAAGCAACCTAAGGATGAACCCGAGCGAAGCAAGGGTGAGTCGCTAGTATATAATATAGGAAGGGCTAACTTAAAAAAAATACTTAGATGTTTCTAATTTCCATCTAAATTTTAAAGCTTTACAGCTCTCATCGTTATTCTTTGTTTTTCCGTTATGTGACTACAGAATTGTCTTGAGTTTTTGCCAAAGCTATTTTATTTGAAAACTATTAGTAATTTGACGACAAGTTTGGCTCAGTATGTAGTGACACTACTTGCTGTGCCAGCGGTCGCGTGTTCGAATCCCGCTGAGGGCATTCATTTGTGTGATGAGCACGAATGTTTGTACTCCAGTCATGGATGTTTATATTTATAATATGAATGTATTTAAAGTTATATATGTGTAGTGTATCAACTATCTGGTATCCATAACACAGGCCTCGTAGCTTACCATGGAACTAGATGGTGCTGTGTGTTAATGTACCAACATAAAAAAAAATCAAGTAAAATTGCTATGACAGACGAATATTAAGAAATTATAAGGGTTTTTGTCTTTTGACTATGGAACCCTAAAAAGATTATTTCTAAGAATACTGAAGAGAGGAAAATTATTAAAAATATTCCTATAAAGCTCTAATAAATTAAATTTCGTTTCAAAACAAATTCCAAAACGATTAACTTCAAGCCTCACGAAAGGTCACCATACAATGTTTAAAGTTTAAAAAGAGCATATATCACTAAGGGCCTATGTACACGATAGTTTTTTAACGCGCCGTTTTTGCTTTACTAACGAGTGTCGCCTACGCGGGTTTGTAATGGTCTGTGCTAAAAAGCTTAAATAGTATAGCATTGATATATAAAAACATAAGGCAGTGGTAGCCCAGTGGTAACGCGCTCACTTTGGAAACCGAGTAAAGCGAGTTCAAATCCCGAGTCTCGTACCTCTGATATTTTCATGTGCGAATCATTTCTAACATGATTAGCACTTGCCGTACGGTGAAGGAAAACATCGTGAGGAAACCTGCATGTCTGAGAGAACCTAGTAAGTTTTCGAAAGACATGTGAAATCTGCCAACCCACACTTGGCCAGCGTGGTGAACTATGGCCTGATCCCCTTCGTATTGAAGAGAAGCCCGGGCCCAGCAGTGAGACGTTAAAAAGGGCTGAATACAAGACATACATAGATACACATTTCCTAACAAATATCACTTAAAAAAGTGGCGTCGACATGTCACGTTAAGTCAAACCAAAGAATAACATTCAGAATATATCGAAAGTTCTAATTGTCTAAACACAAATTCGAACTTATGCACACCACATAAAGTACTTTTTTAAACGTAATAACGTGGTTTTTAATTTTGTCATCCGAAAAGCAATGAACATTTAGTCTAAAACCTCACCATATATCACCAGGGGGGAGGGGGGGAGTTAAAAAGTTGCTAAAAAACATTACATCTATTCTTTACTCAAACTAGTAACAGTTCATTATATTGCTAAAAATACGAACGCAAAAAATCTTATTTACGCACAAACTCGCATTAAAAGCGTGATCACTGCGCATCGGTCTGGAGTCAAACGCGCGTTAAGAATCCGTCGTGTGCATAGGCCTTAACTATTGACTAAGGAAAAGATACATACTACTTCAAAATCCTTAAAAGTATGGTAATAATTCCACCCGTATTATTTAAAACTATCAATTTAACCTTGCTTTGCTCAGGTACCTCTCTAAGTAGTATATAGAATCTATAGTTTTTACAATTTTTGTCTGTCTGTTTGTCTGTCTGTCTGGGATCGCATCACGAGAAAACCACTGGACAGATTTTGATGAAAGTTGGTTTTAATTTAATTATTTATTTTTAAAGTGAATATATAACTGAATATTATACTGTGAATATTTCAAGCGCCTACCAGTTGCCGTTATCAATATCGAGCAAAAATGAACAAAAAAATCACGTTTGTTGTATGGGAGCCGCCTTAAATATTTATTGTATTCTGTTTTTTAGTATTTATTGTTATAGCGGCAACAGAAATGCATCATCTGTGAAAATTTCAACTGTCGAACTATCGCGGTTCATGAGATACAGCCTGGTGACAGACGGACAGACAGACAGCGAAGTCTTAGTAATAGGGTCCCATTTCACCCTTTGGGTACGGAACCCTAAAAAGCGGTAAATTAAGTTGAGGAAACTTTTGACGAATTTTAAAAATTACTTGTATTCGGCCAGTTGTTGAAGTTCAGCCATATAATCCTTTGTGTTTTTTACTTATATATAAAAAAAAATATTTCGAAATATTCCAAATGTTTCATATTCCGAAAATGTTTATAGCTAAACAAAAGAAGATCGTGTGACAAACAGAGGAGAAAAAGGTACTGAACTGTTTTTTCTTTGTCTATTTATATATGTACTAGCGACTCACCTTCGCTTCGCTTCGGGTTCGTCCCTAGACAAAAACAAATCTATGCCACGGGAACCGCACATTTTTCCGGGATGATATATAGCCTATAGCCTTCCTCAGTTAACAGGCTATCTAATGCAAAAAGAATTTTTCAAATCGGATTAGTAGTTTCTGAGATTAGCGCGTTCAACCAAACAAACAAACAATCAAACAAACTCTTCAGCTTTATAATATTAGTATAGATACTCTATACATATAATAAAATTGTAACTGATCGCTGTCTGTACATGGAAGATATTTGAGAAAAACTATTATTGGGGGTCTTTATTAACGCAATAGAACCCAAAGCAATGATTTTTAGTTTTTTTGTCTGTTTATCGGTTTGTCTGTGCGTTTTTGCGCGCTAATCTTAGAAACGGCTTAACCGATTTGGGTGCGGTTTTCACTAATGTATTGTGGTAAGCTTCACTTAACATTTAGTATTTGTTTTATTTCAATCGGTTGCTAAATAAAAAAGTTATGTCAATTTAAAGAATCATCTAGGGGCGAACCCGAGCGAAGCGAGGGTGAGTCGCTAGTATATATATGTATGTATATAAAATAAAAAAAAGATATTTTTTTTCAAAAAAAAAAAAGAAACAAATAACCAAACTTCCTAAATAATGTAAAAAATTTTGAGACGTATGATTTTTTTTTGTGTTTTTATCTCAGAGGCCTTCACAGTTTTAGGCCCCAGTCCTTTAGGGCCTAAACGCGAGTGAATTCGAGGGCATGACCTAATCATTTTCAAATACTCAACTTTTTTCCATTCTTAGAATACAATTTGCATAAATTATTTTAAAAGATATCTAAAATTGTTTCGAAGAACAATTAGATTCCTTCATATATGATTTATGGGAGTTAGACTTTGTATCATCACTACATAGTATAAAACAAAGTCGCTTCCCGCAGTCTGTCCCTATATATGCTTAGATCTTTGAAACTACGGACCGGATTTTGATGCGGTCTTTTTTAATAGATAGAGTGATTCAAGAGGAAGGTTTTAATATATAATTTGTTATTTTTTGTATACATTGCCCAAAATATAACGATATTTGTTGGAGGTGTCGGAAAAAATAAGCCGTCTGGGAGCTTTCAACGAAAACGCTGCCTAAACCCTTTGAGATATAACAAAATAATGTATGGTGGAATTGTGTATCTTATATAGGTCTACAGAAAAGTCCGCGATGGCATATGTCTATCTCTTAAGGATAAAAAAAATTGAAGTTATCGATGTACATACATATATACATAAATACCTTCTTTTTGAAAGTCGGTTAAACAAGTGGAAACAAATCCTAGTAAAATGACTGGACCCAATGATATTTTAGTCCCCTTTTTAGATTTTCGAAGTGTGATGGATTTTGAACCGTGTGTCACGATATGATGAATAAACATTTTAAACTGAATCAAATATTTATATTGCAATGGGAAAAACCCGATTTCATATTAATTTGATTCATATTAACCGAAAATTTCGTTATTTATAACTTACTAGCGACTCACCCTCGCTCGGGTCCCTAGCTCGCTTCCCAATACAAACTTTCATCCCCATTTTCTAAGTTCCTGCGCAATTTTCTTATTTTTTTTAATGTAAGAACCTTCTCCTGACAATAACAAACACAACACGCTCGACACGCTCCTAGCACGGTCATGGTATGAGACGGGGTAGTGGGCAAACTCCTTAACTGTTAAAACGTACCTAGGGACGAACCCGAGCGGAGCAAGGGCGAGTCGTGAGAACAAATAAAATATTACAAAAAGTTTCCACTAATTTAAACATACACATAGAGTTGACAAGAAATTTATAAAAGAAAAAAAAACATTTGAATATAAAAACATAGGAAAAAAAAACTTAGAAGCTAACAATTTCGCTTACGAGTTATTTAAATTTACTTATAGTTATTAGGTTTAGGTATATTTATATTAGAGTTCCTTTTTTGTTTTTATTTATTTTTACTTTATGTAAAGGTACCATTTCTTGACTTGATCTATCTTTGCATTGTGTTTCTTTTTTACCTGTGAAAACTATTTTGGCTAATGTACCTACATATATGCTATTAATTCTATTAATCTATACAGATAAATAAAATTGGAGTGTCTGTTTGTAATATTAAAATAACCGCTTTTTACTAAATGCATATGGATGTATACACGGTACATATACCAAAACTACATTTTTTACAATTTTTGTCTGTCTGTCTGTCTGTTCGTTCCGACTAATCTCTGAAATGGCTGAACCGAATTTGACGGTACGATATTTGACGGTTCATTGGCAGATAGCTGATGTAATAAGGAGTAACTTAGGTTACTTTTATTTTAGAAAGAAAATAGGGTCCCACGAAAAAAAAAATTAAACCAAATTAATTAATTTTGTTTTGGGATGCAGCCTACGGACGAACCCGAGCGAAGTAAGGGTGAGTCGCTAGTATCTAATATAAAAGCTGTATGTTTTCCTAAATAAATAAATAAATAAATAAATATCAATGTTTTGTTTTTGTTATATAAATTACAGGTACGTAACAAGAAAGCATTCTGCATATGTTTAGTTCTAGTTGTATTCGGCCCTTTTGAACGCCCCACTGCTGGGGGTGGGCCTCCCTTCAATACGAGGGGGATCAGGCCATAGTTCTAGTTACTGGGATGTAAAACAATGACTTATTACGTGTATATTTAAGAGAAGGACATCTGATATTCAAATTACTTAAAAGATATGGCGAGTCATTAAAATTATTAAATCTATACTAATATTATAAAGAGGTAAAGTTTGTGAGGTTGTAGGGGGTAATCTCTGGATCTACTGAACCGATTTAGATAAAATTTGGTTAGAAGATAGTTTGAGATCCTGGAAAGGACATAGGATACTTATTATTCCGAAAATCATCCCTTAAAGGGTGCAAATGGGGATGAAAGTTTGTATGGGGAATCCATCAAGAGACGAACCCTTTTTTTTTTTTTTACGTCAGGAAACCCTATTGCCGGGTACCCGCCGCCTGGGGAAGAACGACGGGTTATGTGGGGCTCCTGCCGTGCAAAGATGGTAAACGCACGGCAGCCTACCCACTAAAACCTGACGGTGTCCACCTCGGTCGCCTTGAGGTCGGGGCCACGGGAACCAAAAGAATCATCCGCGAACCCCGACGGCGATTGCCCTTCGGCACGTCTCGGTGTCGGAGGGTGGAAGTTACACCCTCGACTTCCACCATCTAAAGTGGCGCGCGGCGGACACCGCGCGCGCCTACTCGGGCCAGGTGATTAGGCGGCAGACTTCCCCAAGTCTACCGCCCTCTGGCCGGTGTTAGGGGGGGAGGCGGCGATCGTGCGCCGCTCTCCGGCGCCCGGTCCTTCTGCGGCGGATGGCGAGCTCGGCGTTAGCCTCCCTCGCTCTCTCCGCCGCCTCCTTCTGCGACATCACGTCCTCGCAGAAGGACAGGACGGCATCCCAGGACCTTTTGCTGCCGACCATGGCGGAAATCACGGCCGGCAGATCAAGAGACGAACCCGAGTGAAGCGAGGGTTAGTCGCTAGTCTTAAATAAATGTAATGAAATGTAATATTATCTCTTTTTCAAGGCAAACATAGTAAAAACATAAATAAATATTTATTGGTTTCTATGTGGCTTTTGTCGCTTTTGATGAGATCCTATTGGAGTTTTTCAATAGGGACACTTATGTTACTGTATAAATCGGTGTAATAAATGTGCGACCTATTTTGGAATACGGTTCAGTAGTATGGAAACCTAGCTACAACACTCATATTGAAAAACTATAATAATAATGTAATAATAATAATAATGTCCTCCTGACCGATTCCGGCCACGGCGGCCAATCTCAATGAGACTAGCCAACTGCGCAGGAGATATTATAGTGCACAAATGTACGCGCAGACACAAGTGCACTCTCTATTCCTGTCACTCTCATACTCCGGTGGGACGACTATTCGACACGACCGGTGAGAGTTAAGGCTAGAAAGAGTATAAAAGAGATTTTATAAATTCTCTAGCGTAAACCAAAACAACCTGGTATTGCCCTCCTTACAGCATCGTCGAATGGAGAGAGATCCATTATTTCTTTATAAGTTACAAGCGACTCACCCTCGCTTCGCTCAGGTTTGTCCCTAGCTTCCCGGGGGAGAGCTGACTCCTACCGGGCGCGTCCCCAGGTGGCGGATGGGGGAACGCCACCCGCTTGCCCCACAGCGGGTGGTACCGGAGAAATCCGGCGCGGACCAACAGCAGGGGGGGTGCCTCTGGCCGTGGGCCGTCGAACGCGGTTGAGGCACCGCCCGAGTGGGGCCGCTCTCCGTTGAAGCTTCGGCTTCCGGAGTTGCGGCCACCGGGGGTGGGGCCGCTTCGGCGGTCTCGCAACCGGATGGGGGGGGCCCACTTCGGTGGGTGGGGGTTGGAGCCTCTCGTTAGTGGCTGCATCTGACGGCGTTGCGGCCACTGACGGGGGGATGGTGGTGGGTGCCTCTGGCCGTGGGCCGTCGAACGCGGTTGAGGCACCACGAGGACGGCGATTGGCGGTTGTGGCCCACTTAGGTGGGGGGACTGTGGTCCACTTCGGTGAAAGAGTTGGGGGCCTCTCTCTCGTCGTGGCTGCATCTGACGGCGTTGCGGCCACTGGTGGTGGGGTTGCTTCGGCGATCCCGCTATCGGATGAGAGGGGGGCGGAGGCGGTGGGGCTGCAGGGGAAGAGGAGTGCCGGTGTGTCGTTGCCGTTCTCCCTGTCCTCTGCAGCCGGATGGAGGTAGCCCACTTCGGTGGGCGGAGAGGAGGCCAGAGGGCGGTCGGCTAGGGGAGGTCGGCCGTCCACTATTCTGGCCAGAGGAGGCGGTCAGGGGTGGTCTGTCATCTCAGCCCCTGACACCGAGACGTGCCGAAAGGCAATCGCCGCCGGGGTCGCGGACGAGTCTTATTGGTACCCGTGACCCCAGCCTTATGGCGACGAGGAGGAATTTTGTCAGGTTTTTTAGTGGGTAGGCTGCTGCGCGTTTACCATCTTTGCGCGGCAGGAGCCCCACATAACCCGCCTCGCTTCCCCAATTGGCGAGCGGGTACCCGTAACAGGGTTTTTCCTGACGATAAAAAAAAAAAAAAAAAAAAAGGTTTGTCCCTAGCTTGCTTCCCAATACAAATTTTCATCTATATTTTCATCCCTTTAAGGGATGATTTCCGGGATAAAAAGTATCCTATGTCCTTCCCAGGGTCTCAAAGTATCTTCTTACCAAATTTCATCCAAATCAGTTTAGTAGATCCAGATATTACCCCCTACAACCTCACAAACTCACAAACTTTACCTCTTTATAATATTGGTATAGAATAAAAAATTGTTGGAACAGTACTGAATCTATCTAAACAAGCGCGTTACCACGTACACTACCACTGCTCCATGTAAAACTAATTTATTCGAATAGTTATCAAAGAACAACCCTAACCGATAGTTCCTTTTTTTTAATGTTGGGAAATACATTTACGCATACCACCTGTAGACATACAGGTGGTTATATGGGACTCACCGGCTAGAAAGCCAGTACTACCCACTGATACCCAACAAAACCTCCCCCGTCTAATGAGGAGTTGCAGGATCGCTTATGCACTCAACTACGACGCCCCGACGGCAGGTCTGCCGAAGCAGACCACAATAACCGTGGGGTTGCTCCACAGTCCACTCTGCTATCAGAGAAGTACCAGGAGCAACCCGCATGATACACCGCCCACCGAAGTGGGCCACCTCCCTGTGTGTTCGGCTGAACTGCCGGACGCTAATGAGCCCTCCCCCCTCCCCCACCACGACAAGGTGAACGCACGTTGGGGGGGAACCGGTACATCCTTAGACTACACAACAATCACAGGGCCGGATTTAGGGGTGTGGAGGCCCCGGGGCAACAACGTAATGGAGGCCCCTAATTATTTTCCGAATAAAATGAACAATTTTTTTAATCAAGTGATTTAAGTATTTATGTATTGCGAAACAAATTAAATTATTTCAATAAACATATGTAGATATAGTCAAATACAAGAATTATTCGAAATTAAATTACAGTGTTAATGAATGGAACCTTGCGAGCTTTTTTTGTCAAAAAATAGTTGATTACGCTTAACGTTAATGCTTTTTTATTATGGATAGAAGTCCTACATTGCCCATATAAATAAAATGACCATATACATTATAGACTTAATGTAAGCATAAATAATCTATGATAAAATTACTTTTTATGTAAAAGAATATACATTATTTTAATAAAATAAAATATACTAAGATAGGTAGTTGATCAATAAATAATTTAAAACTATATTTTACTTTCATCAATTGATTAAATGAAGCCGGAGAGCTATTTTTTTATATTGGAATAGATACAAATAATTTTGAGATGTGGATAAGTACTGTTTTACTAAAACTACGGAGATTTTTGATGGACAATACACACAACTACTCCAGAATTTTTTTTTTACAAAAATAAAAAACCGACTGCATAAAAAGCGACCTAAAAAGAAGAGAACAAGTTAACAAAGGAACATAACGTTATTATTATTTTATAGTCAGAAATATACACACACGCAACTATTCTAAAACATGTAGGTTCATAGTATATGTATGTCTCCGACTGCATAATACTATGCTCGTTCGTCAATTTGTTCACTTCTTTTTAAGAGAGTTAGACATTTTTAGTTTTATTTCACAATTTCTTATCCTAAATTCCTTTTGAACATATACGTTGTAAATATTTCTGTAATCGCCTCTTAATAAGTTGTATTTCGATACCCTACTCGATTTATTCGGACGAAATTTTTTTTTCAATATACACAAATTGGCACCTAGGATCCGCCATTTTGACTTTTAATAATTTCTATATAGCCTATGACACTCGCATTATCAATACTTATCGAATTACGTATGAATCATCAAAATCGGTTAAGCCATTTAGTGATTACGAACGAACATAGAATTAGACATACATACAGGTTAAACACATAACCCTGTTTTGCCGCAAACATCTATATTATATAACATCACATATAAATAAACCTTATTCACTTGTTTTAACAGGATATAGCATATGGAAACTTTTAAATTTAAATTTGGTGGACTGCATTTAAGGGTTTCAAAATAAAACTCTCGTTGGTTGATTGTTCCTTAGCTTTTCTTGCTAGTTGCCTCTTCTATGGCTACCCGACAAATGGTACACAATGAACAAAACCTCGTTTTTTTATTTCTAATTAACAATATTATTAGATAAGCTACTGTGCGTTTAATCTTTTAGATATGCTCCTGTGAGTCTAAATTCTTATTGTATTTTACACTTAAGCTAAATTCTGCCGTCGCGTAGACCTAACATACATCATCAATTTAAGTATTATATTGTCTATGAATTTGTATAAGTCTAAATTAATTTTAGTTATGTTTTGATTGTGGTTGATTGTGGTTGAATTCAATAAAAAATGCAGTTATTTTATCTATACCTACAGATAAATAAAATTTATATGTTTGTTTGTAATGTCAAAATAACAGTTTTTTACTAAATTCATATTAAATGCATATACGGTTTAAATTTTTACATTTTTGTCTGTTTGTTCCGGCTAATCTCTGAAACGGCTGAACTGATTTTGACGGAACTTTCACTGGAAGATAGCTGATGTTATAAGAAATTACTTAGGCTACATTTATTTTAGAAAAAAATCAGGGTTCCGCGCAAAAAATTAAAACCCATGAAATTGTTAATAAAAGCCGCGTACCTAGGGACGCACCCGAGCGAAGCGAGGGTAAGTCGCTAGTTGACAATATGTGTTAAAATTTTTATAATAAAAGTTATATAGTTATGTGCATGCACTCAAAAATACAAAAAACAAAAATAGAAAAGGATCGAAGAAAATTTCTTTCAAATTTGAATTAACAAATGTGAATTCACCTATAAAATATTGGCATTTGATGATAATATTGCAGACCTAAAAATTATAAAATAAATAAACTTACGCGAAAAAAAAACTGCTTGATAATTAATTAATTATAATCGCTCTGTAACTTCTTTTTGCCCGACTGCGATGAACTACGGTGAACGAATATGGATAAATTGTTTTTAATATTTAGGAACAATTATATAATATGTATAATCAATCATACTTGTTAAAAATAAAAACGAAAAGGTTGTCGATCAGTCAGAGTTTGTTTTTTTTTATTAATAAATCTCTTTTGTGGGGGCCCCTCTCTTGTGGAGGCCCCGGGGCTGCAGCCCCGCTTGCCCTCCCTTAAATCCGGCCCTGCCTACACAACATACACACAACTACATATAATTACTTAAATTAAAAATCAGTGCATCATTTTACTTAATAAGTGATATTTCTCTGTTTTTAAAGGAAACAGATAAAAATCTAAATATGTTAGATTGCTCAATAAAATTTACATATAGCTCTAGTTTGTCTGTTTGTTCCGGCTAGTAACCAACGACCTGGGACGCACCCGAGCAAAGCGAGGTTGTCGCTAGTCTTTCATAAAATCATTAATAGTATAATAACCTTTAGCACACAAATATTCATTAACTTTTTTTTAATTTAGCAAAAGAAGCTTTTTTTAATATTATCATTCCTAATTCTATAATCATGAGAATTTCGTGGCGGAAAAACCCAATAGATAACTATTGACCCCACCCAGGACTCAAACCCAAGATCTTGTCAGCTTAGATCAAGATCGTAAGCGATCCTGACCTATGTCAGTCACGGCGGCCAATCTAACTGCAGGAGATGTTACAGTGCTATGTGTGAGGGAGAAGAGCACACACAACGTGCACACTCTGTCTCTCTCACTCTCATACTGTGACACTATGGTAGAACAACACTACACACTCAGTGAAAAATCAGAATATTGCTAACTTTCCTACTCCGGACTGTTATTGAGAGTATCTTATTAGAAAACTCAGTAATTAAACTTGGCTCGACCCGAAACTCGAACCCTGGACCTCCGGATCTGTGGGTGAAAAATCAGAACATTGCTAACTTTCCAACTTCGGACTGTTACTGAGAATATCTTAACAGAAAAACTCAGTAATTAAACTTGACCCAATTCGGAACTCGAACTCGGAACCTCCATATCTAAACATACTAGCCACTAGAGATAAAGGAAAAAACTCAGTAATTAAACTTGACCTGATCAAGATTCGGTCCCCCGGAACCTTCGGATCTAAACATGCCAGCCACTAGACACTAAGGAAAAAACTCAGTAAAAACTTGACCTGATCTGGGAATCGAACCCGGAACCTTCGGATCTGTGGCTTTATATGCTAACCACTAGATATCGAGGTAGTTAAGTATTACCACTATAACGAGATACAAACTTAATGAATGAATCACTTATTGCGTACAACGTTTTCCTACATCAGTTCTGAGTGAATCTTTCTAGTGGACGGACGTACATGTTTAAATATATATATACTAAAAGTGTTAAGTGTTTATTAAGTGGAAAGAAAAGTGTTATGTTATATAATAGGTAAGTGTTTATGTATAAAATATACAAACTTTTATTCAAGCTTTCTTTAGAAAAAGTCATTTTTTATCTATAGGTACATATTATGTATAATAAAATTATAACTGAGTCGAATCTGTACATTAAATATTTTTTGGAAAATCTTATTGAAATAGTCATTGTTATCGATACACAGGCCGAATCTATAGTTTTTAGAATTTTTATGTCTCTGTCTGTCTGGGAACGCATTACAGAAAACCACTGGACCGATTTTGATGGAATTTGCTATGATGATAGCTGGTTATCCGGGTCAACATATAGGATAGTTTTTACTACGTTAAAATATCTCATCTCTGAGAAATCTATACTAAACGTTAAAACGTAACTAATATATTAAAATATTGACAGTGCGTTAGTGCATAAATACCTATATATTTAAATACAATATTATTTTAATTTATTATTTAGACTTTAAGAATGTCATGGAAGCGGTTTTTAAAGTGAATTCTTGATTTGCAAGTTTTAGCTTTTTTTTTGCCTAAAATATCTTAATCGTCCCGTCACTAGAAGACCTGATCATTTTGATGCAATTACCTTTGTCATCTATACAGATAAATAAAATTGGAGTGTCTGTTTGTAATATTAAAATAACCGCTGTTTACTAAATGCATATGGATGTATACACGGTACATATACCAAAACAACATTTTTTTACAATTTTTGTGTTTCTGTCTGTGTTTGTGGTTGTTCCGGCTAATCTCCGAGATGGCTGGAACGATTTTGACGGGACTTTCACTGGCAGATAGCTGATGTAATAAGGAGTAACTTAGGCTACTTTTTTTTTTAGGCTACTTTAATTAATTTTGTTTTGGGAAGCAACCTAGGGACGAACCCGAGCGAAGCGAAGGTGAGTAATTCTTGTGCATATATACATTTGTTCCGTGTATCTCAGAAACGGCTCTAACGATTTGGATCAAACTTTGTTTTTAGATAAGGTTTTGCTTTTTAAGTTTATCTACATATATAGGTATTTTGTGAAAAAGCGCAATTTTTATATGTTTTCCTTATCCATTTCTGTATAATCTCCCCACTCCTAAAACGCGTGCCATGAAGTTACTCTAACATTTCACAATAAATAGGCTAAGAAAAGTGATTAAAGAATTGTTTAAATCTGACTATTCTTGAGATTAGCGCATTCCAACAAACAAACAAACAAAACAGTTTTATACTATACTATACCAGCGACTTACCCTCGCTTCGCTCGGGTTCGTCCTTCGATTGGTTCCACATAGAAACTTTCACCCTCATTTTCACCCTCTTAAGGTTTGATTTTTGGGATAAAAACTATTCTATATCCTTCCCAGGGTCTCAAACTATCTTCTTACCAAATTTCATCTAAATCCGTTCAGTAGTTTCGGAGCCTATGCAATACAAACAAACAAAAAATCTTTACTCTTTATAATATTAGTATAGACTAGGTACGTTTTAATTTTTTTGAGCGAAACCCTAATTCTTTTTCTAAAATAAAAGTAGCCTAAGTTACTCCTTATAACATCAGCTATCTGCCAGTGAAAGTCCCGTCAAAATTAGTCCACTCGTTTCGGAGATTAACCGGAACAAACAGGCAGACAAAAATTTTAAAATTGTGTTTTTCTTATAAGTACCGTATATAATTCCATATGCATTCAGTATAAAGCTGTTATTTTGACATTACACACAGACACTTCAATTTTATTTATCTGTATAGATAGATAATTAATTTCAAAATACATACATTCATGTTCGTTCCATTGAAACCAGTCTTGAAACCTTGAGAATGAACTATAAGCTAATTTATGCTAGACTTGAAAAATAAACTCTACTATTGTTTTTTTTTTACATTTTTACTTAGTTTGAGTTGAGAAAAACGAATCGTAAATCAAAAATATATGTAAATACTTGACAAATTATATCTATTTATACATTTAATAAAATTGTAGCTGAGTCGAATCTGTACATTAAATATTTTTTGGAAAATCTTATTGAAATAGTCATTATTATCGATACAGAGGACGGATCTATAGTTTTTAGAATATCTGTCTGTCTGTCTGTATGGGAACGCATCACGAGAAAACCACTGGACAGATTTTGATGGAATTTTAAAGATGATTTAAATTAAAAAAAAAACTATTCTATACTAAGCGTTAAAACGTACCTAGGGATGAACCTGAGCGAAGCGAGGGTGAGTCTCTAGTCTATACATCTATACTCTATACATACAGATAAATAAAATTGGAGTGTCTGTTTGTAATATTAAAATAATCGCTTTTTACTAAATACATATGGATGTATACTCGGTACACATACCAAAACCACATTTTTTAAAATTTTTGTCTGTCTGTCTGTCTGTATGTCTGTCTGTCTGTCTGTCTGTTTGTTCCGGCTAATCTCCGAAACGGCTGGACCGATTTTGACGGGACTTTCACTGGCAGATAGCTGATGTTATAAGGAGTAACTTAGGCTACTTTTATTTTAGAAAAAGAATTAGGGTTCCACAAAAAAAATTAAACCCATGAAAAATTTAATAATATCCGATTCAAATAAGGAAGTTGTATACATACATTATATTTTTTCAATATTTCTTCTATTTAAACTATAAACTATATATAATACTAGCGACTTACCCTCGCTTCGCTCGGGTGCGTCCCTAGGTACGTTTTAATTTTTTTGAGCGAATCCCTAATTCTTCTTCAAAAATAAAAGTAGCGTAAGTTATTCCTTATAACATTAACTGTCTGGCAATGAAAGTCCCTTTAAAATCGGTCCAGCCGGTTTGGAAATTAGCCGGAACAAACAGACAGACAAAAATGTTAAAAAATGTGTTTTTCTTATAAGTACCGTATATAATTTCATATGCACTTGGTAAAAAGCTGTTATTTTGATAATCAAAAAAGGCACTTCAATTTTATTTATCTCTATAGATGTATAGATTTGAGATAGATATTTTATTAGATAAAAGTAGATATTATACAAAATTATTATAATATGGACATTTTAACAAATTAATATTTAGTAAATAAAATAATTAGACATAAATATTAGTTTTTATATTTTAAAATTCGAAAAACTTCCACAAAATCTGACTTATAGTTTCTTTTCATATTATGAATATAAAATTATGAAAAATATTTTCAATATAGCATGAGTTTATTTCGTAATGAATATCTCATTCTCATTAAGACTATATTTTAATTAGTTAAATAAAAATATAATCAAATTCAATTACGCTTATATAAATATTCTTTATTCAATTTCATATTTGTAATTATTATTACTTAATAATTTAATCTATACTAATATCACAGTGTACTAAAAAATAACAGTGGGCTATCGCCTTTGATGTTTGAAGAAAAGCCGACACCGCGTAGCGTACTTCGCATTACGCAGGGTTGTTACAGTTTTTTTTGTAATTTAATTAAAATATAATATTATTATTTAGTTATTTATCGAAGTTCTTCATAGCAAAGAATACAAAAAGGCACTTCGCGGAGGCAAATTCAAATAGAGTTTTACAAAATTTCATATAATAATAATAATAAGCCTTTTATTTCTTTAATAAAAATATAATATACAATTGGTTTAACAATGGATGATGAATGGAATGGATATTTCTATGTGACATTATAATTAATTTAATGAATAACTAGATAATTAGAATGAAATAAATTAAGTTATAATAAAAATAAATCTAGCAAATTATATTACATAAGTCAAATTGAATTTAGTTATCTATAAATTTATCATTATTTTCAATTTTTTAGCAAAGTTAGTTTTATATGATATAATGTAATTAATAGATTTCCAAATCACCTATCATAAATGGGCAACGGACAAATATTTTCGGTTTCTAGATTTACTGGATTTGAAATTTCTGTTATTAAACTTAATTATGTAAAAAATCCTCATCCTAATAAATAATTTTAGCAAAAAATATATAATATAGCACAGGTAGTATGAACCATTTTAATTGCTTACAAATTAAAATAAACACGCGATAGCCCTTAAAGTCGTGTCCCGAGCTGCTTACTAATTCGGGCGGCAGAAATGTATGCAGCTCGGGCTCGCCTTCCCGCGTCTCACCTCTCACACCCCGCACGATTGCCCTGTCTAGACGGCTTCGTTAGATGACTGTATTGTTTTATAGACTGTGCTAATATTATAATATTACAAGGCCGCATCGGGCGCCTCCCACCGCTGTCCCCGCCAACGACTTAATATCACAAAGGCTGCCGATCGCGCGGGCTCAGAAGTCAGAACGCGCGAGCGGGCTATTGCTAACGGATGTGTCTCAATGACTTCGTTAAAAAATTGATTTCTAGCACGTAATAATATATCATTCCTTTTTGTTTTATTAGGTATCTTTTATTTTTCTATGTAAATGTTCTACTTTGAAATTAATAAATTACTTATAGGTTATTATTTTAGTAAAGTAGGTACGTAGGTAGTAATTTTTAAATTAGGGTTTTAGTTTTCTAATTGAGAAAGATTTCGTCTCAACGATTTTTTTGTATGATTAGGTATCTTTTATAATTCTATCGATCCATTCTTCTTAATTCAAAATATTTTGTTACAACTTTCCTTTTTTACTTTTGACTAAAATTATACTTTAATTAATGTTTAACGTTTTCTTTCATTACAACATATTTTGTACAGTAAATTTGTGTTTAATAATTAATTAGATTTTCTTTGAAATGATAGGTTTTTTTAGTTAGTAACGTAGATAGTTGTTTTTTCTGAATGTTCCGTTCTTTTTAATTCAAATTGTTTCGTTACATGTCATGTACACTGTTTTATAGCAGTAAGACCTTATTAGTTATTTTTTTTTATTTACTTTAAAATTAATAAATTACTTATAGGTTATTATTTTAGTAAAGTAGGTACGTAGGTAGTAAATTTTAAATTAGGTTTTTAGTTTTCTAATTGGAAAAGATTTGACTAAAATTATACTTAAATTAATTTTTAACGTTTTCTTTCATGACAATATATTTGGTACAGTAAATTTGTGGTTAATAATTAGATTTATTTTGAAATAATAGGTTATTTTAGTTAGTAACGTAGATAGTTATTTTTTCTAAAATAAATATTTTTAAGTAGGGTTTTTAGTTTTTTTATAGAAAAGTGCTCACCCATTAGTTATGCCTAAAAGAAAGTCAAACCTCTCTAAAAACACGAGAAAGGCCAAAAGCCAAAGATTGCAACGTGAAAATGAATCTCAACAGGATAGGGAAAGTCGTCTTACAAATTGTAGACTATGGATGTCCATGTCTAGGTTGAATGAGAGTAGTTCTGAGAGGAACGAACGATTACAGTTAGATAGAACGCGTCATTCATCGTTAAGGACTCAAGAATCTTTGGAATCTAGAGATCAGCGTCTAGAAAATGATCGTATACGACACGGTATGTCGCGAAATCTAGAATCAGATGATTTTAGAGAGCAGCGATTAGAAGATGATCGTAATCGGCACGCTATCTCGCGAAGCCTAGAATCAGATGATTCAAGAGAGAAACGCTTAGAAGAAGATCGTATTCAACACGCTGTCTCTCGAAGCCGAGAATCGGATGATTCAAGAGAGCAGCGCTTAGAAGCCGACCGTATTCAACACGCTGTCTCTCGAAGCCGAGAATCGGATGATTCAAGAGAGCAGCGCTTAGAAGCCGACCGTATTCAACACGCTGTCTCTCGAAGCCGAGAATCGGATGATTCAAGAGAGCAGCGCTTAGAAGCTGACCGTATTCAACACGCTGTCTCTCGAAGCCGAGAATCGGATGATTCAAGAGAGCAGCGCTTAGAAGCTGACCGTATTCAACACGCTGTCTCTCGAAGCCGAGAATCGGATGATTCAAGAGAGCAGCGCTTAGAAGCTGACCGTATTCAACACGCTGTCTCTCGAAGCCGAGAATCGGATGATTCAAGAGAGCAGCGCTTAGAAGCTGACCGTATTTAACACGCTGTCTCTCGAAGCCGAGAATCGGATGATTCAAGAGAGCAGCGCTTAGAAGCCGACCGTATTCAACACGCTGTCTCTCGAAGCCGAGAATCGGATGATTCAAGAGAGCAGCGCTTAGAAGCTGACCGTATTCAACACGCTGTCTCTCGAAGCCGAGAATCGGATGATTCAAGAGAGCAGCGCTTAGAAGCTGACCGTATTCAACACGCTGTCTCTCGAAGCCGAGAATCGGATGATTCAAGAGAGCAGCGCTTAGAAGCTGACCGTATTCAACACGCTGTCTCTCGAAGCCGAGAATCGGATGATTCAAGAGAGCAGCGCTTAGAAGCTGACCGTATTCAACACGCTGTCTCTCGAAGCCGAGAATCGGATGATTCAAGAGAGCAGCGCTTAGAAGCTGACCGTATTCAACACGCTGTCTCTCGAAGCCGAGAATCGGATGATTCAAGAGAGCAGCGCTTAGAAGCTGACCGTATTCAACACGCTGTCTCTCGAAGCCGAGAATCGGATGATTCAAGAGAGCAGCGATTAGAAGTTGACCGTATTCGACACGCTGTCTCGCGAAGCGTAGAATCATCTGATTCTAGAGAACAAAGATTGGAGAATGATCGTCGTCATCACCAAAATCAACGTGAATTAGAAAGTCAGGAACAGCATGACATCCGTGTTACAGAACAATGCGATCGATATCATGAGTCACAAGGACAAAGAATCGAGCGCCTATCTCAGCTCCGTGAAAGTGTGAGTACCATTCGTCAGTCAGAAACGAATTTTGATCGAGAAAGGCGTTTGCATACTGCCAGACAAACGACAAGTGCTCTGCGGGATATTGAAAGTGAAGCAAACCGGCGACAACGACTAAATAATGACCAAATAAGAAGAACTAATAGACGTTATATTGCATGGCGAAAAAAATATAACAGTGGGTTCAATTATGTTGCACAAATAAATTATTCTGCTGCGTCTGAGATAGGTCCTATGAATGTATGTTGCAACTACTGTAAAGCTTTAAAATGGAAAGATGAGCCAAAAGGGATTTGTTGTTCGTCTGGAAAAGTGCGCTTGAACTCTATTCAGCAGCCACCTGAGCCGCTTAAGTCTTTGTTATGTGGCCAACATGATCAATCTCAACATTTCCTTAATAATATTAGACGGTATAATTCGGCTTTTCAAATGACTTCTTTTGGGGCGAAAGAAATACACGAAGGGAATTATATGCCCACTTTTAAAATACAGGGGCAGGTGTATCATTTAATTGGTTCCCTTCTACCAGTAGATAATGCAAGAGAATCATTTTTACAAATATATTTCATTAGCGATTATGTACTACAAATGGACGCAAGGTTACAATGTTTTCCAAATCTAAATCCTATGTTAGTAGAAAGCTTGCAAGGTATGCTTATTGAAAAAAACAGGTACATTCATGATTTCAAAACTGCTCTTCAATCTTTCGCACCAAATTCTTAGTTATAAATGCTGATCGACGACCTTCAGCAGAGCATCCAGGTCGCCATAATGAACCAACAACAAACGAAGTATCTGTACTACTGGTAAATCAACATTGTGATAAACGAGATATAATACTTCGCAGACATGATAATCGATTGCAGAGAATCTCAGAAACTCATAGATCATATGATGCTTTACAGTATCCTCTAATGTTTGTTTATGGGGAAGACGGATATAATTTTGCAGTCTATCAAATCGATCCTAACACAGGCCAACCAAATTTCCAAAAGAAAGTATCCGCTCTACAATACTATTGTTACCGATTAATGATTAGAGAAAATGAGTACAATCATTTACATAATTACAAACAATTATTTAATCAATACTTAGTTGACGTATACGCTAAAATCGAAACAGAAAGACTTATTTTTATACGCACTAATCAAAAGAAGCTTCGAGTTGAAAATTATATACACCTCCAAGATGCAATCCATCAGAATGAGAATGTAGAGGACTTAGGTCAGTTAGTTATTCTACCTTCATCGTTTACGGGAGGACCTAGATATATGCATGAACGCACACAGGATGCGTTTTGTTATGTTAGGAAATACGGACGTCCAGATCTTTTCATAACGTTCACGACAAACCCTAAATGGAATGAAATTACAAACGAACTTTTTACAGGGCAGTAGGCTTCTGATCGGCATGATGTTGTAGCAAGAGTTTTTAAACAAAAATTAAAAAAAACTGATGGATCTCCTGGTGAAAGGAAAAATTTTCGGTTGCGTTCGTTGTTTTATGTATAGTGTAGAATGGCAGAAGCGTGGTTTGCCTCATGCCCATATTTTGATATGGTTAGAAACGAAAGTAAGAGCTGAGCAAATCGATGATATTATTCGAGCAGAATTGCCAGATCAAGAAGTTGATCCAGAGCTATTTGATATTGTGAAAACCCACATGGTGCACGGTCCATGTGGCCATTATAATCCTCGATCTCCGTGTATGAAGAACGGTATCTGTAGTAAAAGATTTCCTAAATCTTTTACCACAGATACTGTTACAGGTGAGGATGGTTATCCATTTTACAGACGTCGTTCACCTGAAAATGGTGGTATGAGAACTACAATCCGATCGCAAACTAATTCTATCGATATCGACAATCGCTGGATTGTTCCATTTTCACCGGTACTGTCGCGCACTTTTAGAGCACATATCAACGTTGAACTCTGTAATAGTGTTAAGTCCATAAAATACATTTGTAAATATGTAAATAAAGGTTCAGACTTGGCGGTATTTGGTGTACAAAATGCTAACGATGAAGTGACATCATATCAAAATGGAAGATATATTAGTACTTCCGAGGCAATCTGGCGCATGTTATCATTTTCGATACACGAACGTTTTCCCGCAGTAACACATCTGGATATCCACTTAGAAAATGGTCAGAGAATTTATTTTGATCCAAGCAATGTCCATAGAGTAGTAGAAAATCCGAGAAACACGACATTAATGGCATTTTTCGATCTGTGCAATAACGACGAATTCGCGGCTTCTTTATTGTACGAAGAAATACCAGGTTATTACACATTTAATAAGCAAAATGGAACATTCCAACGGCGACGCCGAGGTACTCCTGTGGAGGGTCATCCCGGCATATTTCACGAGCATACCCTTGGGAGAATCTATACAATTCATCCCAACAATCGGGAATGTTATCATCTAAGGATGTTATTAACTTTTGTCAAGGGACCAACTTCTTTCGAAAGTCTTAAAAGGGTGAATGGGATTTTACATCCCACATATCAAGCAGCTTGCCTTGCTCTTGGCTTACTAGAAGGCGATAATCACTGGTGCGACACTTTAACAGATGCCAGTATAAGCAGCAGCGCATCTAAATTACGAGAGCTATTCGCCATAATATTAGTTTTCTGTAATGTCTCGAATCCCACAGAATTATGGGACAAGTTTAAGAATCATTTTACGGATGATTATGTAAGAGACTTCCAACGGCATTACCCGGATGCAGACATAAATGCTCATTTAGAAATATTCACAAATAGAGCTTTGGTTGCAATACAAGACGTTCTTCTTTCGATAGGCGGCAATTCTCTCCCTCATTATGGTTTACCATCTCCACAAGCGACCGATGGAATTGGTGAAAATTTAAACAGGGAATATATTGAACTTACAAATTTTGACCCAGTTGAACTTCAAAATACCATAAATCATAATGAACCACGCTTGAACGACGAACAAAATCAAATTTACCGACTCATCATTGACAGGGTGAATACGAACGCTGGTGGGGTGTATTTTTTAGACGCTCCTGGTGGCACTGGCAAAACATTTTTGATTAATCTTTTGCTGGCCAAAATACGTGCAGAAAAAAAGATTGCCATAGCAGTCGCATCGTCCGGCATAGCGGCAACCTTACTTCCTGGGGGAAAAACGGCGCACTCGATGTTTAAAATCCCACTAGATTTAGACCGTTTGGAAAATCCAGTCTGCAGTATATCCAAAAATAGTCACAAAGCCAAAATACTACAAGATTGTGTATTTGTAGTATGGGACGAATGCACTATGGCAAACAAAATTTCTATAGAAGCCGTGAATAGGACGATGCAGGATATAAGAAGTAATAATCTATTATTTGGGGGAGTCGTATTTTTATTCGCTGGAGATTTTAGACAAATATTACCAGTTGTAACTAAAGGTACGCGAGCCGATGAAATTAACGCCTGTTTAAAACGTTCAGTACTTTGGAGACATTGTAACAAATTCCATTTAAAAGAAAACATGAGAGCACATTCAGCCGATTCAGAATTTAGCAAAATTCTTCTGGATGTCGGAGAGGGAAAGTGTCCAGAATTGATAATAATAATAATAATGTTCTCCTGACCGATTCCGGCCACGGCGGCCAATCTCATTGAGACTAGCCAACTGCGCAGGAGATATTATAGTGCACAAGTGTACGCGCAGACACAAGAGCACTCTCTATTCCTGTCACTCTCATACTCCGGTGGGACGACTACTCGACACGACCGGTGAGAGTTAAGGCGCAGGACCGACGGCTTTACGTGCTCTCCGAGGCACGGGGGTGAAACACCGCCAACTTCCCAACTCTGGGCTGTTACTGAGGCTTACTATACAGAAAGACTCAATAACTAAACTTGGCCCGACCCGGGACTCGAACCCAGGACCTCAGGATGTGCAGCCGTACATGCTAGCCACTACACCACCGAGGCAGTTTGGCACCAGAATTGAATAGTACTCATGATATAGAACTACCTACCGGTCTTTGTCAGGTTGTAGCGGACACTGAAATTTTAATACATAGTATTTATGATGATATTAACAATCTCAATATCAAAGAAGATTCGTGGTTGTGCGAAAGATCAATTTTAGCACCTATGAACGACCAGGTTACTGCGCTTAATCAGCGTATTTTAGATAAGCTATCTGGTGAATCACGAACATACCTTTCCATCAATACAGTTTGCAATCCGCACGAAGTGGTTCATTATCCAACAGAATTTTTAAACAGTATAATTCTGCCTGGTCTACCCCCTCACAAACTAGAACTTAAGATTGGCGTGCCCATCATACTACTTCGTAATTTAAAGCCACCGAAACTTTGCAATGGTACTAGGTTGCGAGTAGTGTCGTTGCAAAGAAACGTTATAGAAGGTCGTATAATATCCGGATGCGGAAAAGGTGAGACAGTATTTATACCACGGATTCCTATAATACCGTCGAATTTTCCATTTGAATTCAAAAGGTTGCAATTCCCTATCAATGTCAGTTTTGCCATGACAATCAACAAGTCACAAGGGCAAACGTTCAGCAAAGCTGGCATAGATATAACTAAGGGTTGCTTTACCCATGGGCAACTATACGTGGCATGTTCACGTGCGAGGAATGCCAGTAGCGTTGTTGTTTTAGCCCAAGAAAATCGTACACCAAATATTGTATACAAAGAAATTTTCAATAAGGCTAATACGAAAAACTAAAGATAAACAATAATTAAACAAAAAATGCAAAAACTAAATGGAAAAATATGTACAAAAACAAAATAAATCGATCAATAAAGTAGAAAAATTTCATTAAAATTAGCAAAGGTATTTCTTTACGCGGAACACAGAAATAATAATCTATACTCATATTAGAAAGAGGTAAAGTTTGTGAGTTTGTAAAGTTGTAGGGAGTAATCTCTAGATCTACTGAACCGATTTAGATGAAATTTGGAGAAGATAGTTTGACGTAGGATAAATTTTAGCCTGGAAATCATTCTTTAAGGGGGTGGAAATGGGGATGAAAGTTTGTTTTGGAAAGCAACCTAGGGACGAACCCGAGCGAAGCGAGGGTGAGTCGTACTTAAATAAAAATAAATGATATTTTTTTTTCGTGGGACCCTATATCTTTTTATAAAATAAAAATAGCCTAAGTTACTCCTTATAACATCAGCTATCTGCCAGTGAAAGTCCCGTCAAAATCGGTCTAGCCATTTCAGAGATTAGCCGGAACAAACAGACACACAGATAGACAGACAAAAATTGTAAAAAATGTTGTTGTGGTATATGCACCGTGTATACATCCATATGCATTTAGTAAAAAGCGGTTATTTTAATATTACAAACAGACACTCCAATTTTATTTATCTGTATAGATTACTTTTTAATTCACTTAAATCATAAATTATTAACTCTCAATATGCTACCATTTTTTTACTTAATGTATTTTTTTTTATTATTGTACAATTAAGTAATTATCAACTGTACTTATTATTTCTTATTTTGTTCGCATTACTCTATGTATTATATAATTGTGGAATCTTAATTGATCTTAGATGTTTTATTTTTTAATTGTATCGCATTGTACTGCGTATTTAAAAAAAAATTAAAGAGTGCGTGTATGAATGTGTACACGCGCAAGAAGTAAAACTTCTGTAAGTTATCGTTACTCTTTGTGAAATTCAATTTATGTTTTAAATAATTAGGATAGGTGAGATACTAAAAATAACGCATATTAGGCATATTACAATCATACATTTATAGAATATCATTTAAGGACACAATATAATCTATACATCTATACAGATAAATAAAATTGGAGTGTCTGTTTGTAATATTAAAATAACAGTTTTTATACTAAATGCATATGGATGTATACACGGTTCATATACCAAAACAACATTTTTTTACAATTTTTGTCTGTCTGTCTGTCGGTCTGTCTGTCTGTCTGTCTGTTTGTTCCGGCTAATCCCCGACACGGCTGGACCGATTTTGATGGGACTTTCACTGGCAAATAGCTGATGTTATAAGGAGTAACTTAGGCTACTTTTATTTTATAAAAAGAATCAGGGTTGCGCGAAAAAAAACTGAAACCCATAAAATTGTGAAGAAAATCCGCGTACTTCGTACGCACCTGAGCGAAGCGAGGGTAAATAGCTATATAATTTAAATGAATATCTTAGGAGTAGCAAGCTACTATTTATGTATGAACATAGCGAACCGTGAAAACGTACCTAGGGACGAACGCGAGCGAAGCGAGCGTGAGTCGCTAGTATTATATATCATGTGTCGGACAACAACAACGGTTACCATGGCAACAAACGTACGTACATTTTTTCGTAACGCATCCACCAGCTTACCGTCCAAGTCGAGGGTGCGTAAACAAGTTTTACTTCAAAAATAAATGAAAGTCCGTTCAAAATTGTATACAACCAAATCGAATACACCTTTTTTGAAGTCGATAAACAAATACATACACGAAAATATTTTCCCAACAACTATAATTTATTCTCCATTAACATTTCGTCAAATCGCGTGGAAAATTATCTTTTATTACCGTAATCTGCTGCTTTCTTGACAAAACTAGCACGAACGTATTAATAGTAAATCTATACAGATAAATAAAATTGAAGTGTCTGTGTGTAATGTCAAAATAACAGCTTTATACTAAATGCATATGGAATTATATACGGTACTTATAAGAAAAACACAATTTTTAAACTTTTTGTCTGTGTGTTTGTTCCGGCTAATCACCGAAACGATTGAACCAATTTTAACGGGACTTTCACTGTCAGATAGCTGATGTTATAAGAAGTAACTTAGGCTCCTTTTATTTTAGAAAAATAATTAGGGCTTCGCTCAAAAAAATTAAAACGTACCTAGGGACGCACTCGAGCAAAGCGAGGGTAAGTCGGTAATATAATATAAATGTGTTGGTACATTAACACACAGCACCATCTAGTTCCATGGTAAGCTACGAGGCCTGTGTTATGGATACCGGATAGTTGATACACTACACATATATAACTTTAAATACATACATATTATATATATTCATCATATCAGTTTGCTTCGCACCGTCGTACGCGCTGTATGTGTCGTGGCGTCTTTAAAGTGATCTCCGCACAGTAACGAAACTACGTGCGGAGGTGTAACGATTTAACTATGGGTGAATCCAGATGTGATAAGTGTGAAATCGTGATAAATGAACTGTTAGCCTTTATAAGTAATAAGGTTGATACCTTACCTGAGACGGGAATTGTGCGCATATGTCTTAGTGCATATTCCTCGGAGGACATTGAGAATGCTAGATCTATGGCATTTAAGTTAATGGCACCTACAAAGAAAATCACAAGAAGGAAGGAGGGTTCTGAACAGAAAAGCGTACAGGATATTATCAAGATTATTAAGGAGTTCGAACCTGATAACCTACCTACATTTGTAGCTAAAAATCTTAATCGTCTACCGAGTGTAACCTTCGACTATATCGACGTGACATCATTCCTTAAGGAAATGGCAATATTAAAAATGATATAGTTAATTTGAAAAGTAACCAAAATTTGACTAATGATAATAATATCCCGTCTTCTGACGTCAATAGTACAATAAAGGAAGAGATCAACGACATCAAAAAAATGATTTCAGAGTTGCAAAAAACCTGCAACATTAGTAGTAATCTACAGGACGATCTATTTCTTAGGTCTTATCATAATGATAAGAATGCAAGAAATAAGTTAAATTCCAATATAACGAACGCGGTTAATGCGGGTATTATTGAGATTGACGCCGATGCTCCACAGCCCGACGGCGTGACTAAGCGGAGAGCCTGCGACAAGCGGACCTCTCGCTCCCCCATAACACCCGAGTATAATCTCTCGCCGCCGCTTACATTGCCCGCACCGCGGGCGCAAACACGAGTCGCGCCGCAATGCGAAGTGGACACAACGTTATCGCGACGGCATCAGAACGATGTAAAAGACGTACATTATGTACCTACTTATAGAGACATTGTACAAACGATCCCTAGTAATCAATCGCAAAAGCAGAAAGACGACGGTTTTACTTTGGTAACCAAAAAGAAACCTACCTATAGATATAAAAATGGGCGAGGTACATTGCAGAATAGTAAGCTACAAGCTGCTGAGTCATTTGCGTGTATATACCTATCGCGTACTAGGAAAAGTATTAATGAGAATGATATAAGAGAACACATAAAAGAAATGCAGGAAGATTGTTTAAAAATAGAGATGTTAAAACAAAATCGAGAAACCAATTTTAATTCATTTAAGATCACTGTACCGACATTTAAATTACACAAATTTTTACAAAAAGAGTTCTGGCCGGAAGGTTTGGTGTTTCGTCGTTACAGACAGCAGCGTATACCGGGAAGCAGTACTGATGTATTTAATAAATCATTATGATTGTACAACGAAATAATATAGAATTTATTTCTTTTAACTGTAAATCAGTTAAAAGGTCTGTTCAACATGTGCGAGATTTGTGTAAGAGAGCTGATATCGTCGCTCTTCAGGAGACTTGGCTGATGCCGCACGACTTAGGTTTCATGAACGAAATTGATAAGGAGTTTGGCTGCTGTGCAAAGTCCTCTATCGATACATCAGCTGGTGTGCTGCGAGGGCGGCCCTACGGCGGGACGGCGCTTATGTGGCGAACGAGTTTGTTTACCGGCGTCGATATTGTGCAGTGTGACAGTGATCGGATAGTGGCTATGCGTTTAAGTATAGGTAGTCGTAGTATACTTGTGTTTAGTGTGTACATGCCTACGGATTGTGTAGATAATCTGCCGGAGTTTACTCAATGTCTCGCAATAATCAGCGCTGCGATTGAAAGCGTTGATACGGAATGTGTTGTGATATTAGGGGACTTCAACGCGCATCCAGGAACTCTTTTTGGAAAAGAGCTGGCAGAATATTGTGGTGAGCAATCATTATGCTATTTAGACGTAGAGAGACTTGATAAAGACACTTATACATTTGTGAGTGAGGCGCATGGCTCGTTTCGTTGGCTTGACCACTGCATAGTGACGGCCGCCGCGGCACCTCTTATCATGGATATACATGTAGAATATGACTCGTTTTGGTCAGACCATTTTCCTCTTGTCATTCACTGTGATTTTAGTTTAATTAGGCCTAAAGTAGTATGTGATATTAATTCTAATTTAGATAGTTTAAAACATTTATGGGGTAAGAAGGAGAAAGAACAAAGGGATATGTATACAAAATTTTGTGATGAAAAGTTAAGTAATATTTTACGTAAATATAGTGATGTTAATATGGAATGTTTCGCTGTACAATCACTCTGTGCAATTGGGGATCACTTAACACTGATTGACCAGTTTTACTGTGATATTATAAGTGCGATGCGGTGGGCAGCTGAACAGAGTTCTGACGTAAAAAAATATAGAAAGGGACAGAGGGTCGTAGGCTGGAATTTTCATGTCAGGCGCTCACATGTTAAGGCTAGAGAGAAGTTAGCGTTGTGGGTTCATCAGGGTAAGCCAAACTCGGGGTATCTTTACGATAACATGGTAGCTTCACGCAGGGAGTTTAAAGCCGCGCTCAAATACGTACAATGTAATCAAGAACAAATTAGAATGGAAATGCTGGCTCGGCATCGTTCCACTTGTAACTTTGTTGAGTTTTGGAAAGAAACCAAAAAGCTTAATAGTAAAAATTGTTTATCGGCATGTGTAGAGGGAGAAAGAAATAAAAAAAATATAGCAAATTTATTTAAAGATCATTTTAATGTACCAAATAAGAAAGACAGTGTAATTAGTAGATTTAAAAATAAACTTCAGTCAACGCGGGGCTCGGAGACTTGCCTCGAGACAGTCTCACCTAAACAGATAGAACTCATTCTGAGGCATATGAAGCGTGGTAAGTCTCCGGGCCACGATGGACTTAGTATAGAACATTTGTTGTATGCTGGGCAGCATGTTTGTAAGGTATTGGCGAGGTTTTTTAATCTCTGCATAAAGCATAGTTACTTACCAGAGGAACTTACCCGTGCGCTGGTGGTTCCTATCATAAAGAACAAAACGGGAGATATCTCGAGCGTGGATAACTATAGGCCTATCTCACTGGCCACGATAGTGGCCAAGGTGCTTGAACGTGTTATGCACTCCTACACAAGCGCCGTAAGTATTGACGACGGGCAACTTGGTTTTCGACCACAAGTTTCAACCGATATGGCGATATTTGCGCTAAAACAGGTTGTCAGTTATTACAAACAGGGGAACACTACAGTTTATGGTTGTTTTTTGGATCTAAGCCGCGCCTTCGACACACTTAATCACGAGCTATTGTGGAAGAAGCTGCGGGACACAAGTGTCCCATCTGAGATTGTTGGCCTTCTCGAGTACTGGTACCGTAACCAGACCAACAATGTCAGATGGGGCTCGGAGCTGTCAGATTGCTATCAGCTTCCATGTGGTGTCAGGCAGGGGGGGCTTACCTCTCCTGATTTGTTTAATATCTATATGAATGATTTAATCGGGGAGCTGAGCAGGACTCCAGTGGGGCTGAGGTTGGATGGCAGATATGTCAACAACCTGAGCTACGCTGATGATATGGTGTTGCTCAGCCCCTCGATTAAAGGCCTACGTAAACTTATCACCATCTGTGAACGATATGCGAAAGAGCATAATCTAACATACAACGTAAAAAAAACAGAAATGGTAATATTCAGATCGGGAGAGGTGCCACATAATGTCCCCATAGTTTGTATTAATGGACAGCCTATCAAGGTAGTGGACAGCTTCAGGTACCTTGGCCACATCGTAACGTCCTGTCTTAAGGATGATGCAGATATTGAGCGACAACGTAGGGCTCTATGTGTGGTGGGTAGGGCTTTCATCCCGGGAGTCTCGGTCTCGTAAATTTCGAGAGTCTCGACGATTTTTTCGAATTTTCGAGACTCGAGACTACTACCTCCAGTGTCGGGAATAACGAGACTTTCGAGACTTTATTTTTTTGAGATTTTTTTATTCCGGTTGCGGCATACGGTACGTGTCAGCACTATAAAATGAAACCTAGGATAAAACAATAGAGGGAAATAATAAACCATCGCTATATTACTATTTAATTTCTTTCCTCTATCTAATACTAGTGTAGAAGCAGAGAGGGCTTTTTCTAACGCGGGTTACTTTTGTAATAAAATCGGATCCTCTCTGTTTGAAAGTACATAAAATACTCTATGTGTTTACGTACCCACTGTAAAAATGAAAAAAAAAAGCTCATGAATATTAGATCCTTACATATGAAATTGGCGTCTTGTCGAACTGGCTACTTTGATCTAAAATATCTATATCTTGCGTTTGATTAGGAATTCCAAATTCAAATTTATTTCAATTTTAGGCTTGTGTATTTGTTTTCCAAATTTAGAGATTCATTTGTTTTCGCGTCATTTGATTTTTCTTTTACATCACTCTGTTCACAATATGGTAACTTAAAATACCATCGTGGCACCAGCGCTGCAGAAACAGCTTGAAGGATTAATGATGTGTATGGGAAAGCTACTGTAAAATATAACGCGGTTATGGTTCCAGCGTTTTCGTTTTGGAATTTTTCACCTATAGAACAAACCCCGTGGATGGCCGAAGACCTTAATTGACAATGAACAATTAAAAGTGATCGTGGAAACAGATTCATCGCAAACCACGACAGAGTTAGCCGCAAGCATCGACGTGAGTGATAAAGCTATTTTAATTCATTTCAAACAAATTAGAAAAGTGAAAAAGCTGGAAAAATGGGTACCGCATGAATTGATGAAGCCCCTTAACTAACCCAGGTCGAGTGCTGCGTTATATTACTCAACCGTCACAATAACGAGGGGATTTTGAATAGCATCGGATCCTGTACGATAATCGGAAACGCTCATCACAATGGTTGAACCCAGGAGAAATCCTGCCCCAAGCGACAGTTGACTCAGAAAAAGATACTGGTAAATGTCTGGTGGACCAGTGCTGGTGTCATCCACTAGAGCTTTCTAAGATCTGGCAAGATCTGTAGTGACAACAAATGCAAACCATTATGGAAATGCTAGCCATTAAACAACCAAGACGGGTCAATTGGTCTAGCCCACTGTTGCTTCAGGACAACGCTAGACCACGCACTACACAACAGACGGACGCTAAATTAGAGGAGCTGCGATTGGAATGTCTCCGACACCCATCATACTCCCCGAACCTTGCTCCGACAAATTACCGCTTTTTCCGGAATTTGGACAATTTCTTGCAAGGAAAAAAATATAATAAGTGCATAGATAACAATGGTACCTACTTACTTTGACTGATTAAATATATATATATATATAAATATATATATATATATATATATATATATATTTATATTTATATATATATATATATATATATATATATATATATATATATTTCTGCTTTTTCCATAAAAAACCGGTAATTTTATATGTAAGGATCTAATAATTGTTAATTTTACTTGTATTTGAGTTTGTAACAATATGATTAATAAAGTACTTTATTGAAATACCTTATATCGACTGCCTAACTGCCTAGTCTATAAGTATGAAACCTATTTTTGAAGTAGTCTCGAAAGTCTCGTTTTTCCCGGGAATTTCGAGACCATATCGAGTCTCGATTTTTTTTCCCGGGACTCGCAAATATAACGAGACTGAAAGCCTTAGTGGTGGGCAATATGATTGCGAGAAAGTTTAACCGGTCAGCGCCTGACGTGAGAATCACTCTCTTCAAATCCTTCTGCCAGTCGTTTTACACGTGTCAGCTCTGGACTAACTATACTAAGAAGTCGCATGATGGCATACGAGTCGCTTACAATAACATTTTTCGATTCCTCATGGGCCTGAAGCGTTACTGTAGCGCTTCAGAAATGTACGTGGAGGCTAGGGTCGATTCGTTTAACGCTATTCAACGGAAAAGAATTGCATCATTCATGTCCAGGGTTGATACGTGTAATAATGGCATTATCAGGAGTCTGTCTGACAGGCTGATGATGTCAGCAATGTACCGACGCTGGGTGGACATTTCCACCTAGTTTCTATTTGTAATTTATATTGTTTATTTTATTTTTGTTGTATTTATTGTATTTGTACTATGGATCATGGGTCTGAAATAAAGAATTATTATTATTATTATTATTATATATAAACACCCATGACTGGAGTACAAATATTCGTGCTCATCACACAAACGAATGTCCCCAGCAGGACTCGAACCCGCGACCGCTGGCACAGCATATAGGATCACTACAAACTGAACCAAACGTGCCGTTAATATAGTGAAAATACAATCTTAAATAACACAAATAATTACTTATTTTTAACTGAGTGTCTATTCGTCTTTTAATAGGTCAAATAAAAACTATTATAATATTCGTCCTTTATGAAATACTAGCGACTCACCCTCGCTTCGCTCGTTTTCGTCCCTAGCTACGTTTTAACGCTTAGTATGAAATACAAATCTTTAAATGTCTCAGCTTTTCTGTACTATAATATGCATGTATTTTACATATAAACCTTCCTCTTGAATCACTCTATCTATTGTTGAAAACTGCATTAAAATCCGTTGAGTAGTTTAAAAGATCTAAGTGAACAAACAGCGGTAGGGACTTCATTTTATACTATGTAAAGTTATAAATTATAAGCAAGGACGAATTGACTAATAAATAAGTAGAATAAGTGGCGGCAGTTTAGTTTATGGGACGCGGCCCCTGGAGGAGTGGGTGGTATTTTCGGATAGGGGAGGTGACAGGGAGCCCAAATATGTAAAAATTCTTTTAAGGAAATGTAGGAGTAAAAAGTTATTGAGACTTAAAGTTGTAACATTTTCATACATTATTATGACATTACTGTCATTTTGACACTTTGAAATGTCAAAACATTACTTTCAATTGTCAAAATAATCTTCAGATCTATAAGTCAGATCTATCACCGAATTTTAAATTAACATAAAGTACTTATAATAGCAGGGGTTCTGGGTTTGAAATAAAAAAAAAAGACCTAACGAGAAGGCTAAGGCGGGAGCTGCGCTCCCGCCTTAGCCTTCTCGTTAGGTCCAGGTTAGGTTAGGTTCTCCAACCTAAATTATCCAAGTCGGACTGTCACCTAATCGAAAATTAAAAACCAAAAATAAATAATACACTTAGATTTAAAAAATAATCTACTCACGTTTATAAATTGCATTCTTGTAATGGTCTTTTAAATGCGTAGTTGCAAGCTTGAAGATATTCATATTTACAAAAAAGTCACAAAGAAAACTAAAACTAACACACTATCTAAGTACACTTAAAACACTATGAACACTTAAAACTATAGAAATTATATTAAAACAAAAACTAGAAAAAGTATATGAAAATTAACAAAAACTAATAACTAATGGAAAATAATAAGAGAAAAATAACTTGAAAAAAGCAAAAAATATGAAAACTGAAAACTTAAACACGCGTTGAGTACAGATTCACGGTATTTTATAACTACCCACCAAAAATGCTGAAAAGTATTCACAGATAAAAAATCTAATAATAGTTTAATTTTTTTTGCCAAATATAAAATTATATAACTCAATATATTTTACATAAATCATATAAAAGGTCATAAATGTATGTATGAAGTGAAAATAACATATTTCTATTTTAAAATCTTAATAATTTGACGATAATATTTATTTTTAATAAGCATAACTCATAATTAATTATTAAACGATAATCTGTTGTCATAAAAGCGGTAATGTAAAACAAAAATTGACAGTTTGTCAAAATATAAGGTCATTTTGTTTAGAATATTGTTATATGTGAAATTATTAAAATATTAATACAATAAAGCCTTAATTGTTGTGAAAATATGGATTGTACATAAAAAAAGGATGTTTACTATTCGTTAAAGGTATGTTTATCTTTTGTAATGATTTATTTAAGTATAAAAATGAATGGAATTGTTGCAATTTTAAGTCTCAATAACTTTTTACTCCTACATTTCCTTAAAAGAATTTTTACATATTTGGGCTCCCTGTCACCTCCCCTATCCGAAAATACCACCCACTCCTCCAGGGGCCGCGTCCCATATACTAAACATGTGCCGAATAAGTGGCTTGACTTAGCTCGGTAGGTTATATAAAAACTCCTACATCTAAAAATTATTTATTTTACATTAGAAAACAAAGAAAGCGGTAAATATTCGTACAAACCGACAATAATCGAACGAGTAATATATTTATTAAACAAAAACAAACCTATCCCACGGGAACCGTACATTTCTCCGGGATAAAAAGTAGCCTATGTGCTATTCCAGACTATAATCTATCTCTGTTCCAAATTTCATCCAGATCCGTTAAGCCGTTCTGGCGTGATTGAGTAACAAACATCCATACTCACAAACTTTCACGTTTATAATATTAGTATAGATTCATCCGATTAATTATCGGACGAATAGCAACAACCTCCTTTATTAATTGTACTTTAATAGGATGAATAATATTATTTTAACTGCCTCGGTGGTGTAGTGGCTAGCATGTACGGCTGCACATCGAGAGGTCCTGGGTTCGAGTCCCGGGTCGGGCCAAGTTTAGTTATTGAGTCTTTCTGTATAGTAAGCCTCAGTAACACACCGGAGTTGGGAAGTTGGCGGTGTTTCACCCCCGTGCCTCGGAGAGCACGTAAAGCCGTCGGTCCTGCGCCGACACTCTCACCGCGAGTGTCGAATAGTCGTCCCACCGGAGTATGAGAGTGACAGGAATAGAGAGTGCACTTGTGACTGCGCTCTCTCTCACACGCGATGCACTATAATATCTCCTGCGCAGTTGGCTAGTCTCAATGAGACTGGCCGCCGTGACCGGAATCGGTCAGGAGTACATTATTATTAATTTAATTTTTTATTCGTCCTTATTTTAAGTACGAATAGCAACAGCCTTAAATAGACCTATTTTTTACGAAATTTTTCGCGGATTTATTTCAATTTTTGGTTCCCGACGTTTCAAATGCTTTACAGCAATCATGGTCTTCCCGGAGACCATATCAGAGAGACCCGCGAAGAAATCCAAAGAGATCCCAACACAAAATACTCGGCTAATACATCAATCGGTTAGACTTTATCTTATTAAATGTCTTTTTTAATATCATAATTGGTTTTTAATAATGTCTATTACGTTATGTTATAAAATGTTTGTTTGATACTAGTGACTTATCCTTGTTTCGCTCGGGTGAATATATTAATATATACACATAAATAAAATTGAAGTGTCTGTTTGTAATGTAAAAATTTTAACAGCCCTTTTTAATGTCCCACTGCTAGGGTTGGGCCTCCTTTCAATACGAGGGGGATCAGGCCATAGTCCACCACGCTGGCCAAGTGCGGGCGGACTGAGCATGTCTGCAGACAAATTGCTAGGTTCTCTCTGCTCTCAGACATGCAGGTTTCCTCACGATGTTCTCCTTCACCGTGAGACAAGTGGTTATCATGTTGGAAATGATTCGCACATGAAAATATCAGATTTGTGAGACCCGGGATTTGAACCCGCTTCACTCGGTTTCCAAAGCGAGCACGTTACCACTAAGCTACCACTGCCTATATGTAAAATTTTTACTAAATGCATATGAAATTATACGGCACTTATAAGTAAAACACATTTTTTTTAATTTTTTGTCGTTTGTACTGACTAATCTCTGAAACGGTTGGATTAATTTGATGAGACTTTCACTAGCAGATAGCTGATATTATGAGGAGTAACTTAGGCTACTTTTATTCTAGAAAAAGAATAGGGTTCCTCTCAAAAAAATTAAAACTCTAAGATCGCACCCGAGCGAAGGAGGGTAAGTAGCTAGTTACTGATAATAGTCTATGTGTTACTCCAAGTAGTTGACGACACGTTTGACTCAGTGTGTAGTGACCCAATTTGCTGTGCCAGCGGTCGCGGGTTCGATTCCCGCTGGGGGAATTCAATTGTGTGATGACCACGAATGTTTGTTTTCCAGTCCTGGGTATTTATATTTATAATATGTATGTATTTAAAGTTATATATGTGTAGTGTATCAACTATCTGGTATCTATAACACAAGCCTCGTAGCTTACCATGGAACTAGATGGTGCTGTGTGTTAATGTACCAACATATTTATTTATTTAAGTAGTAGTCTATCTGTGTAATAAACTTCATCCAAATCCGTTCAGCCGTTTCACCATAAAGGATTTACAAACAAACATACACACGTAAAAACTTTACAATATTAGTTTAATTATTTAAGACTTTATTAACTTAACTAGCGACTCACCCTCGCTTCGCTCGGGTTCGTCTCTAGGTACGTTTTACTGCTGAACTGAGCTGAACATTGATAAGTCAGTCAATGAGTCGCGAGTAGTGAATAAAAATAGTAATTGCGAATGTACCTTAGGTGATAGACAAATAATATTGCGAACTTCCCGGTATAACTTTTTAAGACCTACAATATTCTAGTACATTGTTTTGATATATCTCTTAAGGTTCAGCCAGCGTTAGCCATATAAATTTCTAAGGACGACTCGATAGAACCAGTCATTGCGTTTTCCCGCGGGAACGAAAAATGTACCTGTAGTGAAAGGTATCCCAAATGTTGAACCGAGTGATAAGCTATCACTATACAAAGTTTTGTTAAATTCGGTTCAGTACTTTTTGCGTGAAACGCGCACATCGATTTGACTAAGTCAGCTTTATTATAGGTATAGATAAGAATAGGTATTGCGAGTGTACCTTAAGAGATAGACATATACTGTTGTAGATTTTTCTGTTGACCTTTTCAAGACTTACAATTTTTTAGTACATTGTTTCGATGTATGTCTTAAGGTTTAGCCAGCGGAAGGTCTATAAGGAGGACTCGATAAAACCAGTTATTGCGATTTCCCGTGGGAAAGAAAGATTTTTCTGAAATAAAAGGTATCTTAAATGTTGACCCGGGTAATAATTTATCACTTCACCAAATTTCGTTGTAATCGGTTCATTACTTTTTGCGTGAAACGCGCACACACAAACAGACAAACAGACAAAAATTTTAATAACTATTGTTTTGGGGTCTATATTGTATACATAATACGTTACATTCATTGTTTTTAAAAAATATTTCATGTACAGATTTCGCTAAGTTACTGCTTTATTATAGTATAGATAAAGGAAAAATTTGCTTTGTCTCGAAAACTTGTAATACGTATGTTATTTCCGGAAATGAATTCGCCCTTCAAGTGTATTCTGGGAAGCCCTTTTCAATACTTTCATCACCAGTAAAGATTGTTGGAGATTGTATTGTACAATTTTAAATAAAGCTATCTTTTCGTATTTTTTCCCGGATTTATTTTGATTTTTGGTTCTTATTTATTTATTTACTAGCGAATCACCCTTTCTTCGCTCGGGTTCCTTCCTAGGTTGCTTCCCAAAACAAAATTAATTAATTAATTTGGTTTTAATTTTTTTTCGTGGGACCCTATTTTTTTTCTAAAATAAAAGTAGCCTAAGTTACTCCTTATTACATCAGCTATCTGCCAATGAAAGTCCCGTCATAATCGGTCCAGCCGTTTCAGAGATTAGCCGGAACAAACAGACAGACAAATATTTTAAAAATTGTGTTTTTGTTATAAGTACCGTATATAATTCCATATGCATTCAGTATAAAGCTGTTATTTTGACATTACACACAGACACTTCAATTTTATTTATCTGCATAGATTAGTGAGCAAAAAAAATTAAAATAAAAGTTAACAGTAACTCAAACAAAAATATAAAAATGTGTTTTTTTTTTAATTGTCACAATAACCAATTAACCATTGACAGAAGAATGAAGAAACTTAAGTTTTATGGTTTTCTTAAAATAAAGAGAATCAGAAAAAATATCAATATTATGGCTTGAGCATAATGTTTTGTGAGACCGTATCATTCTATTCAAGAAATTTCGAGTTTACGGCAATCATGGTCACGGAAGAGACTTGCGTTATCAAGACGAATCTAACAACGTACGAATCATCAAAATCGGTTAAGCCGTTTAGTAAGGGAGGAAACATAGGGTCGGACTCCGCTTGAGGCTTACTTAACAAAAAACTCAATAACTAACTAAACTTGGCCGGACTCGGGACTCGAACCCAGGACTTCCGGACGTGCATTCTTACATGCTAGCCACTATACCACCGTGGCAGGATATCAGCACAATCAAGAGTAAGAGAAGCGATTGTGATAACAAAATTTTTGTGTAAGAAAAAGAGAGTTATGCAGTCGCTGAAGAGATGATATTGACTCAAATATCTTTTTAAATAAAACTATCTTTTCGGATTATTTCGCGGATTTATTTTGATTTTTGCTTCTAATAATAACAGCTAAAATTAAATAAATAATATTTAATTACTCACCCTCGCTCCGCTCGGGTTCGTCTCTAGTTACGTTTTAACGTTTAGCTCAGAGATGAAATATTTTCCCGCAGTAAAAAGTATCCTATATGTTGATCCGGATAACCAGCTGTCATCATACTAAATTTCATCAAAATCTGCCCAGTGGTTTTCCTGTGATGCGGTAACAGACAGACAGATAGACAGACAAAAATTCTAAAAACTATACATTTGGTTTCTGTATAACTTTCTGTAACCTTTTTAAATATGTTTAGAATTAAAATCAACAAATATTGTAAGGTACTCTGGTGCCATTTTTGAATTTTCAAAATCATTTTTGTAAATTTGTGGGTAGGCACTGTCTGTAACAAGTATATAACGCCTTTGAGACGTCTAACACCTCAGTCTCTCCCGTGACCATGTGCGCTGTAAAGCAATCGAAACGTCGGGAACCAAAAATCAAAATAAATCCGCGAAATAATCCGAAAAGATAGTTTTATTTAAAATGTCAAATATTCGCGTAAATCTAAGAAAGTATTATCAAATATCTTTCTTCTCACTTCATTTACCTACATACAGGTCAAACACATAACCCTTTGGGTTTCGCCGCAGTCGGGTAATAACCGTGAAAGTATTATTTCAAGTTTATGGGTCAAATCTATATATATATATATATATATATATATATATATATATATATATATAAATCAATTGCTGTTCGTTAGTCTCGCTAAATCTCAGAAACGGCTGGACCGATTTGAATAATTCTTTTTTTGTTTTGTCGCGGGTGTGTCAGGGGTGGTTTAAATATAAAAAAAATTGCGAAAACAAAAAAAAACAGCTGGAAAATCAAAAAATTCTGAACTGTTTATTTTGTACGGGAATCACTAAACGTTAAAACGTACCTAGGGAAGAACCCGAGCGGAACGAGGGTGAGTCGCTAGTCAATACTAATATTATAAAGCTGAAGAGTTTGTTTGTATGTTTGTTTGTTTGAACGCACTAATCTCAGGAACTACTAATCCGATTTGAAAAATTCTTTTTGCATTAGATAGCCCGTTAACTGAGGAAGGTTATAAGCTATATATCATCCCGGAAAAATGTACGGTTCCCGTGGGATAAATTTGTTTTTGTCTAGAGACGAACCCGAAGCGAGCGAGGATGAGTCGCTAGTATACATATATGTACGGTTGAAATTCGACCATATATTTATTATTGAACATTTGAGGAAAACATATACATATGAATGGAAATTTACCTATCTATATAAAAAAATTGTTCCAAATTTTCGTTACGGAAAACACTAAAACTCCTAAATAGCGCATAAACAAATAAAATTATATTATAAGTGATCGGGGAACCCCCATCAATTTTTCACGACTCTTCTTTAATTGAGAATGTAATCTATACTAATCTATATATATATATATATATATGGGTCGTTCTTCTTTTCTTACGACAATGAATTGGTGTTTCTCACTTTTTCGAGTTTTTCAAGTAACAATATTTTGATTTCGGTGTTAGATTTTTTTTTTTGCAAATGCATTTAATTTTCATTTGGATCATTTAATCTTTATTTTCATGCCCGTAATGTTGTTCGTTTTGTGGCGATTTTCAAGAAAACACTGTGACAGAGTGGTTTATTTTCGGTAGGACATCATTATGAATTACTACTCTGTCACGGTATTTAATGAAAAATAAACACATGCAAAAAAACTATTGGCTACAGAAAGTTAAAGATTATTTAGTATTAAAAGGTATAAAGCGATGAGGATGTAAATTCGAACAATGAATACATAATAATCTATACTCTAATATGACACAAAATGAGGTGAGAGACAGATCATTGTCGCTAGAAAAGAAGAACGACCCATGTATAAAACAAAGCCGTGTTAGTTACACCATTTATAACTCAAGAACAGCTGGACCGATTTTTATGATATTTGATTTTTTGGATTTCTCTTAGTCCGGAATAGGATAATAAGTATTAAAACATCAGAAAAATAAAAAAAAAATATGGCTAACGCTGTCAAATAACTATTTTAAATATCTATATAAAACGTACCTAGCGACGAACCCGAGCGTACCGCTAGTATTATATAGCGGTAGAGTTTATCTGTTTGTTTGAACGTTCTAATCTCAGGAACTACTAATCCAATATGCTATATATCATCATGCCACTACCCAAGGGAGCGGAGCAGTACCTAATCATAAATATCAACAAATCGGGCAGACTTACATACATTATTGTAAAACTATATATAATAACTATATAAATACATAAGGAGGAACCCGAGCGAAGCGAGAGTGAGTCGCTATCTATACTTAATATTATAAAGCTAATTAGTTTGTTTGTTTGTATGTTTGGTTGAACGCGTTAATCTTAGGAACTACTAATCCTATTTGAAAAATTCTTTTTGCATTAGGTAGCCCGTTAACTGAGGAAGGCTTTAGACTATATATCATCCCGGAAAATGTACGGTTCCCGTGGGATAGATTTGTTTTTGTCTAGGGACGAACCCGAAGCAAAGCGAGGATGAGTCGCTAGTATAAGATAAAGCTAAAAGGTGTTTTTTGTAGATTGATCGCCGACGAAGCCGCGGGTTCTGCTAGTTTGATTTAGAGTGTCTATTGGTATACTGCACCGTTATAATATTTTAGCATCGGAACCCTCAGAGGCATGGATAACTTAAATGTATATAAATCTATACATATAATAAAACTGTAGAGGTCGAATGTCTGTACATAGAAAAAAAATGCTGAAAACCGAGTCGGGGGATGTGAGAAGAGAAATAGAACAAATCCAGATTTTTTTCAATTTTTTTTTGCTTCTCGGTCTGTCTGTTTGTACGGTGCGGGATTATCTCCGAAATTTGACATTTGCACCTTATATCCCCATCAACATTTACAGCAGATACTTTTCATCCCGGAAAATTAAAGAGTTCCCGTGGGATAACTATAAAAACTATAGTAACTTATACAGCTAATTACACAAAAACTACTAATTGGATTTTAATGAAACTACAATAATATAAGTTTATACATCAGAATAACAAATAGTCTACTTTTTATCCCGGAAAAATGAACGGTTCCCGTGGGATAGATTTTTTTTGTTTGTCTAGAAGCGAACCCAAGCGAAGCGAGGGTGAGCCGCTAGTAATAAAATAAAAACGGAAAACAAAAGCAAACCTATCCCACGGGAACCGTACATTTTTCCGGGATAAAAGGTAGCCTATGTGCTATTCCATACTATAATCTATCTCTGCGCCAAATTTCATCCAGATCCGTTCAGCCGTTCTGGTGTGAAAGAGTAACAAACATACATACTCCCAAACTATCACATTTATAATATTAGTATATACTATATCAAATATTCGCATAAATCTAAGAAAGTATCAAGAATAACTGGTTAAAAACATGTAAGTCGATCTCCCGCTAGAAATACCGATTTTTGACCGTTATTGTTTTATTTAGCGATCAATAGCCTACTTGACTTCGTTCAGGTGTCTCGATATACAGACAGCAACACTTTGTGGCAAATATTATTATTAAACTAGCGACTCACCCACGCTTTGCTCGGGTTCGTCCCTAGGTACGTTATAACGGTTAGTATGAAATACAAATCTTTGAATTTCTCGGCTTTTCTGTACTATAATATGCATGTATTATACATATAAACCTTCCTCTTGAATCATTCTATTAATTAAAAAATCCGCATCAAAATCCGTTACGTAGTTTTAAAGATCTAAGCATACATAGGGACAGACAGCGGAAAGCGACTTTGTTTTATACTATGTAGTGACATTAAAATTTTTGGTAAAAAACGAGCCAAGTCTCTTGTCACTAACAAAGGCAATATTCAAATTCAAAATATTTTATGCAGCATTAAAATATTATAATTTTTGACTAAACGTCACGAGTCTACTACCAGTTCGGAAAGAAGAAGCCTCAGACCTGAGAAGAACTGGCGAAAGAAACTCAAAAAAGAGATATACATAGATAAGAAAAATCAAACACATAACTATCCTTCGGGTTTTGCCGCAGTCGAGTCGAGCCTGATTTTATACACATAATAAAATTTTAAATGAGTCGAATCTGTACATTAAATATTTTTTTTGGAAAAATCTTATTAAAATAGTCATTATTATCGATACAGAGGCCGAATCTATAGTTTTTAGAATTTTTGTCTGTCTGTCTGGGAACGCATCACGAAAAAACCACTTGAAAGATTTTGGTGAAATTTGGTATGATGATAGCTGGTTATACGGATCAACATATAGGATACTTTTTACTGCGGGAAAATATCTCATCTCTGAGAAATCTATACTAAACGTTAATAAAAAAACAGAAAACTGCAAAAAAATTGTTTTATTTGAAAAAATACATAAAAATATTGTGTGATTTTAATCCTAGAAATAAAAAGTTTCCACGGATAAAAAAAATAATCAAAATGAAGTTACTTAGGAAATATACACGAATAATTGATATCAGACGAAGAAATACAAAGTGTACTGAGAAATAAAAATAATATACAAAATTTGCAATATGTTATGTTTTTATATGGCCGATGAATAAATTATTATGATAATACTTGTATTTCTGGTTATAAAAATATGCATATCAAGTGATTCAACCCACCATGAACTAAACAATTTGTTTTTATATAATACACACTAGCGATTCACCCTCGTTCCGCTCGGGTTCGTCCCTAATTACGTTTTAACGTTTAGTATAGATTTCTCAGAGATGAGATATTTTCTCGCAGTAAAAAGTATCCTATATGATGACCCGGATAATCAGCTATCATCATACCAAATTTCATCAAAATCTGTCCAGTGGTTTTCTCGTGATTCGGTAACAGACAGACATATAAAATTCTAAAAACTATTGGTTTAGGCTTGTATCGATAATAATGACTATTTCAATAAGATTTTCCAAAAAATATTTAATGTACAGATTCAACTCAGAATTTTATTATATATATAGATTTGTAGTCACCCGTCCGCTTTGCTGAGGCGTACATAAATGTTTCTTTTGGTCTTCAAATACCTCAATGTATGTTTAGGTTTTTTGCTTATAAATTAAATATTTAGACTAAATAAAAAAAAAAACAAATGAAAAAAAAGTGTGACGTCTTTTGTTTTTATTGGCGAGAAAAATATTTATGAAAATTAATTTAAAAAAGAAGGCGAAGATGGTGTTAAAAAAATTAATAGCCTAAAACTATGTACAGACGATCCCGCGTCGATGGGTCAAAGTCCTATACTGATACGTTTAGTAGTTTTTACGCGATGGCGTGACAAAGGGAAAATCATACAGACAAAAATTCAAAAAACTATAGATTCGACCTCTGCATCGATAATAATGTCTATTTCAATAAGATTTTCCAAAAAATATTTAATGTACAGATTCGATTGTGTTAGAATTTTATTACACATATTATATGTATAATAAAATACGTTACTATTATGAAAACGAAAGCTTGTATGTGTATGTTTGTCACTCCTTCACACAGAAATGGCTGGACAGATTTTGATGAAATTTAATACACGGGTAGACTATGAGCTGGAGTAACACAAAGGATACTGTTAGTAATAGAATTCGCCAAAAGATGGCGCTATATATAATACTAGCGACTCACCCTTGCTTCGCTTCGGGTTCGTCCCTAGACAAAAACAAATCTATCCCACGGGAATGGTACATTTTTCCAGCATGACATAGCCACTAAGCTTCCTCAGTTAACGTACTATCTAATGCAAAAAAAATTTTTCAAATCGTATTAGTAGTATTATACAGTTGTTACAGACAGCCTACCCACAAAATAACAAAATGAATTCAAAAAACTTGAAAATTCGAACCAAACCAAACCTTACAATATTTGTTAATTTTAATTTTAAACATTTTTATAATTTTAATTACTTTTATACTTGAATATGGAATATTATTTATATAATTTTAGCTGTTATTATTATAATTATTACAATTTTTTAGAAAATATATTGATTAATAATCTATATTTAGTGTTGCCATTATTATATTTATAACTATAAAGAAAAATAAAATATTAATTATTTAAGCCACATTATTGTTCTATGTGTAATTTAAAAAGTTTAAATTAATTAAGAATTACATTGACAAATGAAAACAACTATATAATGCCTTTGAGACGTCTAACACCTTAGTCTCTCCCGTGACCATGTCAGCTGTAAAGCAATCGAAACGTCGGGAACCAAAAATCAAAATAAATCCGCGAAAAAAACCGAAAAGATAGTTTTATTTAAAAATGTAAAATAATGTAATTTACATTGCATAACAAGCGTTTTTCTATACGAGCCCCGATGCAAAATAGTTCGTCTAGAGTGAAATTTTCTCTGTGAGATTTTTTCTAACTTCATTATTTTTGTATATCTATATAAAATACTAGCGACTCACCCTCGCTTCGCTTCGGGTTCGTCCCTAGACAAAAACAAATCTGTCCCACGGGAACCGCACATTTTTCCGGGATGATATATAGCCTATAGCCTTCCTCAGTTAACAGGCTATCTAATGCAAAAAGAATTTTTCAAATCGGATAAGTATTTCATGAGATTAGCACGTTCAACCAAAAAAACAAACAAACTCTTCAGCTTTATAATATTAATATAGATTAAGCTGTCCTACTATCACATGTCGCGTTACTTATGCCATTTTTTAATTATGAACCAATAAACTATTTTAGCTTTTTAAATTTATACATATCCCGTTTAAAATTCGAAGAAGTTATAAGCAAAATAGTTCGTCTAATAGGTAATCGATGCAAAAGAGTTCATCTATCGATGAGTTAAATAAGATTACTCGTAATTTTATTAAGAAAATGTTTATAAAACATGTCGTAAACATCTATTTTCCTAGATGGTACATAATTATTAGGTACTACGTACGTTGAAGGACACTCATTATTTCACTCACGAAGATCATGTGGCAAGTTACGTCTTAAGCCCTGTCCGCACTGCGATATTTCACCGTGCGATTTTTATTCTCGCGTATTATATTCCATGATCGGAATTACACTTATTACGCACTGCGAATAAAATTTCGTAGGATTTTTGTCAGTTCCATACAGTTTCCGACTGAGACAAACGTCTAAAATGAATAACAAAAAAAAAAATACCTGATACTACGGCGGCGGCAGCGGCGTGACAGACTTATCAAAAGATATCATAAATTGAAAGAATTGGATTTACCCATTTACGGCGTTGAGAAATCCGCACCGCATCGCGTTCAATTTGCATCAAATCACAGATTTTTTTCCCGCACGAATTTTAAACCGCCAGTGCGGCTACTCCTATATGATTCAATGTGTTACAGAATTGCGAGAAAAAAAACGTGCGGTGAAATATCGCAGTGCGGACAGGGCGTTATACCTTTTTTCGTCTTTGACGACATGTTTGACTCAAACTGTAGTAACCCTACTAGCTATGCCAGCGGTCGCGAGTTCGAGTCCTGCTGGGGGCATTTGTGTGATGAGCAAGAATGTTTCTACTCCAGTCATGGATGTTTATATTTATAATATGTATGTATTTAAAGTTATATATGTGTAGTGTATCAACTATCTGGTATCCATAATACGCCTCGTAACTTACCATGGAGCTAGATGGTGCTGTGTGTTAACGTCCCAACGTATTAAAAAAAGGCTAAAACGGAACCCCTATAATTTCATCATGTTCGTCTGTCTGTATGTCACAGCTATTTTACTCAGACATTATTAGAGCTATAGTGCTGAAATTTTATTATTAACTAGCGAATTATATATATATATATATATATATATATATACACATATATGTAGTGTATCAACTATCTGGTATCCATAACACAAGTCTTGTAGCTTACCATGGAACTAGATACTGCGGGAAAATATCTCATCTCTGAGAAATCCATACTAAACGTTAAAATATAAGTAGGGACGAACCCGAGCGGAGGAAGGGTCAGTCGCTAGTACCTTCATACTTTTATTGCAATACGCTAACATCAAAAACTGACGTATTTGGGTTAGTAACACTTATTCAATACCTATGTATACTACAATTAAAAATCTGCCTTAAAGATCTCGATGGTTTAGTGGCTATCATGTACTGCTGCACATCCGGAGATAAATTTGTAATTATTTATAAAGATTTTTTATCACTGTTTATTTAAAAAAAAATCCTTGGTTCGAGTCTTGGGTCGAGCTAAGTTTAGCTATCGAGGCTTACTGTTAAGAAAGTCTCAATAACAGCCCGGAATTGAGAAGTTTGTGGACCTTCGTGCTTCAGAGAGCACGTAAAGCCGTCCCTCTTGTACGTGTTTTCGAACTCTTAACAATTAAAAAAAACTTTTGAATATGCTTTTGAGAAGGTGAAGAATGCTTAAGGTAGTGGTAGCCCAGTGGTAACGCGCTCAGTCCGCCCGCACTTGGCCAGCGTGGTGGACTATGGCCTGATCCCCCTCGTATTGAAGGGAGGCCCACCCCCAGCAGTGGGATGATAAAAAGGGCTCAATACATGCTTTTGAGAAAATTACACGCGAAACGAAATAAATTAAACTCTATGGTGTAACTATGTAGTAGCAATTGAAGAGTTCCACCACCATCAGATCAGCTCCTGGCTCCAGCATCAGATCAGTGAAATGGTACCAAATTATTGTATTGTCATCCGGATTTTACATATTGAAAAAGTTTCAAAGTGATACAACAGTACTAAGTTCTTACTGTGCAGATCAAAATAATAGTACATATTTCAAATTATTTTTTTTCATCTGTGAATGTATGTATGTAGCAATAGTGTTGCTTAATATTTTGATTTTTTTTTTTATTACACATAGAACAATAATGTGGCTTGAATAATTAATATTTTATTTTCTATATGCTTATAAATATAAGAATGGCAACACTAAATAAGATTACCAATTAATGAAGATTTTTAAAAAAATGTAATAATTATAATCATAACAGCTAAATAATATTGCCATACAAACTTTCATCCCCATTTTCACCCCCTTAAGGGAAGATTTCTGGGATAAAAAGTATCCTATGTCCTTTCCACGGTCTCAAACAATTTTTTTACCAAATTTCATCTAAATCGGTTCAGTAGATCCAGAGGTTACCCCCTACAACCTCACAAACTCACAAACTTTACCTCTTTATAATGTAATAGATATAGTAGCATAACAACTTTTTGCACAAGACGTACAATTTATTTTTGAATATAACCGTTTTATTCTTCGTGGTAATAAAACATTTTTTACTATAGTTTATGTAATAATGGAAGATTTTAGCCTACTCCTACTTACCTAATTAACCTGTTGTGTAAGTTTAAATAAAACTATCTTTTCGGATTATTTCGCGGATTTATTTTGATTTTTGGTTCCCGACGTTTCGATTGCTTTACAGCAATCATGGTCACGGGAGAGACTAAGGTGTTAGACGTTATATAGTTGTTACAGACAGCCTAGCCACAAAATAGTAAAATGAATTCAAAAATACAAAAATGGCACCAAAGTACCTTAAAATATTTGTACATTTTTCCGGGATAAAAAGTACTCTATTTGTTATTTTGATGTATGAACTATATTATTGTAAAGTTTCATTAAAATCCAATCAGTAGTTTTTGTGTACTAAGCTGTATAACTTACTATAGTTTTTTAATTATCCCACGGGAACTCTTTAATTTTCCGGAATGAAAAGTATCTAAAATATTGACCGGTATAAGGTACCACCACGCAAAATTTCATTTAAATCGGTCTAACAGTTTCATTAGCCCGTACAAACAGACAAACAGACAGAGAAACAAAAAATTTGAAAAAATCTGGATTTGTCCTATTTCTCTTCTTACTAACTCGATTTTTAGCATTTTTTTCTATGTACATACATTCGACCTCTACAGTTTTATTATATGTATAGATAAGATGATATGACCTTATTATAACTTGCATAATAATATCGGTTTAACCCATTACTTGGATATTTAAATAACTCTATTATTATAAATGCAAAAGTTTGTATGTCTGTATGTTTATTACTCCTTACGCTTAAACGGCTGGGTAGATTTTGATAAAATTTAGTTTTCATGTAGACTATGAGCTGAAGTAACACATAGCTGACTGGCATAGGCTTCTGTTAGGCACTTTTTCTTAATCTATACATCTATACAGATAAATAAAATTGGAGTGTCTGTTTGTAATATTAAAATAACCTCTTTTTACTAAATGCATATGGATGTATACACGGTACACATACCAAAACAACATATTTTACATTTTTTTCTGTCTGTCTGTCTGTTTGTTCCGGCTAATCTCTGAAACGGCTGAACCGATTTTGACGGGACTTTTACTGGCAGATAGCTGATGTTATAAGGAGTAACTTAGGCTACTTTTATTTTAGAAAAAGAATCAGGGCTTTCAGGCAAAAAAATTCTTTTTGTATTAGATAGCCCGTTAACTGAGGAAGGCTATAGGCTATATATCATCCCGGAAAAATGTAAGGTTCCCGTGGGATAGATTTTTTTCGTCTAGGAACGAACCCGAAGCGAAGTGAGGGTGAGTCGCTGGTGTTAGGATATGCATTTACGCATACCACCTGCATACATACAGGTGGTTATGTGGGACTCACCGGCTAGAAAAGCCAGTACCTACTGCCAAATAACATAGGGGGACACTGTTAGGCACCTGAGCGAAACCAGGATAAGTCACTAGTACATCTATATAGATGAATAAAATTGAAGTGTCTGTTTGTAATGTCAAAATAACAGCTTTATACTAGATACGTATGAAATTAATTCTATACGATACTTTACGTTATAAAAACTATTAATATAATTATTAAAAAATATAATACGTTTTTAAAATTAAAATTAACAAATATTGTAAGGTACTTTAGTGCCAATTTTCAAGTTTTTTTTGAATTCATTTTGTTATTTGTGGGTAGGCTGTCTGTAACAACTATATAGGTAATACCTTTGAGACGTCTAACACCTTAGTCTCTCCCGTGACCATGTGCGCTGTAAAGCAATCGAAACGTCGAGAACCAAAAATCAAAATAAATCCGCGAAAAAATCCGAAAAGATAGTTTTATTTAAATATATACGATACTTTTAAGAAAAACACAATTTTTAAAAATTTTGTCTGTCTGTTTGTTCCGGCTAATCTCCGAAACGGTTGGACCGATTTTAACGGGACTTTCACTGGCAGATAGCTGATGTTATAAGGAGTAACTTAGGTTACTTTTATTTTAGAAAAAGAATTAGGGTTCCGCTCAAAATAATAAAACGTACTACTAGGGATGCACCCGAGCGAAGCAAGATTAAGTCGCTTGTACATTATACGATAATATCGGTTTAACCCATTACTTGGTATTTAAATAATTATATATACATACATACATATGTTTAAATTGCTTCCTCGTATAATGTTTTAATAGGAAGCTGCCCACATTCCACAGATAAAAAATACTGATACAGTAAGTATAACCAGTGATCCGCCCACCACATTATAACTAATGCGAAAGTTGAAATGTAAGTGTGTTTGTCACTTTTTCACGTTGTAACGGCTAAACAGGTTTATGACGGCACGTTTGGCTCAGTTTGTAGTGACCCTTTGCTGTGCCAGCGGTCGCGGATTCGAGTCCCGCTGGATATTCATTTGTGTGATGAGCACGAATGTTTTTACTCCAATCATGGGTGTTTATATTTATTATATGTATGTATTTAAAGTTATATATGTGTAGTGTATCAACTATCTGGTATCCATAACACAGGCCTCGTAGCTTACCATGGAACTAGATGGTGCTGTGTATTAATGTACCAACATATTTATTATTATTATTTATTAATTGCATGAATATCGGTATAGAGATAATTTAAATGCTGGATTATCTGATAGACTACTTGTCATCGACGTACCAGGGAAAGCCACGGGTTATAACTAGTGGTCTATAAACAGTATCAAACTCTTAACTGTACAAATGTCCAATTAAACTAAACGGGTACAGAAAAATTATAATAGGTACCATTAACTTAGTAGTCGGTAATAGTATTCAGCCCTTTTTATCATCCCACTGCTGGGAGCGGGCCTCCCTTCAATACGAGGGGGATCAGGCCATAGCCCACCACGCTGGCCAGTGGTAACTGGTAACGCGCTCGCTTTAGAAACTAAGTGAAGCGTGATCAAATCCAGGGTCTCGCATCTCTGACATCATTTGCGAATCATTTCCAACATGATTACCACTTGTCTTACGGTGAATAAAAACATCGTGAGGAAACCTGCATGTCTGAGAAAACCTGGCAAGTTGTCAAAAGACATGCTCATTGCTCAATCCGCCATTCCATTATCTTCGTCACGCTCCGTCTATTCTATTCAAATCGACAATTCTCAAAATCCATCCATCAAAAATCCATTGACCCGCAAATCTAAACTTGAAAGCTTTATATCAAAGCACAAAAATAAAGTTCTCATATATTTTTACTAGCGACTCACCCTCGCTTCGCTCGGGTTCGTCTCTAGGTACGTTTTACTGCTAAACCGAGCTGAACGTTGATAAGTCAGTCAGTGACTCGCGGGTAGTGAATAAAAATAGTAATTGCGAATGTACCTTAGGTGATAGACAAATAATATTGCGAACTTGCCTGTATAACTTTTTAAGACCTACAATTTTCTAGTACATTGTTTTGATGTACCTCTTAAGGTTCAGCCAGCGTTAGCCATATAAATTTCTAAGGACGACTCGATAGAACCAGTCATTGCGTTTTCTCGCGGGAACCAAAAATGTACCTGTAGTAAAAGTTATCCCAAATTTTGAACCGAGTGATAAGCTATCATTATACAAAATTTAGTTAAATTCGGTTCAGTACTTTTTGCGTGAAACGCGCACATCGATTTGACTAAGTCAGCTTTATTATAGGTATAGATAAGAATGGGTATTGCGAGTGTACCTTAAGAGATAGACATATACTGTTGCAGATTTTTCTGTTGACCTATTCAAGACCTACAATTTTTTAGTATATTGTTTCGATGTATGTCTTAAGGTTTAGCCAGCGGAAGGTTTATAAGGAGGACTCGATAAAACCAATTATTGCGATCTCCCGTGGGAAAGAAAGATTTTTCTGAAATAAAAAGTATCCTAAATGTTGATCCGGATAATAAGTTATCACTTCACCAAATTTCGTTGTAATCGGTTCATTACTTTTTGAGTTAAACGCGCACACACAAACAGACATACAGACAAACAGACAAACAGACAAACAGACAAACAGACAAAAATTTTAATAACTATTGTTTTGGGGTCTATATTGTATACATAATACGTTACATTCATTGTTTTTAAAAAATATTTAATGTACAGATTTCGCTAAGTTACTGCTTTATTATAGTATAGATAAGCCCAAATCATTGTTCTGATAATCGAACCGCGACCTACCTCATTTCGTGGCCCAGACGTCCATTATCTTATGTAGGTTATACCGTCTAATCAATTTTACTGTTAGATTGATTGTTGTATTGATCTTTCGCTATGAAAAAAAGTAGATTAGTATGTCTTGAGTATTTTTCCACATAAGTTTTATTATTCACCTGTTACTGTAATCAAATTTTGGAAGTCGATATGAAACTACTTGCTGTTTCTAGGGTTCCGTAGACAAAGACTCTGTTCTGTGTCAGCGGTCGCGGGTTCGAGTCCCGGTGGGGACATTCATTTGTACGATGAGCACGAATGTTTGTACTCCAGTCATGGGTGTTTATATATATAAAATGTATGTATTTAAAGTAATATAGGTATGTGTAGTGTATCAACTATCTGGTATCCATAATACGCCTCGTAGCTCACCATGGAACTAGATGGTGCTGTGTGTTAATCTCCCAACGTATTAAAAAAAGGCTAAAACGGAACCCCTATAACTTCATCATGTTCGTCTGTCTGTATGTCACAGCTATTTTACTCAGACATTATTAGAGCTATAGTGCTGAAATTTTTATTATTTACTAGCGACTTACCCTCGCTTCGCTCGGATGCATCCCTGGGTACGTTTTAATTTTTTACGTAACGTTTTAAATTTTATAGCGAAATCCTAATTCTTTTTCTAAAATAAAAGTAGCCTAAGTTACTCCTTATAATATCAGCTATCTGCCAGTGAAAGTCCCGTTAAAATTGGTCCAGTCGTTTCGGAGATTAGCCGGAACAAACAGGCAGACAGACAAAAAATTTAAAAATTGTATTTTTCTTATAAGTACCGTATATAATTCCATATGCATTTAATATAAAGCTGTTATTTTGACATTACACACAGACACTTCAACTTTATTTATCTGTGTAGGTAGACTTATTTAATACCCCTTATTAGAATTAACAAAAGCCAATGGGATACAAGTATTTTTGTATTTAGCCCTTTTTAACGTTCCACTGTTGGGGGTGGACCTCCCTTGAAGACGAGGGAGATCAGGCCATAGTCCACCACGCTGGCCAAGTGCACAGCAGACTTCACATGCCTTTCGAAAACTTGCTAGGTTCTCTCAGACATACAGGTTTCCTCACGATGTTCTCCTTCACCCTAAGACAAGTGGTAAAGTTAGAAATGATTCACACATGAAAATATCAGAGGTGCGAGACCCGGGATTTGAACCCGCTTCACTCGGTTACCCAAGCGAGTGCGTTACCACTAGGCTACCACAGTCTCAGGTATAAAAGAATGTGCAAAACATACATACGTGTCAGTGGTTTTTAAAAAAGATCAATAATTAAAAACATGTTATAGTAAATTATATGCTAAAACCAGAATGTGCTGACCTTTATTTAGCCTTGCTTAAAGTTCAATGACATAGAATCGACAGGAAGCTTATTTACTGCTATGATTACATTTAATATAGAAAAGTATAATCGAGTCTTCAGCCATTAAATGGCTGTAAGATGACGTGGGTTCGATTCTGAATGCGACAAAATTTGCGTCTTTAAAATTTTGGCTATTTCAACAAATGTGGTTTTTTGAAGTTATACTTCTTTTGGCACGTTTGGAAAAAATTATGAGAGTTAAATTTTTACAACGCGCGCGCACACCGACAGCCGAAAAGCGACATGATGAAGTTAGCTGTATTCCTTTTACAAACAGAGAGTTGTGACATACGGGATGAAATCTTTAGCTATTTTTGTTCTGTTACGCCAAAGAAGTACTTCTTACGTACGTATATAAGTACATACACGCGTTTTTTGTATGTTATGCGGTATTTTAACCTTTTTTGTTTCTTATTTTAATGAATATTTTATACCTTAAATTTTGTGTAAATTTCTTATTATATAAAACAGAGGATTGGAGGGGTGCTAATAAAATGGAAACATGCCCATGAGCAGGTAGCTGATATAAATTCCATTTTTTTTTTTCATTTATTTTTCTTCTTTTGCAGATACATAAAATGCTAAAATGGTTCGAGCGATTCGTGCATTACTTATCCTGGCCGTCGTTATTGACGTAAGAAGTCAACTTTTTGGTAAGAACATTATACTCTCTACGCTCTGTCGCAATTGCTCTCTCTCTACCCTCCCCCCCCCCCCCTCCCCGCTCTATTTCACTCCCCTCCCTCTCTTCTCCCTTCTACCCTTTCTCCCTCTTCCTTTCTATCCCTTTCTTACTCTCTCTCTCGCTACTTCTAAAGCTTTCATTAGTCTGTTCTAAAGCTTTCATTGTTCACATGAGTTTATTGTTGTGAAAAAGATTATCTATTACATAATACAACTAATGAGATGCCCGAACTTCCTTTATACTAATATTGACATACATAATCTAATATATAAAATTCTCGTGTCACAGTTTTCGTTGCCATACTCCTCCGAAACGGCTTGACCGATTTTGATGAAATTTTTTGTGCTTATCCGGTATCTATGAGAATCTGCCAACATCTATTTTTCATCCCCCTAAATGTTAGGGGTAGTCCACCCCTAAATTTATTTTTTATTTTTTAGACAAAATTTTTAATTTCTATTTTTTTATGATACAACATACAAAAATACATACAATCCTCGATTTTCACCCTTCTACGATCAACCCTTATTTTTAAATAGCCATTTTAGTAATTTAATCATTTTTCCTCTCCGGTCGAAAACTGATCAATCGTGATTTAATGCAAGCTAGGGACGAACCCGAGCGAAGCGAGGATGAGTCGCTAGTATAAACATAAACTTTTTGTTGTTGAATTGTTTCCCTTATATTTGTTGACCGCACATTTTGTTATTGTTACTCCAGGAATCAAACCTGTAGTCTTCTGACGCTGCCTAAATATGTTAAATAAATACAAAATCCAAACTTATCTAATAGCAATTAGTGTGACATTATACTTAAATCTTACTTTTCAGATTTCTTCGCCTTCCAACCGGTGCATTCGACGACACGTTCATATCTTCAAGATTTTACAACCAAAAGACCTAAAAGCGCATCAAAAGTCACTAGACATCATACCAGAACTGAATCAACTACTAAAAAAAGCTCAATATATTATAATATAGAAGATTCAGCACTTAATAAACTAAAACAAAAGGAAAACGGGGCTATTGTTTTTGACTTCTACACTACTACTGCAAGACCTATAAGAAAAACAATTAAAAGTACAACTGAAAATAGTGGCAGAGGAACATCTAGAAGTTCTACAAGTAATACGAGCAGAGACAATAATATGAGAATCACAAACCATAGAGATGTAGACGTTACTGGTATAGATATTTCAAAACCTAGTCACAGTATGAAAAATTCTGATTCAACAAACCAAGACACACTATCTCTTAGTCGTAATATCAACAATGATAGACAATACTATGACAATAATGAAAGGAATACTGTCATAAATTATGAAACAGCAAGACCTAATTATTATGATAACAGAAAATACTATACAACCCAAATCCCTTTTACCAGTAGACCAGGGGTAAGACCCCTTGTAACCAATGGACCCCCAATCACAAATAAACCCCCAAAGCCCGGCTATTCTATTTCCTCCCAAGATGACTCTATCAGTCCAGAACTAATCATAGGACCTAATGAAGACTACATGAATAGTGTGGAAAAGAAACGATATATAGAAATGGCTGAAAAAAGTAAGTATTTTAAACTTTCTTCTTTGTAATAGTGGCTCTGAACCTAAAATGTTGAAACTTTGACAGTAATATGTGAGACGTATTATGTGTAATTCCTGACCAATTTTGACTTAGATGATCATTGACCAATCTTACTGAGATTGGCACAAGAACTACAGCTTCCTTATTCCCCGAAGTAAGGAGGAAGAGCACCGCCAACTCCAACTCCAGGAATCTAATATCTATACTTGGCCCGACCTTGGACTCAAACCCAGGACCTCCAAAGTAGCCGAATCAATGAAGCAGTCTAAGTAGACCACTGATAACCATCTATTCTATTCAAATCCATCCTGTAATTTTGCGTTTCTTTGGAAGCCAACTAAGAAATGTGTTCTCTAATCTACTCTTAGTTAAAACTTTCTTTTGCTCGTGACGTCACAATAGTGACAAACAAACAAACAAACAAATATAGTTAGTAAAAATTTAATGCGCAATAAGAAATTATACGGTATTAAAAACCATTGACGAAGTGTTAACCGCAAGAATAATTCATTAAATTAATACCCTGCAATTACATGAATCATTGTCAGACAACGCGTATGCATTTAGAATACTATTATTATAATACTGCTTATTTTTTATAGCATGTCGCTCTTTTTTCTGATCTTTTAATGTGATGTGATTGATACGTGTTGAAATTATTTGAAGTGGAGTTTTCGCGAGTAATATATCTGTCTCATACAAAAAATACTTAGACTACTAATTGAGGTGTATGTACGTTTTTTTGTTTGTTGATTGCGTAAGTGATGTAGTGGCTAACATGTACGACTGCACATTCGGAGGTCGTCCCAAGTTTATTTATTATTCTTTTTATTAAAAAAGTTCCAATAACAGCCCAGAGTTGGGAAGTTGGCGGTGTTTCGCCACCCTCCACTTTGTAGAGCAAGTGTCGCGTCTTTCCTGGGCCTGATCTCTCACCGGTCGTGAAGTATCGTCCCCTTAAACTTTGATTTAGATGAAATTTGATATGGAGATAGTTTGAAACCCTGGAAAGGACATAAGCTTTTATCCCGGAAATCATCCCTTAAGGGGGTGAGAAGGGAGGTGGATATTTGTATGGGGAATTAATTATTTCTCAAGTAATGGATATAAATCTCATCATACCTATATTTTATTTCAGTGTGCGACGAATACAAGTTTCTAGATGTAAAACAAGTACAAGTGATACCTCTAGTACCGTCGCCTGATGTAGTTAAAATCAACGCGTCAAAGTGCACTCCCACCTCCATACCCTTAATAGTGGGAGGGAAAGTGGTAACAATTAAGGAGTTCCCCCACATGGCGTTATTAGGATGGATGAAAATGCAGGTAAATATCCTACTATATATAGTGATATAGTGATTAGTCCACCAACTCGCACTTGGCCAGCGTGGTGGACTATGGCCTGATCTCCCTCGTATTGAAGGGAGGCTCGCCCCCAGCAGTGGGACGTTAAAAAGGGCTGAATACATACATACATATAGTGATTATAGAAAGATTGAGATTGTTTTTTAGTTTAAACGCCCCAATCCTTGGAAATATCTGTCAGATTTGAACAGTTCTTTATGTATTACATAAGTAATTTTCTGAGTAAGGGTTATCTAACGTCACGGTATAGTCCTTATGAGAGGAGACATATTCACTCTGATATTATAATTGCGAAAGCTTGTATCGGCTGGATGGATTTGGATAAAAATTAGTATATATATATATATATATATATAGAGAGAGAGAGAGAGAGAGAGAGAGAGAGAGAGAGAGATTATTGCCTGGAGTAACACATAGGCTAGAAATAAAATTTGCTAAAATATAATATTACAAATACAAAACGTAACAAGAGATGTACCCTAAGCAATAATTGCTAGCAACACTTGCATTCAGCCCTTTTTTTTTAACGTCTCACTGCTGGGGGTGGGCCTCCCTTCAACACGAGTGGGATCAGGCCATAGTCCACCACGCTGGCCAAGTGCGGGTTGTAACACTTAAAAATGAATAATTTTTTAACATTATGAATAACTGCTAAAATCCAAAAATAATCTGAGTTCTACATTTATACTTCCAGTCCGGTGGCTACGCTTGGAAATGCGGGGGTTCCCTGATAAGCAATCAGTATGTTCTGACAGCTGCTCACTGCGCGTACCAGGATAAAGACGAAAGTGTTGTGCTGTGAGTGTTTTTTTTTTAAATATAACCTACTTAACTAACAAGTTTATATATGTATAACTAGCGAGTTACCCTGGCTTCGCTCGGGTGCGTCCCTAACTACATTTTAAATAGATAAAAATAGATAAATATTGAACAATAATAAAAAATAAAAATAAGTTACAATTTTAATTTATTTGAGCGTAATCCTTATTGTTTTCTAAAAAAAGAAGCTTGAGTTACTCCTTATAACATCGACTATCTGCCAGTGAAAGTCCCATCAAAATCGTTCCAGCCGTTAAGGATAAGCCGGAACAAACAGATAGACAGACTGACGAAAAATTTTAATTTTTTTTTCTTATACGTACCGTATTCATATGCGTTTAGTAAAAAGCTATTATTTTTGCATTACAAGCAGACACTTCAATTTTATTTATTTGTACTGTATAGATTGCTCCGTCTCTAATCAAATCATCCCCTATTTTTCATCTCCAGAAGATGTATAGAGTAAACTTTAAATTAGAATAGTCGTCTAAAGAGGTAGAAAGTTTGAATGAATGTCCGTGTATCACCTACAACTTTGCCATTTAACTTTTTTCCATAGGACTTGTAGTTTTGCCGGAAATCGAGATAAACCGTTTTTTACCCTTAAAACCTCCCCCCCTTCCACTTCCCTACCTCAGATCATCCGTAAATTATTTTTCCTTCAATTTTTGTTATCTCTTCCTTTCCCAATGAGTTTCATTCTACTATTTTTTTTGGATTCAAAAATCATCGACACTGGTCTATTAAGATTACAGTGAAATTTGAAAAAATACTACTTTTTTTAAAAAAAAGGCCTTTGAACGTCCCACTGCTGGGAGTGGGTCTCCCCTCCATGCGAATGGAATAGGTCATAGTCCTTCACTCACGCTGGTTAAGTGTACGTTGGTGCACTATAAAAATACCAATTAAATTCAAAATTAACAAATACTATAAGATACTTTGGTGCCATATTTGTATTTTTGAAATAATTGTGTAATTTTTGGTGGGTAGACTGCCTGTAACAAATATAATGACCTATGAGAGTCTAAAACCTTAGTCTCTCCCGCGACCATGATTGCTGTAAAGCATTCGAAACGTCGGGAACCAAAAATCTAAATAAACCCGCGGAAAAGTCCGAATAGATAATTTTATTTAAAAATTCTAATTTTCTTTCTTAATCAGGGGTGCTCCTCGAGCAGTACAGCTAGGGTCATCATATCTAGACGATCCAGGAGCACTGGTTGTCAAAGTTGCGGCAGTCGTCAGACATCCCAAGTATAAGCTGCCAAGGTCCTACTACGACATCTCCCTCGTTAAACTCGCTACTACTGTCACGTAAGTATTTTTTTTATATGTATTCAGCCTTTTTCTTTAACATCCCACAGCTGGGAGTGGGCGACGAGGAATTCCTCATACAAGGAATATTAGGCCATAGTCCACCACGCTGGTCAAGTGCGAGTGGACTGGGCATGTCTTTCGAAAACGTGCTAGGTTCTCTCAGACATGCAGGTTTCTTCCTGGTGTTGTCCTTCATAGTAAGACAAGTGGTAGTCATGTTGGGAATAATTCGCACAATGATATCAGAGGTGCGAGACTCGGGATTTGAACCCACTCCGGTTTTCCAAGGGAGTGCGTTACCACTGGGCTACCACTGCTTTTTTATATAGTACTAATATTTATTTTGAATAATAAAGATACGCTTGCAAATAATTTTAGAAATATTTATGTAACATTTTTTATAACATAACTAGCAGACCCGCGGCTTCGCTCTCGATCAAACTACGAAAAATACGAAATTTCATGCAAATATGTCCAAGGAATAAAAAGTTTCATACAAACTTTTATCCCCTATTTCACCCCCTTGGGGGTTGAATTTTGAAAAATCCTTCCTTAGTGGATGCCTTCATCATATGAGGAATACGTGTGCGAAATTTCAATTTTCTAGCCTTAAGGGTTTGGCCTGTGCGTTGACACATCAGTCAATCACTTTTGCCTTTTATATAATAATATAATAAATATTTTAAACTAATGTTCTAATTCTTAATTTAAACTAAATCTATATATATATATATATATATATATATATATATATATATATATATATATATAGATTAACTATTAAAAATTATGGATAATCAATAATTTATTAAAAAAGCATCATAAAATGGCAAAGATATCACGTAACATACACTCAAAAAAATCGTACACCTGTATTGGTTACCTCTTTTTTGTAGAGGATCAATAACCTCAAATTTTTTATATTAGTGTTTTTTCTGCCAATTAAAATAAAAACACTATTGTATGATATAATTCTAAAAGCAATTATAGAAGATAATTAATATGTCAGAAAAATAAAAATATATATATAAATAATATAATACTAAATGTGTTTTAACGGAATTGAATAGAGAGAGTATACAAATGTATATACATAGGTGTGGAAAAATAGGTAAGTATTTAAAAAATAAACTTGAAATCATCCCCTATTTTATTCTAATAAATTATTATAATATTCTTTATTTGTTACCAAGTTTTTTTTCTTAACTTGAGAAATGATTTGTTCCTGGAAATTTTTCAACCCCTATTACACCCTTTCAAGTTTTATTTTTACGACAAAGTATCTTATATCCTTCTCCAAGGTCCCATCTCTCTCTATACCAAACTTCAAAAAATTGATTCAGCGGTTTAGGCGTGAAAACGTAACAGACAGACAGTATGGATTAAAAGAATCCAGTAACTAATGCCGTATATATAATATTTCACAGATTCTCAGACGTTATAAAGCCCGCGTGTCTGGGGGTTCCCCCGCCTCCTGGAAGCCCTGTCATCGCGACAGGATGGGGGAGAACTGAATTTGGTAATTATTATTTGTATTGCTATTAGAAAATATAATTTAAATTACAACTGCGATCTTCGCTTTGGCGTAGGCGCTTGTTTAGTAGGTTATCAACCATTGGCGATAATCCAGTTACGAGATGGCGTTATATGACATTGTCAACATGAATAAATAAAACAAGTCTCTAATAAATTATAAAAATCTGTCTCTTTTGTGAAACGTTACATTTTGAAGTAAAACTTGTTTACGCACGCTCGACTTGGACGGTAAGCTGGTGAATGCGTTACGGGAACGTGTACGTACGTCTGTTGCCATGGTAACCGTTGTTGTTGTCCGACACACGATATATAATGTTATATTCTTTCCTTAAATGATATTCTATAAATATATGATTGTAATATGGATAATATGCGTTATTTTTAATATCTCACCTATCCTAATTATTTAAAACATAGATTGAATTTCACAAAGAGTACCGATAATCTACAGAAGTTTTACTTCTTGCGCGTGTACACATTCATACACGCACTCTTTAATTTTTTTCAGAAAAGACACATAATATACACGTAGATAAGCTTAAAAAGCAAAAAGTCATCTAAATAATACTTTACTACTTACTTAAATTTACGCGAATATTTGACGTTTTAAATAAAACTATTTTTTCGGATTTTTTCGCGTATTTATTTTGATTTTTGATTCCCGACGTTTTGAAAGCTTTAAAGCTACCATGGTGAATGGTCAAAAAAATAGTTTTACTTATCTAAATACAAAATTTGATCCAAATCATACTTTCTTAGATTTACGCGAATATTTGACATTTTAAATAAAACTATTTTTTCGGATTATTTTCCCTCAAAAAATTATTAAACTGCTGGCAAAAAGGCTAATGAAATCGCTATAATAAACACAAAACTTTATATTTTAAGGTGGCGAGGCATCTCAAGAGCTCAGGAGCGTGTCGATCTCAGTCTGGGATATGGATGAATGCTACAACGTGTTGGGGACTTCCCGTAAGCTGCCCAACGGACCTTCTAGTGACAGTCAAATTTGTGCTGGAAAGAAGAAAGGTGGAAAGGACACTTGTCAGGTATGTAGATGATATATTTATTGAGATAAAAAATTATAATGCCATTAATCTATACTAATATTATAAAGCTGAAGAGTTTGTTTGTTTGTTTGGTTGGTTAAACGCGCAAATCTCAGGAATTACTGGTTGGAATTGAAAAATTCTTCTTGTGTTGGATAGTCCATTTATCGAGGAAGGCTTAAGGCTATAATCTATCCCACGGGAACCGTACATGTTTCTGGAATGATATATAGCCAATACCCTTCCTCAGTTAACGGGCTATCTAATACAAAAAGAATTTTTCAAATCGGATTAGCAGTTCCTGAGATTAGCGCGTTCAACTAAACAAATAAACAAACAAACAAACAAACAAACTCTTCAGCTTTATAATATTAGTATAGATGCGAAAGTTTCGATGTTTGGATGTTTGTTACTCAATCACGCCAAAACGGCTGAACAGATCTGGATAAAGTTTGGCACAGAGATCTACCTCTTTTCATTAAATTTAAAAGTACATCTGGATTTTTGTTGTTGTTTTTATACAAAACATGGGTCATGATTAGTGGTTATCTTATAATAGAATTACGTACCACCACATGGTTAAAGTTTAATTTATAGATTATTATTACAACTCTTTATAGGGTGACTCTGGTGGGCCTGCTCAACTACAAGACGGCTGCACATGGCGAGTGGTAGCAGTCACATCTCTTGGCAGATCTTGTGGGGCTCCTCACACACCCGCGCTGTACGCTAAAGTACAAATACCTTTTGTATCTGCTGTTGCTTTTGGCGGAAAAGGAAGTGGAAATAATATAGGCACTGTCTCGAATGAATTCAACAATAATCAACAAAATAATAACAACTATCAACAAAATAATAATAATAACTATAATCTGAACCAACAAAATACACAATGGAACACAAATTTAAATAACAAAAACCAAAACCAACAAAACAGTGGTTGGGACACACAATCAAATCAACAAAACAACAATCGAAACCAAAATCAACAAAATGTATGGAACTCTGCACCGGAACCAACAGTTCAATGGAACAACCAAAATATGAATTACGGAACCGGAAACGTGTATAACAATCAAAATGGTTACAGCAATCAACAATCAAACAACCAACAATACAACCGGGGTCAAAGCTATGGCTATACAACGAAGAAACCAAGCAACCAAGGTTATTACAATGATTACGGTCTTGAACCATATCAACCTGATCAAGCATATTATAGTGATGGTAGGATACGGTGGACGTGAGATTTTGTATTTAAATTATGTGGCTTAGTAACATGATATAAGTTAAACTATATGACTAATATAAGTGACACTAAAACTGTGAAAATGGCGATAAGTAGAGATGTCATCATTTTCACAGTTCACATATTACATGTACTTATTAAGTGCTTAATGTAGCTGAAAATCAGCTAGAAGTAACTAGAAGTGATATATGCTGACGCCATGATACGGTTTTTTTAAAATCACAACAGGTTCGATTTCCGGATTGGAATATTTTTCATAATAGTACATACATATGTAATGATGTATGATTTGTTTTTTAACCAAAATAGTTTCGCGTTTGTGGGACTATTTTTCGCTTTCTTTTATACTTTGGCTCCAGCATTGACGCGCCTGTACCGAACCTCCTATTCTTCGGGGATTGTGCCAAAAGCTTGGAAGGTGGCGAACGTTCAGCCGATCCCTAAAAAAGGTGACCGATCTGACCCTGCCAACTATCGACCCATAGCCATCACCTCAGTACTCTGTAAGGTGTTCGAGCGGATCATAAACTCGCAACTCGTCCGCTACCTAGAGGGTCACTCCCTTATCAATGATCGTCAATATGGTTTTCGACCAAAACGTTCGACGGGTGATCTTCTAGCTTTTATGACGCATCTATGGGGCGAGGCTATGGACAAGCATGGCGAATCGATGGCCGTTAGCCTTGATATCTCGAAAGCCTTCGATAGGGTTTGGCACCGTTCTCTTCTTTCCAAGCTTCCGGCCTACGGTCTACCTCCTCGCTTGTGCGACTGGGTGGCTGACTTCCTGCATGAGCGCAGTATCCGTGTTCTCTGCGATGGACAAGCTTCTAGCTTCCTACAGGTGAATGCTGGTGTGCCTCAGGGGTCTATCCTATCACCAACACTCTTTCTTCTGCATATCAATGACATGTTATCCCTAGGTAACATTCATTGCTATGCAGATGATAGCACTGTCCACGGTCGATACTTTGGCCATCCCGCCGCAAATCGAACCGAGATTGAGAATAAGAGAACCGAACTTGTCCGTGAGCTCGACGATGTCTTGTACCGCGTTTCAGAATGGGGTTCAAAGAACCTGGTCGAGTTCAATGCCAAGAAGACGCAGGTATGCGCGTTCTCGGCTAAAAAATCTCCATTCCTTTGTCTTCCCTCTCTTCAGAACACACGCCTTACGTTGCAGGATGGCATCAACATCCTCGGAGTTAATATCCGTAGTGATCTGAACCAAAAAAGCCATATCGAGAGTGTCATTTCGTTAGCTTCACGTAAACTCGGGGTCCTGAACAGGGTGAAGCGGTTCTTCTCGCCTGAGCAGCTATGCCTTCTGTACAAGACTCAAGTGCGCTCATGCGTTGAGTACTGCTCTCACCTCTGGGATGGCTCTGCTAAGTACTTGTTAGATGCTCTTGATAGACTTCAACGCCGTGCTGTCCGCATAATTAATAAAGCTGAGGCTACTCAAAACCTTGAATCTCTGCAATTGCGTAGAGATGTTGCTTCACTAGCCGCTTTTTACCGCCTATATTACGGCGAGTGTTCTGAAGAGCTCTTCCATCTTATACCCTCCTCTCCTTTCCTCTCCAAGACCACACGTGCTGGTCGGAAATTCCATCCTCACACGGTACTACCCATACCATCCCGTACCAAAAGGTTTGGTAACTCCTACCTGTGCCGCACTATTGGGAAATGGAATTCATTACCGTCTCACGTGTTTCCCTCCTCCTACAATCCTGGGTCTTTTAAACGGAGCGTGAAAAAGCACGTATGCGGGCCGACAAGGTGAGGTTGATCGGTGTCGAGATCACGTCCCGGAACCGATGGACTTCATTCCTGGACTCCACTGTCGCTTACCATCAGGCGTCATGGAGTCATTTTGTCGAGCGACAATAAAAAAAAAAAAAAAAAAAAAAAAACTTTCGTATTAATTAACTTTTTATCACAATTACAGTCTCAAAAGTGTCCTCAAAAAGACGCACATAATTCGAAATTACGCGTTTTTTTTTCAAATATCTTTTGTTCATTGCTTTTGGGGTGACAAAATTAAAACGCACGTTCTTTCGTTTAAAAAAATACTTTATGTGGTGTGCGTAAGTTCGAGTTTGTGTTTACACAATTAGAAATTTTGGTTTGACTTAACGTCACATGTCGACGTCACTTTTTGAGATATTTTTTAGGAAACCTGTATCTATTTTTTAATATATCAAATGCGTTTTACACTACAATTGAGACGTATCATATTTTTCGTTACTATAATGAATACAGTGTAAATATTAGTATATGAATATTTTTTAACTATCACACTAACTGTATAGTGTATATTACACTATACCTACTGTTAGTATAGTGTTACTTCTTCCCACTATAACGACTCAACAGATTTGACTGAAATTCAGAATAGAGATAGCTTATAGGCTGGATAAGCAGATATGATACTTTTTACTGTACCTATTCCGAATATATAATATACCCCCCCCCCCCTCCCCTCCCTAAGGGTTGTAGACATGATGTTAGGTAGCCTACCTCAATGAATACTACGTAAAGCAAAAAGAATTTTCCAAATCTGACAGCTTGTTCTAATGATTAGTGCCTTCCAACGAACAAAAGACAATAAAGCAACCTCTTTTTATAGCGTTAGTATAAAATAAGTGTTAGTTGGCTATTCTTTATGTATTATATCATTAACTTGTATATATTTTTACATAAATGTACCCTTTTAATTCTAAGTTATACGATTTTATCATCTGTTAGTGTTATCACTTATGAAAATGGCTGGACCGATATCGATACTTACGATGTTTGATTTAGAAATAAATTTTCAATAAACCTGTAACCATTATTTATTAAATGTAATATAATGTAAGGAAATTGTATAACAGCTTTATGAAAAGTACTTCTACCTATACTAATATTATAAAGAGGTGAAGTTTGTGAGTCTGTGATGTTGTAGGGGGTAATATCTGGATCTACTGAACCGATTTAGATGAAATTTGGTATGGAGATAATTTAAGACCCTGGGAAGGACATAGGATACTTTTCATCCCGAAAATCATCCCTTAAGTGGGTGAAAATGGGGATGAAAGTTTGTATTGGGAAGCAAGCTAGGGACGAACCCGAGCAAAGCGAGGGTGAATCGCTAGTTAAAAAAAAGTATACACGGACTTAAAAATATTGACACTTTAAAAGTATTTTAAATAAAACTATCTTTTCGGATTCGGGAGAGACTTCCCGTGACCATGATTGCTGTAAAGTATCTGAAACGTCGGGAACCAAAAATCAAAATAAATACGCGAAATAATCCGAAAATATAGTTTTATTTAAAATGTTACATATTCGGGTAAATCACTTTAAAAGTAATCATTTCAACATAAAGAATGATTTTTTGTTGAAATAGATAAGGTTAAATAAACGTATAATCTATCAATTAAAAAGGAATTGTAAAAATTAAAAAGAACACTTGAACTCAGTACACACTATACTGTTAAAAATTTCTATGGTAATTTTACAAAACATCAAAGTTGTTAAAAGATTACAAAGTTTTGTAAACTTCAAATAAATTAATTGTAATATGAATTACAATATTAGTTTCTGATTTTAGTTAAAATTCTAATAAATATAATCGCAAAAAATGCTTGTAAAATAGAACCTCCTCCTTTTTGGAAGTTGGTTAATAAAGAACTTTCTAGATGGGCAACCGAAATACAGTTTTGTAAAATTACAACACGTGTATGTATTATATATAAGATTTGTAAAATTATAATTAATTTTTCTTTACATGTTTTGAAAAATACTTGATCTGAGTAGTAATTTGCAGTAGAATACGTTTATTTGTAATTTTGCTTTTGTTTTGTAAAAATATTATAATTTCACATATAATTTTAACAGTGTAATATTTAATACTCTTCCTTTTCAAAGTCGGTAAACCCCCTTCTAAGTACTAAACGATCCAACCATGACTTTTGACAACCATGACATAGAATATTGGATTAACTCAAAAGTAGCATGAACTACTTTCCATCCCAGGAAAGTATCTTTTAGACTTCTTATTGTAAAGTCTAAATTTTAGATAGATTTATATATTAAATATGTAAAAATTAAAGACCTCAATGAATTAAATTGCTCAATGTTTATATTAATTTGTGTTTTTTATTTATCTTCTTATTGTAGCACTTCCATCCCATGTGTGTGAAATATTCTGCATAGATAAAGTATATCAGTTCACTTAAAATATTCTGGACTGGTAACCCATGAGTAGCAAAAACGCTTGAGAATAAGAAGGAAGCGGGTTTATCCCCTTTTTTTTAATGTTTGGAAATGCATGCAGCTAACTTCATCATGTCGCTTTTTGGTTGTGGGTATGCGCGCGCATCGTAAAAATCTTACTCTCACAATTTTTTCCAAACGTTCCAAAATAGTCCGGTCAATATAGACATTTAAAATAACAAAAATTCCCGGAAAGCCAAAAAACCTCAAATTTTGACCTTTGACCCCGAATAACTTTTGTAGCACACATAGGATCGATGGGGATTTTTAAAACTTTATTTGTAATGGTAAACCCCAGCTCTCCACCAATATTCGGCTTTCCGGGAATTTTTGTTATTTGACCACTATTTTTATGTCTAAATTGACCGGACTAAAAGAAGTATAACTTAAAAAATATTGTTTAGTTATCTCATGCGTAAAGACACGGGTAAAAGCTAGTTTATAAAATAATATTATATGGATCAAAATAAAATTGAAAACAAGAACATAAAATTTCAATAGTTTTATTAAAATTGCCTTCCAAAATGGCTTAGTAAGAACACCATGTTTCTACAAATTTTATTGATTTTTGGTGAGATTTCTTACATCAATTTTTATTTAGATACAGCTTCCTCGCTATAAAAAATCCTTATTTAAGACCCTAGATATAAACATTATCATAGGCAGTGAAGCGGGTTCAAATCCCGCGTCTCGCACTGATATTTTCATGTGCGAATCATTTCTAACATGATTACCACTTGCCTTACGGTGAAGGAGAACATCGTGAGGAAACCTGCATGTCTGAGAGAACCTAGCAAGTTTTCGAAAGACATTGAAGTCCGCCAACCCGCACTCGGCCAGCGTGGTGGACTATAGCCTGATCGTAATGAAGGGAGGCCCGTGCCCAGCAATGGGACGTTAAAAAGGGCTGAATACATACATACAATACATACATAAACATCAGACATTAGATATATATTCTTTTTTTGCATAGTTTTCGGCATTTGCAGAGGCCTAATTTGGTCATAAAGGGTCTAATTAGAGGAGATATACCTACTAATGTTTATGTGCCTTTCATAAACACTGTTTTACCAAAGTAAATTGATTTTTTTGCTTCTTCGGTGAAACCTATTTTTGTTGCCTGCATAAATGGCTACAAATCATAAAATCTTGGGTTCGACTCCCGGACGGGACCAAAAATTGTAATTTTTCTAGAATCAAGAATATTCTTTGCAGCAAATCTGAATTATGAAGTTGGCGGTGTTACACTATACCTCAAACAGTATGTACTTACTCATACGTACAAATTAGCCACTCTTAGCCAGATAGACCTCTCTATTCGGCCGTACAATTATCTCATCTAAAGTATCACAAAGATCCGTTTCACATATTCCCAATCTATACTAAAATTATTAAGAGGAAAGATTTTTTATTTGTTTGTTTGTACTGAATAAACTCCGAAACTACAGGACCGATTTAGATGAAATTTGATAGAAGATAGTATGAGATCCTAGGAATGACATAGGATAGTTTTTATCCCAGATTATCCCTTAAGGGGGTGAAAATGGGGATGAAATTTTATATGGAGAATCAACCTACCTAACATATAACATTTCAGTTTTATCACCACATTTGGAAGCTCATTTCTCGAATACAATATCAGAAGTAAATAAAAAGCATTTAGTAAACATAATAAAAACTTTAAACGGAGAAAAAGATGACATCAGAGATATCTATACTATAATAAAGCAGTAACTTAGCGAAATCTGTACATGAAATATTTTTTAAAAACAATGACTGTAACGTATTATGTATACGATATAGACCCCAAAACAATAGTTATTATTTTTTTTGTCTGTTTGTCTGTTTGTCTGTTTGTCTGTTTGTCTTTTTGTCTGTTTGTCTGTTTGTCTGTACGCGTTTCACGCAAAAAGTAATGAACCGATTTCAACGAAATTTTGTGAACTGATAACTTATTACTCGGGTCAACATTTAGGATAACTTTTACTTTTGGAAAATCTTTGTTTCCCGCGGGAAATCGCAATAACTGGTTTTATCGAGTCCTCCTTAGGAACCCTCCGCTGGCTAAACCTAAAGACATACATCAAAACAATGTACTAAAAAATTGTAGATCTTGAAAAGGCCAACAGAAATATCTACAACAGTATATGTCTATCTCTCAAGGTACACTCGCAATACCTATTCTTATCTATACCTATAGCAAAACTAACTTAGTTAAATCGATGTGCGCGTTTCACGCAAAAAGTACTGAACCGATTTCAATTAAATTTTGTATAGTGATAGCTTATCACTCGAGTCAACATTTAGGATACCTTTTACTACAGGCACATTTTTCGTTCCCGCGGGAAAACGCAATGACTGGTTCTATCGCGTCGTCCTTAGAAGTTTATATGGCTAACGCTGGCTGAACCTTAAGAGATAAATCAAAACAATGTACTAAAAAATTGTAGGTCTTAAAAAGTTCTACAGAAAAGTTCTCAACGGTATATGTCTATCTCCTAAAGTACACTCGCTATAACTATTTTTATTAAATGATATTACTGTTTTCTTATACGAGTACGTTATCTATCTATACTATAATAAAGCAGTAACTTAGCGAAATCTGTACATGAAATATTTTTTAAAAACAATGACTGTAACGTATTATGTATACGATATAGACCCCAAAACAATAGTTATTATTTTTTTTGTCTGTTTGTCTGTTTGTCTGTTTGTCTTTTTGTCTGTTTGTCTGTTTGTCTGTACGCGTTTCACGCAAAAAGTAATGAACCGATTTCAACGAAATTTTGTGAACTGATAACTTATTACTCGGGTCAACATTTAGGATAACTTTTACTTTTGGAAAATCTTTGTTTCCCGCGGGAAATCGCAATAACTGGTTTTATCGAGTCCTCCTTAGGAACCCTCCGCTGGCTAAACCTAAAGACATACATCAAAACAATGTACTAAAAAATTGTAGATCTTGAAAAGGCCAACAGAAATATCTACAACAGTATATGTCTATCTCTCAAGGTACACTCGCAATACCTATTCTTATCTATACCTATAGCAAAACTAACTTAGTTAAATCGATGTGCGCGTTTCACGCAAAAAGTACTGAACCGATTTCAATTAAATTTTGTATAGTGATAGCTTATCACTCGAGTCAACATTTAGGATACCTTTTACTACAGGCACATTTTTCGTTCCCGCGGGAAAACGCAATGACTGGTTCTATCGCGTCGTCCTTAGAAGTTTATATGGCTAACGCTGGCTGAACCTTAAGAGATAAATCAAAACAATGTACTAAAAAATTGTAGGTCTTAAAAAGTTCTACAGAAAAGTTCTGAACGGTATATGTCTATCTCCTAAAGTACACTCGCTATAACTATTTTTATTAAATGATATTACTGTTTTCTTATACGAGTACGTTATCTATCTATACTATAATAAAGCAGTAACTTAGCGAAATCTGTACATGAAATATTTTTTAAAAACAATGACTGTAACGTATTATGTATACGATATAGACCCCAAAACAATAGTTATTAATTTTTTTGTCTGTTTGTCTGTTTGTCTGTTTGTCTGTTTGTCTTTTTGTCTGTTTGTCTGTTTGTCTGTTTGTCTGTTTGTCTGTACGCGTTTCACGCAAAAAGTAATGAACCGATTTCAACGAAATTTTGTGAACTGATAACTTATTACTCGGGTCAACATTTAGGATAACTTTTACTTTTGGAAAATCTTTGTTTCCCGCGGGAAATCGCAATAACTGGTTTTATCGAGTCCTCCTTAGGAACCCTCCGCTGGCTAAACCTAAAGACATACATCAAAACAATGTACTAAAAAAATGTAGATCTTGAAAAGGCCAACAGAAATATCTACAACAGTATATGTCTATCTCTCAAGGTACACTCGCAATACCTATTCTTATCTATACCTATAGCAAAACTAACTTAGTTAAATCGATGTGCGCGTTTCACGCAAAAAGTACTGAACCGATTTCAATTAAATTTTGTATAGTGATAGCTTATCACTCGAGTCAACATTTAGGATACCTTTTACTACAGGCACATTTTTCGTTCCCGCGGGAAAACGCAATGACTGGTTCTATCGCGTCGTCCTTAGAAGTTTATATGGCTAACGCTGGCTGAACCTTAAGAGATAAATCAAAACAATGTACTAGAAAATTGTAGGTCTTAAAAAGTTATACCGGGAAGTTCGCAATATTATATGTCTATCACCTAAGGTACACTCGCAATTACTATTTTTATTCACTACTCGCGACTCACAGGCTGACTTATCAACGTTTAGCTCAGTTCAGCAGTGAAACGTAACTAGGGACGAACCCGAGCGAAGCGAGGGTGAGTCGCTAGTAATAAATAAAGGTAAAAGTTGATTTTGTATTTTACGAGGACTTCTGAATAGTATTTATTCAGTTACCAAATTTTATTTTTTGATTGGTTGTTTAATTAATTTAAAGTGAATTAAAAATTGTTTTGGCGTTGAAATACATCGAGTATCTATTGTTCTATACTCCTCTCTCTCACTCTCTCTCTGTCTCTCTCTCTCACTCACGATAGGACATTATCTTGTCATCCCGCTCCTCCAAACCCGTAGCAGTCTCATGCACGCTCTTATGCTTTTCTTATATATATATATATATATATATATATATATATATATATATATATATATATATATATATGTTATATATGTTGGGACATTAACACACAGCACCATCTAGTTCCACGGTAAGCTACGAGGCCTGTGTTATGGATACCAGATAGTTGATACACTACACATATATAACTTTAAATACATACATAATATAGATATAAACACCCATGACTGGAGTACAAACATTCATGCTTATAACACAAATGAATGCCCCCAGTGGGACTCGAACCCGCGGCCGCTGGCACAGCAAGTAGGGTCACTACAAACTGAGCCAAACCTGTCGTCGTTTTCTTGTAACTAGCTAACGCAGCGCTAGCAAAATCGTTAACCATATATTTATCAACATCATTATTAATATTACATTTCATCAGATGATTTAAATGACGAGGAAAAAGAGAAGATATTGCAAGAAATATTATGGTTGTTAAAAAAAAATTACAATGCTGCAAAACAGCACTCTGAAGCATATTATAATCCTCTACATACCGGTGCTAGGTTATACTTTATCAAAAATCCTGAAGTTTTGGATGAATATAAAAACTATTTGAAGACGCAACAGGAGTAAGTATTAGGTGTATAGTAATTTAGTGAAAAAACAGACAAGTTACGTTACTTAGTTAACTGTTCTTAGAGTTTACGTTTAAGACGATTGTCATACCTTATTTATATGTTTACTAGCGACTCAGCCTCGCTTCGCTCGAGTTCGTCCCTAGTTACGTTTTAAGATTAGAATCGATTTCTCAGAAATGAGATATTTTCCCGCAGTAAAAAGTATTCTATATGTTGACCCGGATAACCAGCTATCATCATACCAAATTTCATCAAAGTCTGTTCAGTGGTATTCTCGTGATGCGTTCCCAGACAAACAGACAGACAGAGAAAAATGTTAAAAACTATAGATTCGACCTCTGTATCGATAGTAATTACTATTTCAATAAGATTTTCCAAAAAATATTTAATGTACAGATTCGACTTAGTTAGAATTTTATCTAATATATAAAATTCTCGTGTCACAGTTTTCGTTGCCATACTCCTCCGAAACGGCTTGACCGATTTTGATGAAATTTTTTGTGCTTATCCGGTATCTATGAGAATCGGCCAACATCTATTTTTCATCCCCCTAAATGTTAGGGGTAGTCCACCCCAAAATTTTTTTTTTAATTTTTAGACAAAATTTTTAATTTCTATTTTTTTATGATACAACATACAAAAATACATACAATCCTCAATTTTCACCCTTCTACGATCAACCCTTATTTTTTAATAGCCAATTTAGTAATTTAATCATTTTTCCTCTCCGGTCGAAAACTGATCAATCGTGATTTAATGCAAGCTAGGGACGAACCCGAGCGAAGCGAGGTTGAGTCGCTAGTTATATGTATAGAATAATAAAATTATCCGAATTCTAAATTCTAATTTCCGTATTTATTCCACCATCTTTAGTCTTCTTTCAAACCTTCAAAGTGAAGACGAAACAGTCGATAACTTCAGGAAAAGGAGTTTAAAGGATGATTTAATGTATCTGAGAAAAAGCGCAATTTCCTATCGTGGTAAGTTTGTTAATCAATAATCTCACTACTATTATGAATGTTAAATTTTATATGTGTGTCTGTTTGTTAGTCTTACACACTAAAACAGCTGAATGGATGTAGATCAAATTTAGTTCTCAGGTAGACTGTAGTAATAACATTTGCCAAAAGATGGCCCAACCAACCAACAAATGTATATAATAATATACGTAAGTAAATACAAAAAATCTTACGCGTAGGAACAAACCTGTAGACATGCGAGGGTAACTTGCTAATCTCAAACACTGACTGAATGATAGAAAAACACAGCCTTCACTGCTGGCTCTGAAAACATGAAACTTTGCTCAATCCACACAAATTTCCTTAAATAACGGAAGATAGTTGTAAAATGTATTATAAAAGTTGGTCCCTTATATAAGGAATGAAAGTAAGAAGTTCGATGATGAAATTTCTTCTTTTATAAAGTCTGAGTCTTTTCATTGGGGATGAGAAATCCCATCGGGCTCACTGTTTACTAAAGAACAAACTGTAAAACTAATATGCCAATCTTTCAGATTCATTAGGATGATCAGCATCCGCTGATATAGATAACATAGATACGAATGAGGAATTAATACAAACAAGAAAAGATAATTTTAAAAGAACCAAGATGAGTGAGGAAAAAGATGAAGATGATTCTTTAGACATACAAAATAAGAAAAATTTAAATACTAATAATAAAAGAAAAAGTGCTTTTAGAGATAAAATAAGAAAAAATAACATTGATTTTGATTCAGATTATAATCCAGATAATAAAAAGGAAATAATAAAAAATAAAAAACCAAGAGATTCAGAATTGGCTTTCAATGAAAAGCCGGAAAAAATTAATCATTTACCACCAAATTCGTATTTAAAAAAAATATATCAAAACTGTGCAGAATAAAGTGAAACCTTTGCCTAGATTTAATTATAGGAAACCCAAAAAGAATGAGGTTTTTTCATTTGGACGTACTTCTATTCCATTTATAGGTAAAAGAGGGATTTATGAAGATTAATAAATGTTTTTGTACACGTTGATGTTTTATTTATGGATAAAAGCTAAGAGAGGGGTCGAGGATCAATATCTTCGATTTAACCCTCCATGTTGGTCAACAATCTTTAGTGGTGCCAAAGCCCAAAGTTATTTTGGACTAGCAGAAACTGCGGTTTCGCTCGCGATCGAACTACGAAAAATACGAATTTTCACACAAATATGTCCAAGGAATAAAAATTTTCATACAAACTTATTCCCTATTTTACCCCCTTGGGCATTGAATTTTGAGAAATCCTTCCATAGTGAATGCCTTCGTCATATGAGGAATACGTGTGCGAAATTACAATTTGCTAGCCTTAAGGGTTTGGTCTGTGCGCTGATACATCAGTCAATCATTTTTGCCTTTTATATAATAAAGACAAAAGCTGAGAGAACTCAATACCTTCTAATTAACCCCCATTATAAGCCACAACCTCAAAGATATTTAGATTTTAAAAAATAAATAGTGAAAACCAGATTTTAACCTATACTTCGAATATTATATAAATAAGGCCGAAGTATAAACTATATATTAGTGGTTTTTTTTCCTGACCCAGTCTAATACTAGGTACTTCTGTTATTACAGTTTTAGTCAGAATCTTCTAGAAATTTAAATTAAAAAAAAAATATCACGAACAACTAACTAATTATCTACATTTAGTAGTTTAAAAGTGATTATTGCAACTCTGAGTGGTTTTTTTTAAATATATAGCCTATTCATTCACAAAAGGAGTAATACTCAACTGTCTCGGTGGTGTAGTGGCTAGCATGTACGGCTTCACATCCGGAAGTCCTGGGTTCAAGTGCCGGGTCAGGCGAAGTTTAGTTATTAAGTTTTTCTGACAAGAAATTTTCAATTTCAGCCCGGAGATGCCGATTTTTTGAGTTCGTAAAGCCGTCGGTCCCGCGCCTGATGTTTCATTGGTCGAAAGAATTGAATGACAGAAAAGTATACTTATGTTTCCACACTTACTTGTGTACTATAATATGTTCTGCGATATTTTATATAGTGCAAACCCTGTATATTTGTTTATTTTGTTATTTTATAAAAATTTCGCAGAATTGTCTAGCATATTCATCAAACATATTTCTAATAGCCTCCGAGTGAAATGCTGTGACATACGGACAAACTTTGTTTTGCTCAGTTTTTCTTTTTGTCTTTAAGCTACGAAACGCTAAAAGGACATTCAAGAAAATCGCCTTTTAAAATCGATCAAACGGCTAAATCTAAAGTTATAAAGGAATATAAAGTGATGTTTTATTGATCGTTAAATTATAATGGTTGTTGCTCAAATTTCCAATAAAACAGTGCCTTATATATTAAATAACAATGAAAAATATACACTCTTTGTACATATTATTGGGTAAGCTGTCAATGTTCTTTGTTAGGTTAGATATAGATGGGGAACCTCTTGTCGTAGTGGACCTTCAGAATCGGTCAAGCCATTTTTACATCGCAAACACGAAAACATACCTGTAAATAGTCCAAAAAAAGCAAATATCGTCATTTACGCCATGCAAGAGTCAATATCCTTACCGTCTGTTTTAGTTAGCAAAAGAGATCTAATATATTTTATAAGCTTATCTTCATTTCTCACTAGCGACGCACTCTTGCTTCGCTCGGGTTCGTCCCTAGCTTGCTTCCCCACATAATCTTTCATCCCCATTCTCACAATTTCCGGGATAAAAACTATCCTATGTCCATGCCAGGGTCTCAAACTAGCTTCTTACCAAATTTCATCTTAATAGTTCAGTAGATCCATAGATTATAATCACATCAAAATACACTTTATTCATATATGTATTTAGAAGTAATTTTGAATCGTCAATACGTTATAATAATACTTCCTTAGATTTACGAAAATATTTGACATTTAAAAAAAAACTATTAGGATTTTCTTGCGGAATTATTTTTAAATTTGAACCGGCGTTTTGAATTCTATTCAGCAACCATGGTCACGGGAGAGACTATGGTTTTAGACGTCTTAATCTATACAGATAAATAAAATTGAAGTGTCTGTTTGTAATGTCAAAATAATAGCTTTATACTAACTAAATACATATGGAATTATATACGGTACTTATAAGAAAAACACATTTTTTTTAATTTTTGTCTGTCTGTCTGTTTGTTCCGGCTAATCTCCGAAACGGCTTGACCAATTTTAACGGAACTTTCACTGGCAGATAGCTGATATTATAAGGAGTAACTTAAGCTACTACTACTAAAACGTACCTAGGGACGAACCCGAGCGAAGCGAGGGTAAATCACTAGTAGTTATTATATAGTTGTTACAGTCACGTTGGATATCTATACGTCAACGATTGTTGAACCTTATCTAATCCGCTGATGTAGACTTTTCGGTCTCCGTAATTGGTTATATAGCAATTGTATCGCGCCACGAACCCCAGTTGTCCCGTAACCGCCTACCGATTCATTTGTCATTTATATCGTTATTAAAGTATATATTGTGCTAGGGATATTAGTATTAACTTAAAGTGAATATATATATATATATATATATATATATATATATATATATATATATATGTAACTTTGGACGTTTGATTATCCCTCAGCATACTTAACTATAGTGAACACGCATTATTCACCCACAGTTCTAAGAAGATTTTTTATATGTTTGCAGTTTTCACAATAACTTGTAAATGTCGAAAATATGACCTAGAACAAGAAGCTCATAAGCTTTATGATGAAAGCTTTTCCGCTGTGGTTCATAGATTTCGACAAACTCCAGAATATCTAGCAATATTGCAAGATGAAGTACGTATAGTTCCACTGATAAGTAATACCCACTTAGCTTAGTTTTTTGAAGTTATACTTCTTTTGGCACGTTATGAAAAATTAATGTTGAAAGTTAATTTTTTACGATGCGACAGATTTAGACTACAGTATGAAGTTAGTCGTTATTGACTACAGTGTGAAGTTAGCCGTTAAATCTCCCTTTAGTATAGTGTGATGTCTAAATTCAAGATATTTATTACGGTATTTATATATTACACAGCATGTTTGGTTCTCGTGACTGCACGTGAACTTAATGCCGCCATTGTAAATCCAATATGGCGCACTCTCAAAGATGGCGACCTGTTTTGTATATACCCCCATAATATATTAATGAAATGAAAGTGTTTACTGAGAAAAATATGAAAAAAAAAGTAAAAAAAACATAAAAAATAGTTTAAACATTTAAAAAAAAACAAGCTTTTATTTAAATTCTCTAGAAAAACAAAGAGGTATAATACTTTCTTAGATTTACGCGAATATTTGACATTTTAAATAAAACTATCTTTTCGGATTATTTCGCGGATTTATTTTGATTTTTGGTTCCCGACGTTTCGATTGTTTTACAGCCCTGGTTCCCAAAGTGGGCGATAACGCCCCCTTGTGGGCGCTGTAGGCCTAAAGGGGGGCGGTAAGAGACCCAGAGAAAAAATGGGGGCATTGTGTAGAGGCTTAGGGGGCGATTTGTAATTTCATGTAGCTAGGAGGACTCTTAGTAGGTGAAAAAATGGGGGCGCTAAAAAATAATTTATTGTCAAAGTGGGCAGTAGACAAAATAAGTTTGGGAACCCCTGCTTTACAGCAATCGTGGTCACGGGAGAGACTAAGGGTTTAGACGTCTCAAAGGCGTTATATACTTGTTACAGACAAGTGACAAGAACCAAAAATCAAAATAAATCCGCGAAATAATCCAAAAAGATAGTTTTATTTAAAAGAAGTATAACTTCTTACATGCGTACATAAGTACAAACACACTTTTTGATTTAATATATCATTTTAATTAAATACAGTACATAAAAATGAAGAATAATTTTGCACTGGTACAAGAAAAGTTAATGGCGTCATATTTGGAACAGTTAGAAGAGGCTGTGTTAAAAGAATTGAAAGCGAATCTCTCCAGAAGCTTACGTGTAGCTGCTGAAGACCCGTTCGTACTTTTTTTTTATTAGACTCAAAAAATAAACCCTATTAGATAAGATGTTATTTAACAATCGATCTTGCTAATCTATACTTAATATAATAAAGCTGAAGAGTTTGTTTGTTTGGTTGAACGCGCTAATATCAGAAACTACTAATTCGATTTGAAATATTCTTTTTGCATTAGATAGCTCGTTAACTGAGGATGGCTATAGGCTATATATCATCCCGGAAAATGTACGGTTCCGATGGAATAGATTTGTTTTTGTCGAAGCGAGTGTGAGTCGCTAGTAGAAAATATATGGAAATGATATACCTAAGCGTCATCTCATAATATGATTAGTGTAATGTCTCGAGAGCCAATAAAACACACACTTCCTAGCACTCAGGTAGATTTATTAAATGCTCAAAATAGAACTCTTGTGCTCTCGCTGACAACTGGTAAGAGCCCCCCCCCCCTCCCCCCCCCCTCCCCTCCCCGCCAATGCGCCTGCGCATACACTACAGTTAGAATATATCATTCACTTAAAACCCCGTGACCATGATTGCTGGAAAGCATTCGAAATATCGGGAATCAAACATCAAAATAAATCTGCGAAAACATCCGAATTGATATTTAAGTTTTATTTAAATTATCATCCACTTTGTTTGTACTTTTCTATGATAACTAGCGACTTACTCTGGCTATTCTCGCTCGGGTTCATCCCTAGATGCCTAAAAGTAATATATGTTATTCTAACTGCCTCGACTAACAAGTAGCAATACGGCTGCAGATCCAAAGATCCTGGATTCGAATTCCGGGTCAGGTCAAGTTTAATTACCTAGTCTTTCTATTAAGATATTTTCAGTTATAGCCCGGAGTTGGGAAGTTGGCGGTGTTGCAACCCCATGCCTCAGAGAACACGTGTCGCGTGTCCTGCGCCTTAACTCACACCGGTCGTGTCGAAGTATCGTATCAACAGACTTTGGAAGTAAAATAAATAGAGTGTGCACTTGTGTCTGCGTGTGGCGCAACAGGCGGCCTTATAGCATGGCTGCCTTTTGTACTTTGGGCTATATTTGTTATATATTTTTTTCTGGATGTACAATAATAAGGGATTAATATTATTACAAAATGAAGGTCAAACAAACAAACAAACAAATAAAAAAAACAAGCAAACAAACACTTTCGTATGATAATGGTATTGATTTTAGCAATAATATGTATAAGAAAAAGGAAAAACAACACGAGTCACCTGTCGCAGGTCTGGATGACTATCAAATGCTACATTCTCTGCTTTCTGTGACAGAAAGAAACAGAATGAAGGACATTGGCTACGAGTACAGTGGGTTTGTTGAAACGTTACTCTAAATAAGTCCTTTTAAACCATTGGTTGACCAAAAAAACCAAAAAAACCAAACCAAAAAAAATGATATACTGAAGGCAGTGGTAGTCCAGTGCTAATACGCTCGCTTGTTAAACCGAGTGAAACGGGTTCAAATCCCGGGCCTCACACCTCTGATATTCTCATGTGCGAATCATTTCCAACATGATCACCACTTGTCTTACGGTGAAGGGACACATCGTGAGGAAACCTGCATGTCTGAGAGAACCTAGCAAGATTTCGAAAGACTCAATTAGCGTTTCAAATTTGTCCATATTGTTCATTGCTTTTCTGATAACAAAATTAAAACGCGCATTGTCTCGTTCAAAAAAGTACTTTATGTGGTGTGCGTAAGTTCGAATTTGTGTTTAGACAATTAGGACTATGGAGTTTTGAATGTTATCCTTTGGTTTGACTTAACGTCACATGTCGATGTCACTTTTTTAAGACATATTATTTGTTAGGAAATGTATATCTATGTTTTTATATATCAACTAGCGATTCACCGGTGCTTCGCTCGGGTTCGTCCCTAGGTTGCTTCCCAAAACAAAATTAATTAATGAATTTGGTTTTAATTTTATTTCGTGGTACCTTATTTTTTTTCTAAAATAAAAGTAGGCTAAGTTACTCCTTATTACATCAGCTATCTGCCAGGGAAAGTATCGTCAAAATCGGTCCAGCCATTTCAGAGATTAGCCGGAACAAACAGACAGACAGACAAAAATTGTAAAAAATGTTGTTTTGGTATATGTACCTACATTTAGTAAAATCGGTTATTTTAATATTACAAACAGAAACTCCAATTTTATTTATCTGTATAGAAGTTTTTAAGTCAAATTAATGTTCGTCCAGTGGTCAAAATTCGATCATAATCATTATTGAACATTTGATGAAAACTTAGATGAATAGAATTAAGAAAGATGTTTCTACATTTTTTTTTATTGATAACAGCTAAAGCTCGTCATCGTCATCATCTTCCCGAATATTTCCCAATTACTTGTGGTCGGCGCAGTACATCTTCCGTACCTACTGCTCATAGGATTTGGAAAAAGTTTCACAACCGGCCGCCTTAGAGTATGCCTGACATCAACTCTCATGCCCTCTTGTATAATTTCAATAAAATATGAAGTTAGTTAGACTCGAGACGCGGTCGCGGCAATACAAGTATATTCGGGAAGGTCTCAAATATATGTACATCAGTAGTGTAATTTCTTTAAAATAAAGTTAGTGTGGTGAAAATAGTTTTTTTTTTAAAAAACACAAGGGGTGCGCCGCCTAACAGTTCGTTGAACAGATATCGATAAAATTGGGCAAGGACATAGATGAGATACGGGCATAAGCTACCCAGTTTATCACGCGAGCGAAGCCGCAGGCTGAAACTAATTTATTTATATGTATTGTAGGAAAATGATCCATGAATTAACGCAGCAATGGTTACCAGACGACAGCGATAAATTTTCAACTAAACTACCAGGCGGTGGATATCAACCAGAGAAGACGACAACTGAACATATACACGAGGTTAGATCAACACATAAGTAAATCTTCATCATCTTACTTGATAGAACTAGTACCATACCTATTCCTTCCCTTGAGTGCGTAAGCGATCCTGAAACGTACAATTAAAACCTTCCGTGGAGGAGAGGGGTAGGGGGAGGTTCAGTTGGATTATAGTGGGTAGTACAGGTTGTTCTAGGTGAGTCCCATATCCCCCCAACGTGCGTTCACATTGTCGTGGTGTGGGGGGGGGGGGGCTCGTCCGACATATCAGCCGGGCGCGATGCTACGAAACGCACAGGGAGGTGGCCCACTTCGGGGGGCGGTGTGCCATGCGGGTTGCTCCTGGTACTTCTTGATAGCAGAGTGGATTGTGGAGCAACCCCATGGTTGTTGCGGTCTGTTTCGGCAGACCTGCCGTCGGGGTCGAATAGTTGAGTGCGTATGCGATCCTGCGACAAACCATTAAGACGGGGAAGATTTTGTTGGATTTCAGTGGGTAGTACTGGCTTTTCTAGCCGGTGAGTCCCACATAACCACCTGTATCTATACAGGTGGTATGCGAAAATGCATTTCCCAACATTAAAAAAAAGTCCCACATTTCCACCTGTTTTTATGCAGGTGATATGCGTAATTATATTTCCCAAGATTAAAATAAAAAAATATACCTAAAGATACAAAGCTTCATATAATTGCGCAATGATAGGTGCACTACTACATAAGGTGTGAGTTCGTTTTCTTTTGAGCGTGATGCGCTCAGTCGAAGATTGTCTACAGTTTGAGCCGGTTGAAACCGGTTTTGTCAATGGGCAGCGCGTACGTAAACTCGCTTTATCTCTGTGGAAGTACTTTTTCTGTGCTAGTAGTAGTACAGACAATCCATCCCTTACAAAGAATCTGAATGGACCGTATTGGGGTTTTTTTCTTTTACCTGACGATAGATGTGTTCAGCCCTTTTTAACGTCCCACTGCTGGGCACGGGCCTCCCTTCAGTACGAGGAGGATCAGGCCATAATCCACCACGCTGGCCAATTGCGGGTTGGCGGACTTCATATGTCTTTTGAAAACTAACTAGGTTCTCTCAGACATGCAGGTTTCCTCGCGATGTTTTCCTTCGCTATTAAGACAAGTGGCAATCATGTTGGAAGTGATTCGCACATGCAAATATCAAAGGTGCGAGACCCGGGATTTGAACCCATTTCACTCGGCTTCCCAAGCGAGCGTATTACCACTGGGCTACCACTGTCTTTTAACGACAATAGATGGCGCTTTTCTAAATAGATTGTTATTGAATTTTATAAAATTGTACAATTAAATATGTTAAATATTGCCAACAAATTATTATATACCCATAGAAAGTTTTTTTTATTTATATTTACTTGCAATACCTAAATTTATACAGGTAACAACGATCACAACTACTGAGGAGCCAGAATCTGTTACAATTGAAACTTCCACCTTGGAGGGTCCTCACCATCACCATCATCAATCCACTGCCGGGCCGGAAATTCAAAGGCACTTCAGAAATCCAAAAAAAATAAATAAAATTAAATAATATTAGTGTTGTTTGTTTATTTAATTAAATCCTTTTCTTATTTACTCTTTCCAAAACACTTTAGATTTTAGTGCATCAAGACACTTTATCCTGGATCGGACAAATGTATTTTTTTTTCAATGGATTTAAATAAATTTGGCACGAAGATAGCGAATAGCCTATATTTGACTCAATTCTTTTGTTTATTGGTTCCTAGTGGTACCGTTTGGTACCTTCGCCAATGTCACGTAGAATAGAGAAGACACGTTATAATGACCTCCAGACCGACTTTGGCCACGGCGGCCAGTCTCATTGAGACTAGCCAACTGCGCAGGAGATATTATTGTGCAGCGCGTATACGCACAGACACAAGTGCACTCACTATTCCTGTCAATCTCGTACTCCGGTAGGACGACTATTCGACACGACCAGTGAGAGTTAAGGCGCAGGACCAACGCGACACTTCTCTCCTAGGCACGGGGGTGAAACACCGCCAACTTCCCAACTCTAAACTGAGTTTTGCTAAACAGAAAGACACATTAACTGAACTTGGCCCGACCCGGGACTCGAACCCAGGACCTCTCGATGTGCAGCCGTACTTGCTAGCCACTACACCACCGAGGCAGTTAAAACACGTTATATATTATGTATGACCAGTACAAAAGAAAAAAAACACTATCTGATTAGGTACATGTAGACACCGAGCCTTCCGTTGTAAAATCAAAGCCTACAACAGTTATTGTATGTATTATTTTTCTATGTAGGTACCTTAAAAAAAATTAAAAAAAAGTAACTTTTTTAACTATACAAGTGAATTTTATTTATTTAATAATTTATTATTGAGTGATAAAAATAAACCATTATATATAAATAACAATATGTCCTGCAGAAACTAAAAAAAATACTAATAACTATAAAACACATGCTTTAAGTTTAAATATTTTTTTTTATATGTTCGGCATTGTAAATAATAATCAAAGTAATATAATTTATTATAAAGTTAGTAACTTTATAAAAATTATATCTTTACTATATATGAATATTAGAAAAAAAAACTTTATATGTGTAAGAAATATGGATGTATAAATTGCAGCACTCGCCATTTTCTTAAATAATATCAGTTGTCACTTGTCAATACGCAATAGCAATGCTGCCAGATCGTATAATTATTATTGAATACGAAAATTGTATTGTATGGTTATCATATTATGCATCCAGTTTGTATAATGTAGGTATATCAATTAGATTGCTTTGTATAATTGTATACAAAAATAAAGTTTTCATTCCTCCCGTAAATTCCCTAATCTCAAACAAAAAATCAAACGTTTCTTAATCGTTGATGGCAAGGCAAAGCGCTATTTAAGTACATTAAAGTAAAAAAAAAAAATCAATAATTTTATTCGTCACAGACTATTTCTCAACAGTTTTGTTGATTTGTATAATACTCGTACTAGCGACCCACCCGCTTCGCTTCGCTCGGGTTCGGTCCTAGTTACGTTTTAACATTTAGTATAGATTTCTCAGAGATGAGATATTTTCCCGCAGAAAAAGTATCCTATATATATACCCGGGAAAACCAGCTATCATCATTCCAGACAGACAAAAACTTTAAAAACTATAGATTCGGTCTCTGTATCGATAGTAATAACTATTTCAATAAGATTTTCCAAAAAATATTTAATGTACAGATTCGACTCAGTTAGAATTTTATTATATATGATATTTTAATTTTTATTTGGTATAATTTCAGTGACCCAACGGAATAAAATAAGTTGGCTATACTGGCAACCCTACTCAAATAGTATCATATGTGGATTCTCTTTTGGCGGGAAGAGAAACGCGCCTTTTTTTAAATCGTCCCAGAAATAAAATTGAATTTTATAGTATTTTTAATTAAACTTAATAGTTAAATAATAAAAATGCAAATAGAAAGCGATGGAGATGAGGAGGAAAGATCTGTGAAGTCAACATCCAGCAAAAAACGAAAAATTAGGACACCAGTAACCATCGATAAGTATAAGCCATATATTAAAAATGCATACACAAGACAATATCCCGATAATAGCTCTAATGGGGAATTTATAGTTTATGTAGAACATAAAGATATGGAAATAAAACTTGGTAATATGAATCCCTTGAACCTCTCTAAATATTTTAAAAATATCAAGGGGGTTCATGAACGAGCAAGAATTAATGCAAATAAAATTAAAATATCTTTCAAACAAGCAGCTTTAGCCAATGATTTCCTGAAATCCCGATGTTTATTAGATCATAACTTAAGAGCATATATTCCTGCATCCTCTGTGGAAAGGGTAGGCGTTATTAGGTACATTCCTAAAGAAATAGGAAACATAGAACTGTTTGAAAAAATTTGTTGTGACAGAGATGTCATTGGTGTTCGAAGATTTATGAAACGAGAAAAAGACTATTTAAACCCATTAACAACCGTATCCATAACATTTTCGGGTACTTCTCTACCTGAATATATTTTATTAGACGGATGGAGATATAAAGTACACACTTATATTCCTCCGGTGTTACAATGTTTTAAATGCTTAAAATTCAATCACTCAGCTAAAGTATGCCGTAGTGAACAGGTTTGTTCTAAATGCTCGGAAAATCATTCATACAAAGATTGTAGTTCTGAAACATTAAAATGTACAAATTGTTCTGGAAATCATCTAGCTATTTCAAAAGATTGTCCAATAAAAGCAGCTAGAATATTAAAAAATAGACAATCTTATGCAATGGCTACTTTAAATAGAGATTTTATTAACTTTCCAGCTCTTCCTAAAACTAACATTCAGAAATACACAGGAAAATTTGACAATAATAAAAATAAACAATTAGAGTATGTTCCATCAAAATCAAATAACTTTAATATTTCAGATATTATAAATAATACAAAATTCATGAATTCGATAATAAAAACTTTAGTAGCATTAGGAAATTCTGAATCTATTAAGACCACATCTCATATTAAGGAAATTTTAATTAAAAATTTAGCTGAATAATGGATATTTTAAAATTAGTACAACATAATATACAAAGTATTAATAATAAAAAACCTTTGTTACAAACACTTTTATTTGAAAATGAAATAGATATATGTTTATTAAATGAAACATGGTTAAAAAGTTCCCAATCACACTTTTACATGTCTGGCTATGATTTTATTTTTAAAAATGCTGAAAATGAACATGGTGGTGTAGCCTTTTTAATTAAAAGTTCAATAAAATATGTCCAACTTTCTACTCCAAATTTCCAAGATGTTCAAACAATTGCCATTTCTGTTGATACAAAAGTAGGTCCTCTAACTATTCTGTGTGTATATTGTCCACCTAAAAATAAAATTAATATGTCAAAATTAAAAAATATTATAACCAGTCTCCCTAAACCATATATAATATCAGGTGATTTTAATGCACATCATGTAGCATTTGGATGCACTTTAACTAAAACAAGGGGTAAAAATCTATATGATTTGATAGATGACTTAAATTTATGTATTCTTAATACCGGTAGTGCCACTACTGTACGTAGGCCAAATGACAATATATCGGCCATTGATGTCACTTTAGTTAGTCCAGAGTTAGTACCCTTATGCGATTGGTATGTTGGTGAGGATCCATTAGGTAGCTATCATTACCCAACATTTACTAATATAATTGCATCTCCAAATACCTATGAGATTAATAAAAATTTAAATAAATATATGTATAATAAAGCTAACTGGGAAAAATACTATTTTCTCTCAGAAAGTCATTTCAATAATTTTAAGATATCCAATGAAGATCCTGTAGGATCTTACAACAAATTTTGTAGTATTCTAAATAATCTAAAAGATGAATGTGTTCCCAAATTGAGATATGGTACAAAAAAGAAAGATAATAAAGCCCCTGCTCCATGGTGGAATGACATTTGTGCAAAGGCGGTAAAGGATTGTAAATTAGCTTTAGGTATTTACCGCCGGAATTTAAATATGGAAAATTATCTTAACTATAAAAAAATGGAAGCTAAAAAAAAGAGGATTATCAAAGAGGAAAAAAGGAAAAGTTGGAAAAATTTATGCACTACGTTTAATAGATACACTCCCATTAGCAGAATAATGAATTTTATAAAAAGATTTAATCGCTTAAAAATAGGTTCTAACAGTAAAAATGATAGTTTTATACCAGAATTTTTTGATAAATTTACAAAGACCGAAGTTGAAAATGTTACTTGTTTAGAAAATTTATTTGCTAAAACAAAAGAAGATAAAAATAATGAATTTCTTCTAAAACAATTTAGTTGGGATGAATTTAATAGTGCTTTACTGTCAAGAAAAGATTCGACACCTGGTTTAGATGACTTTCCGTATTTAATGATTAAAAAGTTACATAAAGTAGCACAATTAGTCCTTCTAAATATATACAATCTTTTATGGTCATTTCAAGTTGTTCCTGAATCGTGGAAAACACAATGTATTCTTCCAATTTTAAAAAATAACAAACCAATTCAAGATCATAACTCTTATCGACCTATCTCTCTCACTTCTTGTGTAGGGAAAATATTTGAACACATGATTAAAGTAAGGTTGGATTATTTTGTAGAAATAAATTCTTTATTACCTGATTATCAACTAGGTTTTAGAAGAGGTAAAAGTGCAGTTGAAGGCTTCGTTTCAGTCATTGCCGACATTAAAAAGTCTATCCTGGCACACTCTAATGCAATCTGTGTATTTCTGGATGTTGAGGGTGCATATGATAATGTGAACCTGTTTCAATTGATCAGAGTTTTAAGTGAATTAAAAATACCTGGTAAGCTGTTAAGATGGATATTTAATTATTTGTATAATCGTACTGTATATGTAAAATTTAATAATATTATACATGGGCCTAAGTATGCACATAAAGGATTAATGCAAGGTGCTATCTTATCACCAATTTTATACAATCTTTACACTTCTCAGATCCAAAATTATATAAAAGAAAATAATATAAATATCATACAATATGCAGATGATTTGGTTATGTATTCTATTAATCAAAATATAAATATAGCTAAATGTAGTATAAACCAAGGTCTTAGTCAATTGCAAAATTTTTATCATAATAAACTTAAATTAAATATCAATTCTTCCAAAAGTTCTGTTATGTTATTCGGAAAATCAAATTGTAATGTTCAAGTTAAATATAACTGCGAAAACATCCCTATTGTAAAGGAAAAAAAATTCCTTGGTGTAATTATAGATAAGAAACTTAATTTTAATAGCCATATTGATTGTATATGTAAAAGAGCTTATAAAAGAATCAATATATTAAGATATTTAGCAGGAGTTTTTTGGGGTGCTGATGCAAAGATTCTTAGTATTTTATATAAAAGCATTGTAAGAAGCCACTTTGATTATAGTTGTATTGCCTATATAAATGCTAGTCCATCTCTGCTAAAGAAACTAGACATTATACAGAATAGGGCATTAAGAATAATTACTGGAGCTATGAAATCTACACCAATTAACTCAATGGAAATTGAAACAGGTATTCCTCCTTTAATATTAAGACGATTGATGTTAGCCCAGAAGTTTTTTCTAAAAATGCTGGCAATAAACTCTTCTTTACCTGTTAGGAAGTTAATGTTAGCAGAAGAATTATCGAGTGCTATAGTGTCTTCTAATATTATTAACGCTCAATCAATAAATTCTGCAATGCTTCCGCAAATGTCAGCTATTTTACATTTAACGATAAATATATCAAAGTCTATTTATTCTAGCTCTCTATGGCCTGTTTATGAATATAAATTTGAAAGTACTTTGGAAAGAAATTTTACAATTATTTTAGATATTAATAGTAAATCGGAATTGCTTAGATTATTAGATCTCAAAAATGATTTTTGTAAAATTTATACTGACGGATCGAAAAACACCCAAGAAGTTAAAGCAGCATTTTTCGACAGTAATTTAGACTGTACAAAATGTGTTTTGTTAAACAATAATTGTTCAATTTTTACTGCGGAATGTTACGCAATTTATATGGCATTATTATATGTAAATTCCAGTAGCAATATTAGAAATGTTATTATTATTAGCGATAGTAAAAGCGCTTTATTATCTATAAACAGTTGTAAATTAACCTTTAAAACAAATTATTTAGTATTTAAGATAAGAAATTTACTGTACAATTTAAATGCGAGAAATGTTAACGTTGTGCTAGTCTGGGTACCCTCCCACAGAGGAATTGCAGGTAACGAAATAGCTGATCAAGCTGCAAGAGATGGATATGATGAGGACCACAGAGATGTTGTTAAAACTCCTTTCTCTGATTACTTCCCAAACATCAAAGACGGGATTAATAGACTTTGGAAAGATTATTGGACTCTAACAAATCAGAATAAAGGACAATGGTACGCTAAAATTCAAAAAGTCTTCAATACTAAGCCCTGGTATAATAACATCAGCTATGATTCAAGAAAATTTATCTCCATAATTACTAGAATGAGATTTGGACATTGTCTTACTCCATCTCATCTTTTCAAATTAAAAATAATTCAAGACCCTAAGTGCACTAAATGCAATGAGCCATACGCTGACTTAAACCATATTATTTTTAAATGCGAGTCATTGAAGATACATAGATTAATCCTGGCTTCGGACATAAATAACATCTGCGCAGAAAATAAAATAAATATTCCCCGCCGCCCAGAAGATATACTAGCTAATCCAAGATTTTTTAAACCATTATTCAAGTTTATACGTTCGTCGATAGAGAAGATATAACAAAGGAAAAATTGGAAATGTAGAAGATTTTGTGTATAATTATATAATATTAATGTTTTAGTTTAAGACTTTAAGTTGTAAAGATTTGTACAGTTTAGAGCGAAGGACTTGTATCCAGCTCTCAATAAATTAAAAAAAAAAAAAAAAAAGTATCATATGTGGAGATTCTCTTTTGGCGGGAAGAGAAACGCGCCTTTTTTTAAATCGTCCCAGAAATAAAATTGAATTTTATAGTATTTTTAATTAAACTTAATAGTTAAATAATAAAAATGCAAATAGAAAGCGATGGAGATGAGGAGGAAAGATCTGTGAAGTCAACATCCAGCAAAAAACGAAAAATTAGGACACCAGTAACCATCGATAAGTATAAGCCATATATTAAAAATGCATACACAAGACAATATCCCGATAATAGCTCTAATGGGGAATTTATAGTTTATGTAGAACATAAAGATATGGAAATAAAACTTGGTAATATGAATCCCTTGAACCTCTCTAAATATTTTAAAAATATCAAGGGGGTTCATGAACGAGCAAGAATTAATGCAAATAAAATTAAAATATCTTTCAAGCAAGCAGCTTTAGCCAATGATTTCCTGAAATCCCGATGTTTATTAGATCATAACTTAAGAGCATATATTCCTGCATCCTCTGTGGAAAGGGTAGGCGTTATTAGGTACATTCCTAAAGAAATAGGAAACATAGAACTGTTTGAAAAAATTTGTTGTGACAGAGATGTCATTGGTGTTCGAAGATTTATGAAACGAGAAAAAGACTATTTAAACCCATTAACAACCGTATCCATAACATTTTCGGGTACTTCTCTACCTGAATATATTTTATTAGACGGATGGAGATATAAAGTACACACTTATATTCCTCCGGTGTTACAATGTTTTAAATGCTTAAAATTCAATCACTCAGCTAAAGTATGCCGTAGTGAACAGGTTTGTTCTAAATGCTCGGAAAATCATTCATACAAAGATTGTAGTTCTGAAACATTAAAATGTACAAATTGTTCTGGAAATCATCTAGCTATTTCAAAAGATTGTCCAATAAAAGCAGCTAGAATATTAAAAAATAGACAATCTTATGCAATGGCTACTTTAAATAGAGATTTTATTAACTTTCCAGCTCTTCCTAAAACTAACATTCAGAAATACACAGGAAAATTTGACAATAATAAAAATAAAGAATTAGAGTATGTTCCATCAAAATCAAATAACTTTAATATTTCAGATATTATAAATAATACAAAATTCATGAATTCGATAATAAAAACTTTAGTAGCATTAGGAAATTCTGAATCTATTAAGACCACATCTCATATTAAGGAAATTTTAATTAAAAATTTAGCTGAATAATGGATATTTTAAAATTAGTACAACATAATATACAAAGTATTAATAATAAAAAACCTTTGTTACAAACACTTTTATTTGAAAATGAAATAGATATATGTTTATTAAATGAAACATGGTTAAAAAGTTCCCAATCACACTTTTACATGTCTGGCTATGATTTTATTTTTAAAAATGCTGAAAATGAACATGGTGGTGTAGCCTTTTTAATTAAAAGTTCAATAAAATATGTCCAACTTTCTACTCCAAATTTCCAAGATGTTCAAACAATTGCCATTTCTGTTGATACAAAAGTAGGTCCTCTAACTATTCTGTGTGTATATTGTCCACCTAAAAATAAAATTAATATGTCAAAATTAAAAAATATTATAACCAGTCTCCCTAAACCATATATAATATCAGGTGATTTTAATGCACATCATGTAGCATTTGGATGCACTTTAACTAGAACAAGGGGTAAAAATCTATATGATTTGATAGATGACTTAAATTTATGTATTCTTAATACCGGTAGTGCCACTACTGTACGTAGGCCAAATGACAATATATCGGCCATTGATGTCACTTTAGTTAGTCCAGAGTTAGTACCCTTATGCGATTGGTATGTTGGTGAGGATCCATTAGGTAGCTATCATTACCCAACATTTACTAATATAATTGCATCTCCAAATACCTATGAGATTAATAAAAATTTAAATAAATATATGTATAATAAAGCTAACTGGGAAAAATACTATTTTCTCTCAGAAAGTCATTTCAATAATTTTAAGATATCCAATGAAGATCCTGTAGGATCTTACAACAAATTTTGTAGTATTCTAAATAATCTAAAAGATGAATGTGTTCCCAAATTGAGATATGGTACAAAAAAGAAAGATAATAAAGCCCCTGCTCCATGGTGGAATGACATTTGTGCAAAGGCGGTAAAGGATTGTAAATTAGCTTTAGGTATTTACCGCCGGAATTTAAATATGGAAAATTATCTTAACTATAAAAAAATGGAAGCTAAAAAAAAGAGGATTATCAAAGAGGAAAAAAGGAAAAGTTGGAAAAATTTATGCACTACGTTTAATAGATACACTCCCATTAGCAGAATAATGAATTTTATAAAAAGATTTAATCGCTTAAAAATAGGTTCTAACAGTAAAAATGATAGTTTTATACCAGAATTTTTTGATAAATTTACAAAGACCGAAGTTGAAAATGTTACTTGTTTAGAAAATTTATTTGCTAAAACAAAAGAAGATAAAAATAATGAATTTCTTCTAAAACAATTTAGTTGGGATGAATTTAATAGTGCTTTACTGTCAAGAAAAGATTCGACACCTGGTTTAGATGACTTTCCGTATTTAATGATTAAAAAGTTACATAAAGTAGCACAATTAGTCCTTCTAAATATATACAATCTTTTATGGTCATTTCAAGTTGTTCCTGAATCGTGGAAAACACAATGTATTCTTCCAATTTTAAAAAATAACAAACCAATTCAAGATCATAACTCTTATCGACCTATCTCTCTCACTTCTTGTGTAGGGAAAATATTTGAACACATGATTAAAGTAAGGTTGGATTATTTTGTAGAAATAAATTCTTTATTACCTGATTATCAACTAGGTTTTAGAAGAGGTAAAAGTGCAGTTGAAGGCTTCGTTTCAGTCATTGCCGACATTAAAAAGTCTATCCTGGCACACTCTAATGCAATCTGTGTATTTCTGGATGTTGAGGGTGCATATGATAATGTGAACCTGTTTCAATTGATCAGAGTTTTAAGTGAATTAAAAATACCTGGTAAGCTGTTAAGATGGATATTTAATTATTTGTATAATCGTACTGTATATGTAAAATTTAATAATATTATACATGGGCCTAAGTATGCACATAAAGGATTAATGCAAGGTGCTATCTTATCACCAATTTTATACAATCTTTACACTTCTCAGATCCAAAATTATATAAAAGAAAATAATATAAATATCATACAATATGCAGATGATTTGGTTATGTATTCTATTAATCAAAATATAAATATAGCTAAATGTAGTATAAACCAAGGTCTTAGTCAATTGCAAAATTTTTATCATAATAAACTTAAATTAAATATCAATTCTTCCAAAAGTTCTGTTATGTTATTCGGAAAATCAAATTGTAATGTTCAAGTTAAATATAACTGCGAAAACATCCCTATTGTAAAGGAAAAAAAATTCCTTGGTGTAATTATAGATAAGAAACTTAATTTTAATAGCCATATTGATTGTATATGTAAAAGAGCTTATAAAAGAATCAATATATTAAGATATTTAGCAGGAGTTTTTTGGGGTGCTGATGCAAAGATTCTTAGTATTTTATATAAAAGCATTGTAAGAAGCCACTTTGATTATAGTTGTATTGCCTATATAAATGCTAGTCCATCTCTGCTAAAGAAACTAGACATTATACAGAATAGGGCATTAAGAATAATTACTGGAGCTATGAAATCTACACCAATTAACTCAATGGAAATTGAAACAGGTATTCCTCCTTTAATATTAAGACGATTGATGTTAGCCCAGAAGTTTTTTCTAAAAATGCTGGCAATAAACTCTTCTTTACCTGTTAGGAAGTTAATGTTAGCAGAAGAATTATCGAGTGCTATAGTGTCTTCTAATATTATTAACGCTCAATCAATAAATTCTGCAATGCTTCCGCAAATGTCAGCTATTTTACATTTAACGATAAATATATCAAAGTCTATTTATTCTAGCTCTCTATGGCCTGTTTATGAATATAAATTTGAAAGTACTTTGGAAAGAAATTTTACAATTATTTTAGATATTAATAGTAAATCGGAATTGCTTAGATTATTAGATCTCAAAAATGATTTTTGTAAAATTTATACTGACGGATCGAAAAACACCCAAGAAGTTAAAGCAGCATTTTTCGACAGTAATTTAGACTGTACAAAATGTGTTTTGTTAAACAATAATTGTTCAATTTTTACTGCGGAATGTTACGCAATTTATATGGCATTATTATATGTAAATTCCAGTAGCAATATTAGAAATGTTATTATTATTAGCGATAGTAAAAGCGCTTTATTATCTATAAACAGTTGTAAATTAACCTTTAAAACAAATTATTTAGTATTTAAGATAAGAAATTTACTGTACAATTTAAATGCGAGAAATGTTAACGTTGTGCTAGTCTGGGTACCCTCCCACAGAGGAATTGCAGGTAACGAAATAGCTGATCAAGCTGCAAGAGATAGATATGATGAGGACCACAGAGATGTTGTTAGAACTCCTTTCTCTGATTACTTCCCAAACATCAAAGACGGGATTAATAGACTTTGGAAAGATTATTGGACTCTAACAAATCAGAATAAAGGACAATGGTACGCTAAAATTCAAAAAGTCTTCAATACTAAGCCCTGGTATAATAACATCAGCTATGATTCAAGAAAATTTATCTCCATAATTACTAGAATGAGATTTGGACATTGTCTTACTCCATCTCATCTTTTCAAATTAAAAATAATTCAAGACCCTAAGTGCACTAAATGCAATGAGCCATACGCTGACTTAAACCATATTATTTTTAAATGCGAGTCATTGAAGATACATAGATTAATCCTGGCTTCGGACATAAATAACATCTGCGCAGAAAATAAAATAAATATTCCCCGCCGCCCAGAAGATATACTAGCTAATCCAAGATTTTTTAAACCATTATTCAAGTTTATACGTTCGTCAATAGAGAAGATATAACAAAGGAAAAATTGGAAATGTAGAAGATTTTGTGTATAATTATATAATATTAATGTTTTAGTTTAAGACTTTAAGTTGTAAAGATTTGTACAGTTTAGAGCGAAGGACTTGTATCCAGCTCTCAATAAATTAAAAAAAAAAAAGTATCATATGTCTGGAGATTCTCTTTTGGCGGGAAGAGAAACGCGCCTTTTTTTAAATCGTCCCAGAAATAAAATTGAATTTTATAGTATTTTTAATTAAACTTAATAGTTAAATAATAAAAATGCAAATAGAAAGCGATGGAGATGAGGAGGAAAGATCTGTGAAGTCAACATCCAGCAAAAAACGAAAAATTAGGACACCAGTAACCATCGATAAGTATAAGCCATATATTAAAAATGCATACACAAGACAATATCCCGATAATAGCTCTAATGGGGAATTTATAGTTTATGTAGAACATAAAGATATGGAAATAAAACTTGGTAATATGAATCCCTTGAACCTCTCTAAATATTTTAAAAATATCAAGGGGGTTCATGAACGAGCAAGAATTAATGCAAATAAAATTAAAATATCTTTCAAGCAAGCAGCTTTAGCCAATGATTTCCTGAAATCCCGATGTTTATTAGATCATAACTTAAGAGCATATATTCCTGCATCCTCTGTGGAAAGGGTAGGCGTTATTAGGTACATTCCTAAAGAAATAGGAAACATAGAACTGTTTGAAAAAATTTGTTGTGACAGAGATGTCATTGGTGTTCGAAGATTTATGAAACGAGAAAAAGACTATTTAAACCCATTAACAACCGTATCCATAACATTTTCGGGTACTTCTCTACCTGAATATATTTTATTAGACGGATGGAGATATAAAGTACACACTTATATTCCTCCGGTGTTACAATGTTTTAAATGCTTAAAATTCAATCACTCAGCTAAAGTATGCCGTAGTGAACAGGTTTGTTCTAAATGCTCGGAAAATCATTCATACAAAGATTGTAGTTCTGAAACATTAAAATGTACAAATTGTTCTGGAAATCATCTAGCTATTTCAAAAGATTGTCCAATAAAAGCAGCTAGAATATTAAAAAATAGACAATCTTATGCAATGGCTACTTTAAATAGAGATTTTATTAACTTTCCAGCTCTTCCTAAAACTAACATTCAGAAATACACAGGAAAATTTGACAATAATAAAAATAAAGAATTAGAGTATGTTCCATCAAAATCAAATAACTTTAATATTTCAGATATTATAAATAATACAAAATTCATGAATTCGATAATAAAAACTTTAGTAGCATTAGGAAATTCTGAATCTATTAAGACCACATCTCATATTAAGGAAATTTTAATTAAAAATTTAGCTGAATAATGGATATTTTAAAATTAGTACAACATAATATACAAAGTATTAATAATAAAAAACCTTTGTTACAAACACTTTTATTTGAAAATGAAATAGATATATGTTTATTAAATGAAACATGGTTAAAAAGTTCCCAATCACACTTTTACATGTCTGGCTATGATTTTATTTTTAAAAATGCTGAAAATGAACATGGTGGTGTAGCCTTTTTAATTAAAAGTTCAATAAAATATGTCCAACTTTCTACTCCAAATTTCCAAGATGTTCAAACAATTGCCATTTCTGTTGATACAAAAGTAGGTCCTCTAACTATTCTGTGTGTATATTGTCCACCTAAAAATAAAATTAATATGTCAAAATTAAAAAATATTATAACCAGTCTCCCTAAACCATATATAATATCAGGTGATTTTAATGCACATCATGTAGCATTTGGATGCACTTTAACTAAAACAAGGGGTAAAAATCTATATGATTTGATAGATGACTTAAATTTATGTATTCTTAATACCGGTAGTGCCACTACTGTACGTAGGCCAAATGACAATATATCGGCCATTGATGTCACTTTAGTTAGTCCAGAGTTAGTACCCTTATGCGATTGGTATGTTGGTGAGGATCCATTAGGTAGCTATCATTACCCAACATTTACTAATATAATTGCATCTCCAAATACCTATGAGATTAATAAAAATTTAAATAAATATATGTATAATAAAGCTAACTGGGAAAAATACTATTTTCTCTCAGAAAGTCATTTCAATAATTTTAAGATATCCAATGAAGATCCTGTAGGATCTTACAACAAATTTTGTAGTATTCTAAATAATCTAAAAGATGAATGTGTTCCCAAATTGAGATATGGTACAAAAAAGAAAGATAATAAAGCCCCTGCTCCATGGTGGAATGACATTTGTGCAAAGGCGGTAAAGGATTGTAAATTAGCTTTAGGTATTTACCGCCGGAATTTAAATATGGAAAATTATCTTAACTATAAAAAAATGGAAGCTAAAAAAAAGAGGATTATCAAAGAGGAAAAAAGGAAAAGTTGGAAAAATTTATGCACTACGTTTAATAGATACACTCCCATTAGCAGAATAATGAATTTTATAAAAAGATTTAATCGCTTAAAAATAGGTTCTAACAGTAAAAATGATAGTTTTATACCAGAATTTTTTGATAAATTTACAAAGACCGAAGTTGAAAATGTTACTTGTTTAGAAAATTTATTTGCTAAAACAAAAGAAGATAAAAATAATGAATTTCTTCTAAAACAATTTAGTTGGGATGAATTTAATAGTGCTTTACTGTCAAGAAAAGATTCGACACCTGGTTTAGATGACTTTCCGTATTTAATGATTAAAAAGTTACATAAAGTAGCACAATTAGTCCTTCTAAATATATACAATCTTTTATGGTCATTTCAAGTTGTTCCTGAATCGTGGAAAACACAATGTATTCTTCCAATTTTAAAAAATAACAAACCAATTCAAGATCATAACTCTTATCGACCTATCTCTCTCACTTCTTGTGTAGGGAAAATATTTGAACACATGATTAAAGTAAGGTTGGATTATTTTGTAGAAATAAATTCTTTATTACCTGATTATCAACTAGGTTTTAGAAGAGGTAAAAGTGCAGTTGAAGGCTTCGTTTCAGTCATTGCCGACATTAAAAAGTCTATCCTGGCACACTCTAATGCAATCTGTGTATTTCTGGATGTTGAGGGTGCATATGATAATGTGAACCTGTTTCAATTGATCAGAGTTTTAAGTGAATTAAAAATACCTGGTAAGCTGTTAAGATGGATATTTAATTATTTGTATAATCGTACTGTATATGTAAAATTTAATAATATTATACATGGGCCTAAGTATGCACATAAAGGATTAATGCAAGGTGCTATCTTATCACCAATTTTATACAATCTTTACACTTCTCAGATCCAAAATTATATAAAAGAAAATAATATAAATATCATACAATATGCAGATGATTTGGTTATGTATTCTATTAATCAAAATATAAATATAGCTAAATGTAGTATAAACCAAGGTCTTAGTCAATTGCAAAATTTTTATCATAATAAACTTAAATTAAATATCAATTCTTCCAAAAGTTCTGTTATGTTATTCGGAAAATCAAATTGTAATGTTCAAGTTAAATATAACTGCGAAAACATCCCTATTGTAAAGGAAAAAAAATTCCTTGGTGTAATTATAGATAAGAAACTTAATTTTAATAGCCATATTGATTGTATATGTAAAAGAGCTTATAAAAGAATCAATATATTAAGATATTTAGCAGGAGTTTTTTGGGGTGCTGATGCAAAGATTCTTAGTATTTTATATAAAAGCATTGTAAGAAGCCACTTTGATTATAGTTGTATTGCCTATATAAATGCTAGTCCATCTCTGCTAAAGAAACTAGACATTATACAGAATAGGGCATTAAGAATAATTACTGGAGCTATGAAATCTACACCAATTAACTCAATGGAAATTGAAACAGGTATTCCTCCTTTAATATTAAGACGATTGATGTTAGCCCAGAAGTTTTTTCTAAAAATGCTGGCAATAAACTCTTCTTTACCTGTTAGGAAGTTAATGTTAGCAGAAGAATTATCGAGTGCTATAGTGTCTTCTAATATTATTAACGCTCAATCAATAAATTCTGCAATGCTTCCGCAAATGTCAGCTATTTTACATTTAACGATAAATATATCAAAGTCTATTTATTCTAGCTCTCTATGGCCTGTTTATGAATATAAATTTGAAAGTACTTTGGAAAGAAATTTTACAATTATTTTAGATATTAATAGTAAATCGGAATTGCTTAGATTATTAGATCTCAAAAATGATTTTTGTAAAATTTATACTGACGGATCGAAAAACACCCAAGAAGTTAAAGCAGCATTTTTCGACAGTAATTTAGACTGTACAAAATGTGTTTTGTTAAACAATAATTGTTCAATTTTTACTGCGGAATGTTACGCAATTTATATGGCATTATTATATGTAAATTCCAGTAGCAATATTAGAAATGTTATTATTATTAGCGATAGTAAAAGCGCTTTATTATTTATAAACAGTTGTAAATTAACCTTTAAAACAAATTATTTAGTATTTAAGATAAGAAATTTACTGTACAATTTAAATGCGAGAAATGTTAACGTTGTGCTAGTCTGGGTACCCTCCCACAGAGGAATTGCAGGTAACGAAATAGCTGATCAAGCTGCAAGAGATAGATATGATGAGGACCACAGAGATGTTGTTAGAACTCCTTTCTCTGATTACTTCCCAAACATCAAAGACGGGATTAATAGACTTTGGAAAGATTATTGGACTCTAACAAATCAGAATAAAGGACAATGGTACGCTAAAATTCAAAAAGTCTTCAATACTAAGCCCTGGTATAATAACATCAGCTATGATTCAAGAAAATTTATCTCCATAATTACTAGAATGAGATTTGGACATTGTCTTACTCCATCTCATCTTTTCAAATTAAAAATAATTCAAGACCCTAAGTGCACTAAATGCAATGAGCCATACGCTGACTTAAACCATATTATTTTTAAATGCGAGTCATTGAAGATACATAGATTAATCCTGGCTTCGGACATAAATAACATCTGCGCAGAAAATAAAATAAATATTCCCCGCCGCCCAGAAGATATACTAGCTAATCCAAGATTTTTTAAACCATTATTCAAGTTTATACGTTCGTCAATAGAGAAGATATAACAAAGGAAAAATTGGAAATGTAGAAGATTTTGTGTATAATTATATAATATTAATGTTTTAGTTTAAGACTTTAAGTTGTAAAGATTTGTACAGTTTAGAGCGAAGGACTTGTATCCAGCTCTCAATAAATTAAAAAAAAAAAAGTATCATATGTCTGGAGATTCTCTTTTGGCGGGAAGAGAAACGCGCCTTTTTTTAAATCGTCCCAGAAATAAAATTGAATTTTATAGTATTTTTAATTAAACTTAATAGTTAAATAATAAAAATGCAAATAGAAAGCGATGGAGATGAGGAGGAAAGATCTGTGAAGTCAACATCCAGCAAAAAACGAAAAATTAGGACACCAGTAACCATCGATAAGTATAAGCCATATATTAAAAATGCATACACAAGACAATATCCCGATAATAGCTCTAATGGGGAATTTATAGTTTATGTAGAACATAAAGATATGGAAATAAAACTTGGTAATATGAATCCCTTGAACCTCTCTAAATATTTTAAAAATATCAAGGGGGTTCATGAACGAGCAAGAATTAATGCAAATAAAATTAAAATATCTTTCAAGCAAGCAGCTTTAGCCAATGATTTCCTGAAATCCCGATGTTTATTAGATCATAACTTAAGAGCATATATTCCTGCATCCTCTGTGGAAAGGGTAGGCGTTATTAGGTACATTCCTAAAGAAATAGGAAACATAGAACTGTTTGAAAAAATTTGTTGTGACAGAGATGTCATTGGTGTTCGAAGATTTATGAAACGAGAAAAAGACTATTTAAACCCATTAACAACCGTATCCATAACATTTTCGGGTACTTCTCTACCTGAATATATTTTATTAGACGGATGGAGATATAAAGTACACACTTATATTCCTCCGGTGTTACAATGTTTTAAATGCTTAAAATTCAATCACTCAGCTAAAGTATGCCGTAGTGAACAGGTTTGTTCTAAATGCTCGGAAAATCATTCATACAAAGATTGTAGTTCTGAAACATTAAAATGTACAAATTGTTCTGGAAATCATCTAGCTATTTCAAAAGATTGTCCAATAAAAGCAGCTAGAATATTAAAAAATAGACAATCTTATGCAATGGCTACTTTAAATAGAGATTTTATTAACTTTCCAGCTCTTCCTAAAACTAACATTCAGAAATACACAGGAAAATTTGACAATAATAAAAATAAAGAATTAGAGTATGTTCCATCAAAATCAAATAACTTTAATATTTCAGATATTATAAATAATACAAAATTCATGAATTCGATAATAAAAACTTTAGTAGCATTAGGAAATTCTGAATCTATTAAGACCACATCTCATATTAAGGAAATTTTAATTAAAAATTTAGCTGAATAATGGATATTTTAAAATTAGTACAACATAATATACAAAGTATTAATAATAAAAAACCTTTGTTACAAACACTTTTATTTGAAAATGAAATAGATATATGTTTATTAAATGAAACATGGTTAAAAAGTTCCCAATCACACTTTTACATGTCTGGCTATGATTTTATTTTTAAAAATGCTGAAAATGAACATGGTGGTGTAGCCTTTTTAATTAAAAGTTCAATAAAATATGTCCAACTTTCTACTCCAAATTTCCAAGATGTTCAAACAATTGCCATTTCTGTTGATACAAAAGTAGGTCCTCTAACTATTCTGTGTGTATATTGTCCACCTAAAAATAAAATTAATATGTCAAAATTAAAAAATATTATAACCAGTCTCCCTAAACCATATATAATATCAGGTGATTTTAATGCACATCATGTAGCATTTGGATGCACTTTAACTAAAACAAGGGGTAAAAATCTATATGATTTGATAGATGACTTAAATTTATGTATTCTTAATACCGGTAGTGCCACTACTGTACGTAGGCCAAATGACAATATATCGGCCATTGATGTCACTTTAGTTAGTCCAGAGTTAGTACCCTTATGCGATTGGTATGTTGGTGAGGATCCATTAGGTAGCTATCATTACCCAACATTTACTAATATAATTGCATCTCCAAATACCTATGAGATTAATAAAAATTTAAATAAATATATGTATAATAAAGCTAACTGGGAAAAATACTATTTTCTCTCAGAAAGTCATTTCAATAATTTTAAGATATCCAATGAAGATCCTGTAGGATCTTACAACAAATTTTGTAGTATTCTAAATAATCTAAAAGATGAATGTGTTCCCAAATTGAGATATGGTACAAAAAAGAAAGATAATAAAGCCCCTGCTCCATGGTGGAATGACATTTGTGCAAAGGCGGTAAAGGATTGTAAATTAGCTTTAGGTATTTACCGCCGGAATTTAAATATGGAAAATTATCTTAACTATAAAAAAATGGAAGCTAAAAAAAAGAGGATTATCAAAGAGGAAAAAAGGAAAAGTTGGAAAAATTTATGCACTACGTTTAATAGATACACTCCCATTAGCAGAATAATGAATTTTATAAAAAGATTTAATCGCTTAAAAATAGGTTCTAACAGTAAAAATGATAGTTTTATACCAGAATTTTTTGATAAATTTACAAAGACCGAAGTTGAAAATGTTACTTGTTTAGAAAATTTATTTGCTAAAACAAAAGAAGATAAAAATAATGAATTTCTTCTAAAACAATTTAGTTGGGATGAATTTAATAGTGCTTTACTGTCAAGAAAAGATTCGACACCTGGTTTAGATGACTTTCCGTATTTAATGATTAAAAAGTTACATAAAGTAGCACAATTAGTCCTTCTAAATATATACAATCTTTTATGGTCATTTCAAGTTGTTCCTGAATCGTGGAAAACACAATGTATTCTTCCAATTTTAAAAAATAACAAACCAATTCAAGATCATAACTCTTATCGACCTATCTCTCTCACTTCTTGTGTAGGGAAAATATTTGAACACATGATTAAAGTAAGGTTGGATTATTTTGTAGAAATAAATTCTTTATTACCTGATTATCAACTAGGTTTTAGAAGAGGTAAAAGTGCAGTTGAAGGCTTCGTTTCAGTCATTGCCGACATTAAAAAGTCTATCCTGGCACACTCTAATGCAATCTGTGTATTTCTGGATGTTGAGGGTGCATATGATAATGTGAACCTGTTTCAATTGATCAGAGTTTTAAGTGAATTAAAAATACCTGGTAAGCTGTTAAGATGGATATTTAATTATTTGTATAATCGAACTGTATATGTAAAATTTAATAATATTATACATGGGCCTAAGTATGCACATAAAGGATTAATGCAAGGTGCTATCTTATCACCAATTTTATACAATCTTTACACTTCTCAGATCCAAAATTATATAAAAGAAAATAATATAAATATCATACAATATGCAGATGATTTGGTTATGTATTCTATTAATCAAAATATAAATATAGCTAAATGTAGTATAAACCAAGGTCTTAGTCAATTGCAAAATTTTTATCATAATAAACTTAAATTAAATATCAATTCTTCCAAAAGTTCTGTTATGTTATTCGGAAAATCAAATTGTAATGTTCAAGTTAAATATAACTGCGAAAACATCCCTATTGTAAAGGAAAAAAAATTCCTTGGTGTAATTATAGATAAGAAACTTAATTTTAATAGCCATATTGATTGTATATGTAAAAGAGCTTATAAAAGAATCAATATATTAAGATATTTAGCAGGAGTTTTTTGGGGTGCTGATGCAAAGATTCTTAGTATTTTATATAAAAGCATTGTAAGAAGCCACTTTGATTATAGTTGTATTGCCTATATAAATGCTAGTCCATCTCTGCTAAAGAAACTAGACATTATACAGAATAGGGCATTAAGAATAATTACTGGAGCTATGAAATCTACACCAATTAACTCAATGGAAATTGAAACAGGTATTCCTCCTTTAATATTAAGACGATTGATGTTAGCCCAGAAGTTTTTTCTAAAAATGCTGGCAATAAACTCTTCTTTACCTGTTAGGAAGTTAATGTTAGCAGAAGAATTATCGAGTGCTATAGTGTCTTCTAATATTATTAACGCTCAATCAATAAATTCTGCAATGCTTCCGCAAATGTCAGCTATTTTACATTTAACGATAAATATATCAAAGTCTATTTATTCTAGCTCTCTATGGCCTGTTTATGAATATAAATTTGAAAGTACTTTGGAAAGAAATTTTACAATTATTTTAGATATTAATAGTAAATCGGAATTGCTTAGATTATTAGATCTCAAAAATGATTTTTGTAAAATTTATACTGACGGATCGAAAAACACCCAAGAAGTTAAAGCAGCATTTTTCGACAGTAATTTAGACTGTACAAAATGTGTTTTGTTAAACAATAATTGTTCAATTTTTACTGCGGAATGTTACGCAATTTATATGGCATTATTATATGTAAATTCCAGTAGCAATATTAGAAATGTTATTATTATTAGCGATAGTAAAAGCGCTTTATTATCTATAAACAGTTGTAAATTAACCTTTAAAACAAATTATTTAGTATTTAAGATAAGAAATTTACTGTACAATTTAAATGCGAGAAATGTTAACGTTGTGCTAGTCTGGGTACCCTCCCACAGAGGAATTGCAGGTAACGAAATAGCTGATCAAGCTGCAAGAGATGGATATGATGAGGACCACAGAGATGTTGTTAAAACTCCTTTCTCTGATTACTTCCCAAACATCAAAGACGGGATTAATAGACTTTGGAAAGATTATTGGACTCTAACAAATCAGAATAAAGGACAATGGTACGCTAAAATTCAAAAAGTCTTCAATACTAAGCCCTGGTATAATAACATCAGCTATGATTCAAGAAAATTTATCTCCATAATTACTAGAATGAGATTTGGACATTGTCTTACTCCATCTCATCTTTTCAAATTAAAAATAATTCAAGACCCTAAGTGCACTAAATGCAATGAGCCATACGCTGACTTAAACCATATTATTTTTAAATGCGAGTCATTGAAGATACATAGATTAATCCTGGCTTCGGACATAAATAACATGTGCGCAGAAAATAAGATAAATATTCCCCGCCGCCCAGAAGATATACTAGCTAATCCAAGATTTTTTAAACCATTATTCAAGTTTATACGTTCGTCAATAGAGAAGATATAACAAAGGAAAAATTGGAAATGTAGAAGATTTTGTGTATAATTATATAATATTAATGTTTTAGTTTAAGACTTTAAGTTGTAAAGATTTGTACAGTTTAGAGCGAAGGACTTGTATCCAGCTCTCAATAAATTAAAAAAAAAAAAAAAAAAAAAAAAAAGTATCATATGTCTCATCTGTCAAGTGTCAATATTACGAGTTAAATACGCGGTTCTTTTGATTTCTTACGATTTATTCATTAAATATTTATCATAAAAACTAGTGCAAATTAATAAAAAATATTTTAAGTATATATTTTAATATGTGTAGTTTAAAACCATGAGTTTTTTCAATATAAAATGTTAAAATCAGTTTTTCAATATCATGTGAAGTTAATATAACCTTGTAGGTTAAAAAAAAATCTCAAAGCTATTATTTACGCTCATTTCTTATTAGTGCTTTGGAGGCCAAGGTAATTTTAATACGGAAACGTTTTTTTTTTATATTTATATAATAATTACTGAATGTTCTGAATTAATTTATAATTTATTCTTGATCAGCATGTTACGTCATAAATACAAAATATCTAACAAAATATACAGATTATTATGAAAATTATTGAGGAAAATGATTTTTTTTTGTTTCCAATTAAAAAACAAAGTGTTCAAAGCGCATGTGTAAATGGTGCAATTTTATTCAATACCTGTTTTACATAGTGAATCATTTATTTACCTTTAACAACAGGAAAAAATATGTATTTATTATAATTATTATAATAACATAATTATCTTATGTTACATGTATAACTGGAAATAAGAAAATTTTGCTATAGGAAATAAAAAACCTGTTATATCTACTTTGAAATGGTAGCAAAAAAGTGCCTTAACATTACATATTTAGAATGCAGTATTTATAAGTTTTTATGTCATTTGTTATTAAATACAAATAGTTTTAATGTGCTAATAGTGCAGTTTTGTGTAAAATTCGTTTTACATAGTAAATAATAAATAATAATATTATAAATGTGCAAGTTTGTGAGTCTGTACGGATGTTTGTTACTCTTTCACGCCAGAACGGCTGAACGGATCAGGATGATATTTGGCACAGAGATAGATTATAGTCTGGAATAACACATAGGTTTATCAATTACTTTTTTGAGTGCCTAATATTTTGGCACTTTACATTTAAAAACAAGTATAACCGTTACCATAGTGCTCTTTATGGTACTGAAATATCGGGAACTCTCAAAAGTTATAAACATGCTAAATATAGTAGTATCATTAGTAAATAATTGAAGCTTTAATTTGTTACAGGAAAATGCTGTACCCGATATTAAAAACCTACAAACCAATTATAAAACATGCCATAAGACAGTTAACGAAGCAACACAAATCTACCTCGTTCAAATATTTATATATAAATAACCAAAGAAACTTAAATATAAGAATATACTCAACTCAAAGTGATCATCATAGACAAAAAGCTGTTATAGAGACTTCAGCGCCTAAGTTAGTCATAGAGAAATTGAATGAGAAAGTGTTGCCAGGCGGTAAATCAAGTTTACAATTGGTATGGAAAGATAAAATAGATCCGTATATAAAATTATCAAGATGGGACAGACCTATCGGTAAGTTTTTATAATAATCTATGTTTTAATAATAGATCTCTATGTTTTAAAGACAGATTCTCACTTATATTGTTTTTTTAAAGTGAAAACTTGTATAGGCAGGTTTGTTTGGATGGGGAGTAAATTCATGTAAGTCGTCGTTGACATGGTCACGTGATGTGTTAACGCTAACACTCAGGATCAAAGAATCACCCGTTCGGCTAAACTGTAGATTGCCTGAAAATTTCATCAAAATCGCTCCAGCCGTTTTGGGAGTCCATAGATAGGGAACAAACAGACACACATTGATTTATATATAACTAGCGACTACCCTCGCTTCGCTCAGTTGCGTCCCTAGATACGTTTTAATTTTTTTGAGCAGAACCCTAATTCTTTATCAAAAATAAAAATAGCCTAAGTTACTCCTTATAACATCAGCTATCTGCCAGTGAATGTCCCTTCAAAATTAGTCCAGCCGTTACAGATATTAATCGGAACAAACAACAACTGTTACATTGATATTACAAACAGACGCTTAAATTTTATTCATCTGTATAGATTATAGATTGTGCTTTATTTCTTCGTAACCCAATACATTATTAAATTTCTTTTTCAGGTGTATACCTCCTGTACTGGCCGTGTTCTTGGTCGATAGCACTAGGTTCTATCCCGGGGACTGTGCCTCTATCCTCAACACTTCAGACTGCCGCTTTGTTCCTGATAGGCGCAGGGTTGATGAGGGGTGCGGGATGTACTATCAATGATCTCTGGGATAGGGATGTGGATGCAAAGGTGAGGGATTTGTGGATATCAGTCTTACGTACACACATACATTTTGAGAAAATTATTATAAAACAAGCGACTCACCCTCGCTTTACTTCGGGTTTATCCCTAGATAAAAACAAATCTATCCCACAGGAACCATACTTTTTCTGGGATGATATATACATATATGATATATAGCCTATAGTCTGTCTCGGTTAACGGGCTGTCTAATGCAAAAAGAATTTTTCAAATCAGATTAGTAGTTCCTGAGATTAGCGCGTTCAACCAAACAAACAAACAAACTTCAGCTTTATAATATTTATATACATTTTGTGGGTAGATAACGTCTGTAACAACTGTGGTTTTTGATACGTCTAAAACCTCAGTCTATCCCGTGACCATGTGCACTGTAAAGCATTCGACACGTCGGGAACCAAAAATCTAAATAAAAAATAAACGGCGACAAAATCTGAAAAGATACCTATATTTAAAACTAGCGACTCACGCTCGCTTCGCTTCGGGTTCGTCCCTAAGCAAAAACAAAGCTATCTCACGGGAACCGTAAATTTTTCCGGGATGATATATAGCCTATAGCCTTCCTCAGTTAACGGGCTATCTAATGCAAAAAGAATTTTTCAAATCGGATTAGTAGTTCCTGAGATTAGCGCGTTCAACCAAACAAACAAACAAACTCTTTAGCTTTATAATATTAGTATAGATAAATGAAGAATTTTTTTTTTCAGGTAGAAAGAACTAAAAACAGACCCTTAGTGTCAGGAGCGATCAGTGGGAAGCAAGCGGTTGGGTTTTTAGCTTTACAATTGAGTTTAGCCCTCGGAGTACTCCTACAGTTGAACTGTTACAGTGTTATTTTAGGTGCTAGTAGTATGGGTAAGTTAGCTTTTTAACCCCCAATACAAGGGATGATATAAGTTTAACGTGTGTGTCTGTCTGTGGCATTGTACCGCCTGAACAGATGAACTGACAGAAAGGTGAATTGATTGAGAGTGTTCTTAGCTTATAGCTGCAGGCTATCAGCTCTTTTCTAGAAGGTAAAAGGATGTGAACAACTTCCACAGATCTAATACATTTGAAACTTGGTATTCCGTTACTTCAATGACATTGCGACGATATGGTAACCTTGGCCTGATGCTGCAGCGTCAACTGGAATCTGCAAAATACTTAACCCCTCACTAAAATACTGCAGAAATATCGTGTTTATGCTCATTGATATGGTCTCAATGCATTCGCAATTATGATAATTGTATTCAGCCCTTTTTAACGTCCCACTGCTGGGGTTGGGCCTTCCCTTTGCAGGGGTATCATTGTTTTCCTTCACCGTAAGACAAGTGGTAATCATGTTGGAAATGATTTGCACATGAGAATATCAGAGTGAGACTCGGGATTTGAACCCGCTTCACTCAGTTACCCAAGCGAGCGCGTTACCACTGGGTTACCACTGCCTAATTAGGGTTCCGTACCCAAAGGGTAAAACGGGACTCCACTGTCCATCCGTCTGTCTGTCCGTCTGTCACCAGGCTGTATCTCATGAACCGTGATAGTTAGACAGTTGAGATTTTCACAGATGATGTGGTTCTGTTGCCGCTATAACAACAAATACTAAAAAAAAAAAAAAAAAAAATATTTAGCTTGGGCTCCCATACAACAGACATGATTTTTTTGCCGTTTTTATAGATAATGGTACGAGACCCTTCGTGCGCCAATCCGACTCGCACTTGGCCGGTTTAGTATAATTATAGTACAATTAATTAATTTTATTTCAGCTTTAGTGATAACATACCCGCTAGCAAAACGTTTCACGAACTACCCCCAAATATTTTTGGGGGCTACCTTCAATTGGGGGGCCTTACTGGGGTATTCAGCTATAACAGGATATATTGAGACGAGTGTCTGCCTTCCATTATACTTCTCTGCTTTGGCCTGGACTGTGTTATATGATACTATATATGCTCATCAGGTGAGGATATAGAAATTTTATTTATTTACTAGCACTAAGTACGTTTTAATTTTTTTGAGCGAGACCTTAATACTTTTTCTAAAATAAAAGTAGCCTAACTTACTTCTTATAATATCAGCTATCTGCCAGTGAAAGTCCCGTCTAAATCGGTCCAGCCGTTTCAGAGATTAGCCGGAACAAACAGACGCATAGACAAAAAAATTATAAATTGTGTTTTTCTTATAAGTACCGTATACAATTCCATATGCATTTAGTATGAAGCTGTTATTTTGATATTACATACAGACACTTCAATTTTATTTATCTGTATAGATAATAGTAGTCTAATAAATAAAAAAATAATCTATTCCAGGATAAAATAGACGATGCCAGGTTAGGAATAAAGTCGACAGCACTAACATTCGGTGAGCACACGAAGCCGGCTTTAACAGCGGCATTGGTCGCGAGTCTGACCGGATTCACAATAGCGGGACAGTCCGCTGAACTGGCGACACCGTATTATGTCGCGTTGGCGATGTACGCATTGCACGCTGGGAGACAGGTCAGTGAAGTTGGTGAAGTCGGTTGTGTCACAGTGAAGTCGCTGAAGTCGGTTATGTCATGGTGAAGTCGGTTGTGTCATTGTCTTGTCATGTTTGATTTTTTCTATCTTACTATATGTATAATCAGAAATCTCCAATTTACGGGATATATGTTGGCATATTTAGAGCATTATTTGTGTATAAAGTTTCATCAAAATCACTTCAATGGTTAACAAGTTATTGTGTAACAAAAATCTTCAAAAACATTCATATTCTAAATTAAAATAACGGTTTAAAATTATATTTTTACAGATATACACACTGAAACCTGATAATCCAGACGACTGTGCGAAGAAATTCAAATCTAATTCAATGGTAGGCTTTATTATTTTATTAGGCATTTTAGGAGGCGGTTTTCAACAATATATAGAGAATAGAAAAAGAAATCGAGGCAAAAAAAACACTGAAGTCATTAAAAGCTGTTTTTTCAGCTGAAATTGAAACCGACTTCAGTTGAAGTTTAATTATTGTATATAGTAATATGAAGTTGTGAACTTCAGTTTAAGTTGACTTCAGCGTGAAGTCCTGTGAATAATTAATTGAAGTTAAGAAACTTCAATTTGAATATGAATTTAAGATAAAATAAATATGGATGTCCAAATAATCGCCATATTTTAGTTCCCTTTTGGTTTTTAGGCTGTGATTTTGTTTTGTGACGTTACTTATTAGTTTTTAGTTCTAAGAATTCCTAAATATGTTATAATTGTTAGGGTGGAACGAAAAAAAAATATTTTATTGCTTTTCTTAGCTTAGGGGTAGAATTATCACTACATAGTATTAAACAAAGTCGCTTCCCGCTGTCTATCTGTCCCTATGTATGCTTACATCTTTAAAACTACGCAACGGATTTTGACACGTTTTTTTTTAATAGATAGAGTGATCTAAGAGGAAGGTTTATATGTATTATACATGCATAATATAGTACAGAAAAGCTGAGAAATTCAAAGATTTGTAATTCATACTAACCGTTTAAATGTACCTAGGGACGAACCCGAGCGAAGCGACGGTGAGTCGCTTGTAGTGTATAAAAAAAAAAACAAAATTACAGAAATAAAAAAAAATATTACTCAACATTTTGAGGTGTGCAACTGATTTTTAAAATAAATAATTAATTTAAATTTTTGGTTTGAATAAATTTTTTTTCGCGCGATCATGTTTGTAAACATATTTTAAGAATAAAAACGAGTAACATGTTATTTTTTCAACTTTTTTTAGAAATTGCCATAATGCAATATTACAGTAAAAGTTGGTTATAAAATTACTATATTCGTCAATTCTTGTATGTTTTCAAAGATGATCGCGCGAAAAAAATATTTTCTAATCAAACCAAATATTTAAATTTATTATTTTAAAAATCAGTGGGTCACCTCAAATTGTTCAGTAATTTTTTTTTTCTTAATTTCACAACTTTTAATACTTTCTTAAATTTACGCGAATATTTGTCATTTTAAATAAAACTATCTTTTCGGATTATTTCGCGGATTTATTTGATTTTTGGTTCCCGACGTTTCGAATGCTTTACAGCGCACATGGTCACGGGAGAGACTAAGGTGTTAGATGTCTCAAAGGCGTTATATACTTGTTACAGACAGTGCCTACACACTATTTTACTAAAATCGATCCGCGAAATAATACGAAAAGATAGTTTTATTAAAAATTCACAACTTTTGTTTTTTTATAAACTACAAATTCTACCCCCAAGCTAAGAAAAAAAAAACATTTTTTTCGCTCCATCCTAATAATAATTTATATAATAATATATAAAATGTACAAATACACTATTAATCATATGCGGTATATTCATAAAAATATTAACTTTATATTTTTTTATTAAAAAAAAAACGATTAAAAAATAGAAACATGAAAATTAAGTGAGTGAAAGTACTTTAACTCTCTGTTTAGTTACAGATATATAGCTCACATACAAACAAACAGTTTTTACCTTTTAATAATATTAAGGTAAATATCGATACATATACCTTAATCGATATACTTCCCTAAGAATCGATAAAAAATCGATATGTCTAAGATGCATTTGGCTATTAATTGATGTTTTTTATCTCGAATGTGACTCGAGCCTAAGTTTCATTTTGTTATATATTATGTAATAATATAGATTGGTTTTTTTTATTTATAGTACAAGAGACAGCAGTATATTTTTTAATATATTAGTGTTATATATTAATTATCTGTACGTATATAAATCAACATCATCAAAAAACGGCAGTGGTAACCCAGTGGCAACGCGCTCGTTTGGGAAACCGAGTGAAGCGGGTTCAAATCCCGGGTCTCGCACCTCTGATATTTTCATGTGCGAATCATTTCTAACATGATTACCACTTGCCTTACGGTGAAGGAAAACATCGTGAGGAAACCTGCATGTCTGAGAGAACCTAGCAAGTTGTCTGCAGGCATGTTCAGTCCGCCCGCACTTGGCCAGCGTGGTGGACTATGGCCTGATCCCCCTCGTATTGAAGGGAGGCCCACCCCCAGCAGTGGGCTGTTAAAAAAAAGGCGAAGTACATATAAATATATAGGAATTCGAAAATAAATGCGTTTGAAAAGAAAATATTAATAATCAATCATACATGAGAAAAATTCAATTTCATTTTTTACAGCTGTATCTTGTACTATGTTTTGAATTTTACTATTTTCAAATGTGTGTTTGAATGATACCAAAAATTAGTATTAACTAATGTAAATAAACTTTTGTCCAATGAAATGGAATATATTTGGTTATATACCATGTAGATAAAATTGCGAATAAAGCATGGGATTATAAATGGCGTCACTTCTATCAGTGATAGATATATTTCTTTTTCCTGGTGGCGATTTTTGGAACTAACAAAAGCATTTATAAAACTACTTATTTAACCGTTATAAACGTTTAATGGTCTATGTATACTTAAATGTGTATTTATATTTTATACTAGCGACTCACCCTCGCTTCGCTCGCGTTCGTCTCTAGGTATGTTTTAATTTTTTTGAGCGAGACCCTAATTCTTTTTCTAAAATAAAAGTAGCCTAAGTTACTCCTTATAATATCAGCTATCTGCCAGTGAAAGTCCCGTTAGAATTGGTCCAGCCGTTTCGGAGATTAGCCGGAACAAACAGACAGACAGACAAAAAATTTAAAAATTGTGTTTTTCTTATAAGTACCGTATATAATTCCATATGCATCTAGTATAAAGCTGGTATTTTGAAATTACACACAGACACTTCAATTTTATTCATCTGTATAGATTTCATATGGACTGCAAAATTAATTTATCTGAATTACTTCGATTGAAACCTGGTCCGTTCTGGAGTCCCTGCAGCGTTGCCAAGTAGATTGGCGATACATCCAAGTGATGAGATGTCTGTACGAAGCCGCCACCATGTCCGTCCAAGTACAGAATCAGCAAACAAATCCTATACCATTGCATCGAGGAGTGAGACAAGGGGACGTTATTTCCCCGAAATTGTTCACAAATGCAATGGAGGATATGTTCAAGACGCTGAACTGGAAAGGACGTGGCATCAACATCAATGGCGAGTATAGTTCGTGCCACGAAAGATGAGACTTGACAAACCACGTGGTTTCAGTTGCGCAGAAGACGATTTATAGGTCACTTTAGCGGTACGAGGGCTGAGGCGGGAAGGGATCGGGCGTCGTCGGGGCGTCAAAAACTGCGCGGGAGGCGCGGTACGGCGCTGCGCATGCGTATTAGTTGCTTACCTTTCTCCTCACCCCGTACAACCCCCGCTTGACTCCGCGATACAGACGAGTGCAACTTGTGTTTATATTCTATTTTGTTTAAAGTTGTGTTGTATACGAGTGCAATTTTGTAAAATTTTGATTATGCCTCAAGATAAAACATTAAGAAGACAAAGTTGGAAGATAGTTTACGATGTGTACACTTATATGTTAAAAGAAGCAAAGGAAGTGTACAAAATTTGAAGTAGGTACAAATACTTACCGTTGCGAACCGTGCGTATCATTTCGTAATAAATATTGTTAATTATTTTAATATAACATTGCTATACACCTTATTCCGAAAGACATCGAAAAATCCCTAAAATAGGTATAGAAATAAATTATATATAACTATTTCGTACACGATTGTACCTGCGCAGGATCCCCACTACTGACGCTCGTCAAGTCTCATCTTTCGTGGCACGTATTATACATCTCGCACTTGCGATTTGCTGACGATATCGTCATAATGGCGGAAACGATGCAGGACCTGCAACAGATGCTGAACGACCTAGCTGACTCTTCTGAACGCATCGGTCTACGGATGAACTTGGACAAAACCAAGGTCATGTTCAACGAGCATGTACTACCGGAACCGATTGCAATGCACGGAAACGTACTCGAAGCTGTTCAAAAATATGTTTACCTCGGGCAGACATTGCAGCTGGGTAAAAACAACTTCGAGGGGGAGGTGATCAGAAGAATTCAGTTGGGTTGGGCAGCATTCGGGAAGCTACGTCGAGTCTTTACAGCGTCGATCCCACAGTGCCTAAAGACGAAAGTCTTCAATCAGTGCGTCCTACCCGTTATGACTTACGGAGCCGAAACGTGGACACTGACGGTACGGCTGGTCCACAAGTTCAAAGTCGCTCAGCGAGCTATGGAAAGGGCTATGCTCGGCGTTTCTCTGCGTGATCGCATCAGATATGTTAATAACTTATTTCAAAGTCATGTTGTTCATTTTTTTTTTTCTAATATTTATTGACCATTGACAGATAAAATTGAAATGTTACCTGTCAGTGTCAACTAAAATGGATGTCTTTTGTAGATAATATATGTTGTAATCATAGATTACATTAATTTGATGTTGTTATTCTTATTAAATCATTCTTGCCTACTCATTGTTTTTATTTCATCCTTTTTACATACTTTATAAAAGTTTTTTTTTATCTATATTATTAAAAATTAAAAAATAGTCCGATAACATAAACCGAAATTTCTGTTGCTTTATTTTTGATTCAGTATGAATCATATTCTATCAATGAAAAATGTCTTTAAAAATATATAAAAGTGAGAAAATGTTTTAGTAGTAAATCAAATAATTATACATAACAATTAATTTTACCTGGTACATTTGTTTTAGTATTTTTTAAACCCTTCTTTCTATACGTTACGTAAATAGGAAAATAAAAAAAGTAGTAGTTTATTTTTGTTCAAAAAAAATATCTTCCAGGCTAATAAAGTCATGACAATATATATATTAACCTGAATCCGTTAGTTTATTCTTTTCATGACTGAATAACACATAAAGCTGTTCTTAAAAACAACTTTTTGTTCGTTTTTATTATTCATGAAGAGTACATTTTAACTTCAATTTTTATTAATAATGTTTGAATTTTAACTCGAGTTATTTAATATTTTCTTAGGTTAATGAATGAAAATGGTATGAATATTTAAATTTTAAATAAAACTATTTTTTCGCGAATTTATTTTTATTTTTTGATTCCCGACGTTTTCAATGCTTAATAATTTACTGTAATCATGGTCACGGGAGAGACTAAAGTTACTGTACAGTGTAAAGCATTCGATACGCCGGGAATCAAAAATCAAAATAAATCCCCAAAAAAATTGTTTTAAACTCTAGTTATTATTTAATATTATTCGAATTTTAACTCGATTTATTATTAAAATTACTCGAACACAACTCGATTCGAATTAACTTTGACATCTAAGTTCACTCATTTTTAATCTGTAATTATCTGCTTTCTGTCAGTTTATGTAAATATATATGTAGGTACCAGAGACAAGGAACCAAGATAGACAGCTCACTTCATACATATGTTTGTGCCTAGTAATTTGACTATATAAACCTATTATATATAAAGAAAAATCGATATCTACGTATACCTTAAATGTCATTCATAGCTGATCTTCCATCTCACTTTTCCAGTCATAAATTTATTCGTACATCTACTTTCCCTTTCTCTCAAAATTCTATAGATGTAATCGTAATGAATGGGCAGTGACGGAGCCGCAGACCACGTGATCTCAGCGTAGTAATTTTAGGGATGCGCTTCGTTACCGATTGTACAAAACAGTAAACTAATCGCAAGGAATTAGTGTTGTATTTTACCGGTTTTTTTACCGATTCCTAAATATTACCGATTCTTTAGTTCTTTGTAATTCGGCCTTAGGTTTTAAAATTAAACCAATAAATAAAGTGTAAAATAATTTATTATGTAATAATTTTTATGTCCCGTCTCCTTTTTCTTACATGGGCATTTTTAATTCTATAAATAAAGTATAATATACTAATTACTACATATAATAATTCCATTTTAAAACAACAAAAAGTTTTCAGTCTATACAATGTGTTCAATGCAATCTAAACACATCCTCCTGGTACAAGTATTTTAAAATTGAAATGTAAAGTATTTATTTATAAAATTAAATTATTATAAACTATAAATTATTAATTTTGCTATAATATATTAATTTACTTGATGTTAAACTTTTTGTTTGTTTTATTGCCCTTAATCAATTAATTCGACACACGGTCAAGAGTCTCGAAAAATTTTACGTCTTGAATTGATTTCCGTTTAATTGGTAATATCGTGAATGGAAATATGAAAAAAAGCCTTTTTTGAGCCTGTATCGTCGAATTTCATTGATTCTTACTTGTCGTAGCTTCCTTCAAAAATGGTACATAACTAAGGAGGTACAAACAAAATAATCCTTACAATGTAATTTAAAGAAAAACATCATTAATAAAAATAGAAGAATTCCAATCAAGTATTAATGATTTATAGGGTTTTAGGTAATATCATACAATTCTTTACCATTACATAAAAATTACTGTAATAAACATCGCGATTGTAATTGTAATAAAAATACATACTACTTCAAAATTACTCTTCTTAATGTTAATTTCTAGCTGATTATATGTAATTACATAAACACGTATATATTGAAATCTTGTACCTACAAAATATTGAATAAAAAGCATTAAGGTATTAAAATTCTTAACATCCTACTATCAATCAATTAATATCAATATAAATTATCAAGTAAAAATGTGAAATTTAATAACTGATGTGGATTAAGTTGTTAGAGAAAACAAAGTACATTTGTTAACTTAAATAAAATTTGAAAGTAATGAAAATGAAAATTTCAAATACCTAAGATTGTTGTTACATACGAAAATTTATTAGAAGTTATGTAATATATTATATTAGTTACTTCGACGTCGCCGCGCAGATCTATAGCTAGCACCTTTGGTAACCTTAGTGGCAATCAAATTTTCCATTTCCATTCCTTTTTTACGTGAATCAACATTATGAATTCTTCTATTGAATATGAATTCTTCTATTGAAGTTAGTACACCATTGTTTAACCTGCATCCTAATCACGAATAGCCAAAGAGCGTTCAAAAAATCCGATTTGTGTTCAACGCAATTGAACCATGAGGTGTCAATACCTTTTAATTTAATAATTAAATCTGTATATATGTAAACCTTACATATTGTTGGCAAAGTTTTGTCAATTATATATATATAATGCCAAATTAGGGCCTGCAATTTACTTGATGGATAATACAATTTTTTATTCTTTGCATTGTATTCCCTCATTTCAATCAAAGAATGAAATGGTTGAATTTCGTTAGACAATAGTGTACTTCTACAGCTTTGGCATTGTGCACTATGCAGTTTTGGTAATAAATATTTGCAGATTGCACCAGCAATGTATGATACAGATTGAGTCTGGAATGTATTTTCAGATGGAATACATTCTTCAATAAAATTTAAATTTGAAATGTCATTACTAAACTCACTAGGTTGAATATTGGATTTTCGCTTGTGAACTAGTTTACTAAGTGTACCCAGCATTTTGTCATTATCGTTGGTGCAATTAGCATATAGAGATTTACCAGTTGAAATATCATTAATCAATAATGTTTTGAACAATCCAACAAATTGATGACAGTCTGGATGCGTGCTACATCCACCTTGTCCTCTAATTTGGCTAAAGAAATTTTCCAGTGGATCCTGGTTTAGACGCTCGAGACTCAAGAATTTTACGCCTGGAATGGATTTTAATTCTAACCAAAGATTTTTAATTGTTTTAATATTGTGTATAAAGTTACGCAAACAAAGAGGCTTACTTTCTCTGGAGTCTGTAGCATCGAATTTCATCGATTCTAACTTTTTCAAAGCTTCATTCCAAAACGCTAAATGGTTAGAATTTAAAGACAATGCATTACTTAAATCACTTCTAACATGACCAGAACTATTCAAACTATCAAATAAATCATTTATAAAAGAAATGATATTGGCAGTGAAAAAGTCATTATCGATGTTTACAGGTATATTACAATAATCATGTATCGTAAAAATATCCTTATAAGTTTTCATCTGAAGTGACACGTTATTGGCCACATCTCTGCTGAAGACTTGCGCAGCATACTTCACCTGGAAAGTTAAAATGTCAATTTAATACAATTTTACCTAAATTAATCATTTTAATCTCATGATAATTATTATCATGAGATTAAAATGATTTAAGTTTTAATTTTTTGTTTTAATTATATTAAATATATTAATATATTAATTATTACATTTATATTAGTAAGGATTTTTACTATTCAATAGCTACTTCAACTAACGGCTACAACTAGTACTTTAGAAAAGACTAAAAGAAAGAACCTTAGAAAAAGATCTTCAGGCTATAAACATAATGATAATCTTTACTTGCCTTCATCTTATCATATGAATTGGGTTTAATATGTTTATCTGTTAATTTTGTATTTCTCGCAGTTCCATGTATCCCATCTACAGCATAGAGTTTCTCGATGAATTCCCATTGAGCACGCTGATTCCCGATGATTATGTCCTTTTTCTGAAAGTTATTTCGAAAACATTTAAGTAGATGTGGTACATCATACATATGATATATCTTTTTGTCATTAATGACATAATAATTAATATTGGACCCATCATTGCCACCGCGAAGGAGATCTTCACGTGCGTCTGATATTAAGGAGTTTATTGCAGCAACATTGGCAGAGCCTTGATCAGATACAGTTAATTTCAAAAGAAACCCTGCATTATGTATTGCTTCAATAATTTCTTTGAGAATCTTTTTTAAGAAAAACGTTTTGATACCATCCCTAACAAAATAAAAAGCTATAGGTATCTTCCAGGGTGAAAAAATCCCTCTCAACATGAAAACTAAAACTTTATCAGCAACATTATTGGTGCGAACACCACCTCCTAAATCCTCAAAACCTTCAATGACCCCAGTTTGGAAATTGAAATATAGATTCTTTTTAATAGACATTTCATCAAACATTAAAACACATTGCAACCACATAGTATCTTTATATTTAGCAACATCTGCCAAGTGTTGTAACATAAAATCATTAATACCAGGTGTTACAGGGATATCTTTTAATATAGAGTTTATAGTTGATTTGCTTGGTAGTCTAATGCATATTTGAAAGAATCTGTAACATTTAGGACTTAATTTGTATAATGAGAGTGCAAAAATTTTTTCATCATTGGTGTATCTGAGAGCTTTAACTTTCACACCAGATAATCGCAACTGTGAATCAATTAATAATTTACCAAATTTACTTAACAGAGGATATTTTTTAATAAAAATTTGAATTTTACTAGATTGCAATTTTGATTTTAATCTATTATATTTTTGAGTCATACATCTTAACTTTGCTTTTAATATTTTATTACACTGACGTAACTTTTGTTTACGAGGGGTATTCTCATTTTTATTTAGGCGAACTCTTGGTATTATATCTTTGTGAGAGTGAGTACGCCTTGAACTTCTAATCTTAACTGGTGTGGTCTGTCCCTGTACAAAATAAGACTCAACATTGGAAAGCATGGTACTCGATGGGTTGGAACTTTGGGATGCCTCTGCTGGTAGCTCAACAACTGGTTGGGTATGGAATTTCTCATTATGATTGAAGTCTAAAGACATCTGATTCTCTAAAGATGGTTTTATTGGATTAGGACTCAGTTGTTGGGAATATTGAATAATATTTAGAGTTGGCTCTATGACTGGTTTATTATGAATTGGTTTGTGGGCCACTACATGTGTAGAAGTAGAAACTGACAACTGTTCACAAGATATATTTGAAGGTATATTATTGGATGGATTAGAACTATAGATTTCCTCTTTATGAAAAGAGTCTAATAACTTAGAAACTGGTTCATCACTAACTGAAAGAGTTGACTTGCTCGTCAACGAGGGCACTTCATTTGTATATGTACAACCAGAAGCCATTTTGTCTGTTGTAGGAAACTTAACTACTTTAAATTTGTGAGGTTGACCATGAATGAAAGGAGGACTTATTTCAAGATATTTTTCGTTGGTCGAATTTAAAACAGTTTTTGGCTTATTACTAGGTTCGTTTGGTAAATACAACGAAGGAATCGCATCCGAAGTTAATTTACGTGTTTCGGTGAAGTGATGGGGTAAAAAATGAACATTACAAATCTTAACATAATACAACTGTTTTTGGGAATATAGACTGAAAAATGGACAAATACTTATCCAAGCCTTCCAACGAGCTGACTTTGTGTAGGGTACTGCATGTAAATTGTGTTCATTTCCACATCCAGGAACACAACATTTCCTCATGGCGGATATAAAAATTTGCACTCAATAGAAAACAGTAATAAAATACAACCGACATAAAATAAAGAAATACAACACTAAAAAACTCCAAACCAAATGCAAATCACACTATATCTCTATATAAAAGGTAATTAACTAATTAGAAAGAAATTTAAAAAGTATCCAGGATAAAATTATTATTGTCGAGCAACGGCGCTTTTTCTAGAATTTTGAATTTCAAATCTCAAAATTTGAAATGTGAAACAATTATGAATTTTTTTTTTTTTTTTTTTTTTTAATTTATTGAGAGCTGGATACAAGTCCTTCGCTCTAAACTGTACAAATCTTTACAACTTAAAGTCTTAAACTAAAACATTAATATTATATAATTATACACAAAATCTTCTACATTTCCAATTTTTCCTTTGTTATATCTTCTCTATTGACGAACGTATAAACTTGAATAATGGTTTAAAAAATCTTGGATTAGCTAGTATATCTTCTGGGCGGCGGGGAATATTTATTTTATTTTCTGCGCAGATGTTATTTATTTCCGAAGCCAGGATTAATCTATGTATCTTCAATGACTCGCATTTAAAAATAATATGGTTTAAGTCAGCGTATGGCTCATTGCATTTAGTGCACTTAGGGTCTTGAATTATTTTTAATTTGAAAAGATGAGATGGAGTAAGACAATGTCCAAATCTCATTCTAGTAATTATGGAGATAAATTTTCTTGAATCATAGCTGATGTTATTATACCAGGGCTTAGTATTGAAGACTTTTTGAATTTTAGCGTACCATTGTCCTTTATTCTGATTTGTTAGAGTCCAATAATCTTTCCAAAGTCTATTAATCCCGTCTTTGATGTTTGGGAAGTAATCAGAGAAAGGAGTTCTAACAACATCTCTGTGGTCCTCATCATATCTATCTCTTGCAGCTTGATCAGCTATTTCGTTACCTGCAATTCCTCTGTGGGAGGGTACCCAGACTAGCACAACGTTAACATTTCTCGCATTTAAATTGTACAGTAAATTTCTTATCTTAAATACTAAATAATTTGTTTTAAAGGTTAATTTACAACTGTTTATAGATAATAAAGCGCTTTTACTATCGCTAATAATAATAACATTTCTAATATTGCTACTGGAATTTACATATAATAATGCCATATAAATTGCGTAACATTCCGCAGTAAAAATTGAACAATTATTGTTTAACAAAACACATTTTGTACAGTCTAAATTACTGTCGAAAAATGCTGCTTTAACTTCTTGGGTGTTTTTCGATCCGTCAGTATAAATTTTACAAAAATCATTTTTGAGATCTAATAATCTAAGCAATTCCGATTTACTATTAATATCTAAAATAATTGTAAAATTTCTTTCCAAAGTACTTTCAAATTTATATTCATAAACAGGCCATAGAGAGCTAGAATAAATAGACTTTGATATATTTATCGTTAAATGTAAAATAGCTGACATTTGCGGAAGCATTGCAGAATTTATTGATTGAGCGTTAATAATATTAGAAGACACTATAGCACTCGATAATTCTTCTGCTAACTAGACGTGGCAAAAATGTATCTTTAGCCAGATTGGAACAATCGCATCTGGAACAGTGCTAAGTTCCGGATCAGTGATATGTTTCATTTGGAACATTTGGAACACTAGATTAATAGAATAATGTTTTAGGTTCAAAATGACCCAATCAATAATAAAATCGATTTTCCTTCATACTTTAACAGGCTTAGGACTGACAGCTAAAACAAAATTATTGTGCTATTATTAAGTATATATATTCTAATGAGTATAATATTCTAATAATATAATTTAAGTACCTAATTATTCGCACTATTCACATTAGTCTATAGAAGTTTTGTGAGAATCAAATTTCTCAAAAATCTAAATGTCTCAAATGCACCAGCGCAATCAAAACACAAAACAAGACAAAACCTGTTTATACTTTGTTTTGGTTTGCGGTCCGCACGTGCCAGCGTTGGATCGGGAAGTAATCGGCATTAATCGGCATCGCATCGCGCGATCGAAACTGTCCGAACGCCAACGGTGACAGACTATAAATGAGAGAGTTCCAAATGAAACACTTGTACTGACATGAATGTTCCGAATCATTCGGATCACATTGATGTTTCATAACACTGAGTCGTTTCACTAAAGAGCTACACACGTCTACTGCTAACATTAACTTCCTAACAGGTAAAGAAGAGTTTATTGCCAGCATTTTTAGAAAAAACTTCTGGGCTAACATCAATCGTCTTAATATTAAAGGAGGAATACCTGTTTCAATTTCCATTGAGTTAATTGGTGTAGATTTCATAGCTCCAGTAATTATTCTTAATGCCCTATTCTGTATAATGTCTAGTTTCTTTAGCAGAGATGGACTAGCATTTATATAGGCAATACAACTATAATCAAAGTGGCTTCTTACAATGCTTTTATATAAAATACTAAGAATCTTTGCATCAGCACCCCAAAAAACTCCTGCTAAATATCTTAATATATTGATTCTTTTATAAGCTCTTTTACATATACAATCAATATGGCTATTAAAATTAAGTTTCTTATCTATAATTACACCAAGGAATTTTTTTTCCTTTACAATAGGGATGTTTTCGCAGTTATATTTAACTTGAACATTACAATTTGATTTTCCGAATAACATAACAGAACTTTTGGAAGAATTGATATTTAATTTAAGTTTATTATGATAAAAATTTTGCAATTGACTAAGACCTTGGTTTATACTACATTTAGCTATATTTATATTTTGATTAATAGAATACATAACCAAATCATCTGCATATTGTATGATATTTATATTATTTTCTTTTATATAATTTTGGATCTGAGAAGTGTAAAGATTGTATAAAATTGGTGATAAGATAGCACCTTGCATTAATCCTTTATGTGCATACTTAGGCCCATGTATAATATTATTAAATTTTACATATACAGTTCGATTATACAAATAATTAAATATCCATCTTAACAGCTTACCAGGTATTTTTAATTCACTTAAAACTCTGATCAATTGAAACAGGTTCACATTATCATATGCACCCTCAACATCCAGAAATACACAGATTGCATTAGAGTGTGCCAGGATAGACTTTTTAATGTCGGCAATGACTGAAACGAAGCCTTCAACTGCACTTTTACCTCTTCTAAAACCTAGTTGATAATCAGGTAATAAAGAATTTATTTCTACAAAATAATCCAACCTTACTTTAATCATGTGTTCAAATATTTTCCCTACACAAGAAGTGAGAGAGATAGGTCGATAAGAGTTATGATCTTGAATTGGTTTGTTATTTTTTAAAATTGGAAGAATACATTGTGTTTTCCACGATTCAGGAACAACTTGAAATGACCATAAAAGATTGTATATATTTAGAAGGACTAATTGTGCTACTTTATGTAACTTTTTAATCATTAAATACGGAAAGTCATCTAAACCAGGTGTCGAATCTTTTCTTGACAGTAAAGCACTATTAAATTCATCCCAACTAAATTGTTTTAGAAGAAATTCATTATTTTTATCTTCTTTTGTTTTAGCAAATAAATTTTCTAAACAAGTAACATTTTCAACTTCGGTCTTTGTAAATTTATCAAAAAATTCTGGTATAAAACTATCATTTTTACTGTTAGAACCTATTTTTAAGCGATTAAATCTTTTTATAAAATTCATTATTCTGCTAATGGGAGTGTATCTATTAAACGTAGTGCATAAATTTTTCCAACTTTTCCTTTTTTCCTCTTTGATAATCCTCTTTTTTTTAGCTTCCATTTTTTTATAGTTAAGATAATTTTCCATATTTAAATTCCGGCGGTAAATACCTAAAGCTAATTTACAATCCTTTACCGCCTTTGCACAAATGTCATTCCACCATGGAGCAGGGGCTTTATTATCTTTCTTTTTTGTACCATATCTCAATTTGGGAACACATTCATCTTTTAGATTATTTAGAATACTACAAAATTTGTTGTAAGATCCTACAGGATCTTCATTGGATATCTTAAAATTATTGAAATGACTTTCTGAGAGAAAATAGTATTTTTCCCAGTTAGCTTTATTATACATATATTTATTTAAATTTTTATTAATCTCATAGGTATTTGGAGATGCAATTATATTAGTAAATGTTGGGTAATGATAGCTACCTAATGGATCCTCACCAACATACCAATCGCATAAGGGTACTAACTCTGGACTAACTAAAGTGACATCAATGGCCGATATATTGTCATTTGGCCTACGTACAGTAGTGGCACTACCGGTATTAAGAATACATAAATTTAAGTCATCTATCAAATCATATAGATTTTTACCCCTTGTTTTAGTTAAAGTGCATCCAAATGCTACATGATGTGCATTAAAATCACCTGATATTATATATGGTTTAGGGAGACTGGTTATAATATTTTTTAATTTTGACATATTAATTTTATTTTTAGGTGGACAATATACACACAGAATAGTTAGAGGACCTACTTTTGTATCAACAGAAATGGCAATTGTTTGAACATCTTGGAAATTTGGAGTAGAAAGTTGGACATATTTTATTGAACTTTTAATTAAAAAGGCTACACCACCATGTTCATTTTCAGCATTTTTAAAAATAAAATCATAGCCAGACATGTAAAAGTGTGATTGGGAACTTTTTAACCATGTTTCATTTAATAAACATATATCTATTTCATTTTCAAATAAAAGTGTTTGTAACAAAGGTTTTTTATTATTAATACTTTGTATATTATGTTGTACTAATTTTAAAATATCCATTATTCAGCTAAATTTTTAATTAAAATTTCCTTAATATGAGATGTGGTCTTAATAGATTCAGAATTTCCTAATGCTACTAAAGTTTTTATTATCGAATTCATGAATTTTGTATAATTTATAATATCTGAAATATTAAAGTTATTTGATTTTGATGGAACATACTCTAATTCTTTATTTTTATTATTGTCAAATTTTCCTGTGTATTTCTGAATGTTAGTTTTAGGAAGAGCTGGAAAGTTAATAAAATATCTATTTAAAGTAGCCATTGCATAAGATTGTCTATTTTTTAATATTCTAGCTGCTTTTATTGGACAATCTTTTGAAATAGCTAGATGATTTCCAGAACAATTTGTACATTTTAATGTTTCAGAACTACAATCTTTGTATGAATGATTTTCCGAGCATTTAGAACAAACCTGTTCACTACGGCATACTTTAGCTGAGTGATTGAATTTTAAGCATTTAAAACATTGTAACACCGGAGGAATATAAGTGTGTACTTTATATCTCCATCCGTCTAATAAAATATATTCAGGTAGAGAAGTACCCGAAAATGTTATGGATACGGTTGTTAATGGGTTTAAATAGTCTTTTTCTCGTTTCATAAATCTTCGAACACCAATGACATCTCTGTCACAACAAATTTTTTCAAACAGTTCTATGTTTCCTATTTCTTTAGGAATGTACCTAATAACGCCTACCCTTTCCACAGAGGATGCAGGAATATATGCTCTTAAGTTATGATCTAATAAACATCGGGATTTCAGGAAATCATTGGCTAAAGCTGCTTGCTTGAAAGATATTTTAATTTTATTTGCATTAATTCTTGCTCGTTCATGAACCCCCTTGATATTTTTAAAATATTTAGAGAGGTTCAAGGGATTCATATTACCAAGTTTTATTTCCATATCTTTATGTTCTACATAAACTATAAATTCCCCATTAGAGCTATTATCGGGATATTGTCTTGTGTATGCATTTTTAATATATGGCTTATACTTATCGATGGTTACTGGTGTCCTAATTTTTCGTTTTTTGCTGGATGTTGACTTCACAGATCTTTCCTCCTCATCTCCATCGCTTTCTATTTGCATTTTTATTATTTAACTATTAAGTTTAATTAAAAATACTATAAAATTCAATTTTATTTCTGGGACGATTTAAAAAAAGGCGCGTTTCTCTTCCCGCCAAAAGAGAATCTCCACAATTATGAATTTTTTTTTTTTAAATTTATTGAGAGCTGGATACAAGTCCTTCGCTCTAAACTGTACAAATCTTTACAACTTAAAGTCACAATTATGAATGAATACAATGTGTCGCCAACAATTGTTCTTTTTTTTTTTTTACCCTCCGAAAACATTTTTAAAATCTAACTCAAATCTCTAAAATTAATATAATATAACTTATTAACTTTGACTTTGAAATTGTTGAAACTTTTCAAAATCCAGCATCGAAAAACTAATAAGCTTCTAAAAATGTATATTATGTTTAATGAATTTAGCTTTCTCTCGTCGCATGGTTTTCCCCAAATTTAGGGTGAAATTATTTAGTTGGCCCGCTACGTTCAGCCGCTATTGTACATAACTATACTAGTATAGTAGTAAAAACTTTAGATATGGGCGTGACTTGTGATTGTAGTAGTGGAGTGAGAAAGTAGATGTACACATTCAATTATAGCCCTTATGACGATGATATACAGTCCGGACCTTTATGAGATAGAAGATATGTAAATCCGGTATTCGGCACAAAATATTATTAGGCCGGCCGCACATGTACGGAATTCCGATTCGGAATTCCTGATCACGATTCCTGATTCGGAATTCCGGAAGACTAGCGTAGACGTTAGGTTTTTTGTATTAGGAATTTTACTACTGGCAGTAGGTAGAGTAGTGATGTTGGCAGTGAAATAAAATATCGATATATCGACGTATATGTATATATTTATTAAAATATCTATATTTATTAGAATATCAATATCGACCTCGATATCACGAGGAAAAAATAACACTATATCGGTCAAATTTTCCTCGATTTTCGGTTTCAAAATAATAATGTATTTAGTTCAAAAAAGCTATATATATATACATATTTCGTTCCGATACATCGATATATCGATTCATCGATATTCATCGATCGACAAAATATTCAATATCGAAAACCGTATCAAAAACGTTTTTTTTTTAATTTATTAGCGGAATATTTAACAGAATTTATAAAGCCGTAAGGCCGGCCGCACATGTACGGAATTCCGATTCGGTTTCCTGATTCGTAATTCAGATTCGGAGACCCGAATGCATGCCTTACATACAAATTGTTCGACTAGGCGCATACGTTCGTACATTTTCCGTTCGGAAAAAAAACCTGACGTTCGTTTCGGAAACAAACCGTGCGTTCGGTTATTCAGAACGGAAAAAGCCGAATGACGTCATCCCGAATGCAGCGCTCGCATTAATTTTTGCTGATCCGCCGCACACGCACGGAAATTTTCCTTCAGAATAGGGATGTAGGCAGTGAAAAAAAAAATCAATATATCGATGTATTGATATTTATTAAAATATCAATATTGACCTCGATATCCCAAGGAAAAAATATCTATATATCGACCAAATTTTCATAGATTTTTAGTTTTAAAATAATAATGTATTTAATACTTTCTTAGATTTACGCGAATATTTGATAATAGTAATGGGTAGGGTAGGCACTGTTTGTAACAAGTATTTAACGGCTTTGAAACGTCTAAAATTAAAATAATGTATTTAGTTCAGTCTGGCTCAATGAAAGATAATACTATTTTTTATATAAAATGCACATTATTTTATTGCATGAGAATTTTAATAAAAACGAAGTTATTTTTAAGTATTAGTTTACTAGATTATAAAAAACATAGTAGTCATAGACAATACAGTAATTTTTTTTCCGTTCGTTCCTATCTTTTACGGCTTTATAAATTCTGTTAAATATTCCGCTAATAAATAAAAAAAAACGTTTTTGATACGGTTTTCGATATTGAATATTTTGTCGATCGATGAATATCGATGAATCGATATATCGATGTATCGGATCGAAATATATATATAGCTTTTATTGAGCTAGATTGAACTAAATACATTATTATTTTGAAACCGAAAATCTAGGAAAATTTGACCGATATAGTGTTATTTTTTCCTCGTGATATCGAGGTCGATATTGATATTTTAATAAATATATATACATCGATATATCGATATTTTATTTCTCTGCCAACATCACTACTCTACCTACTGCTAGTAGTAAAATTCCTAATACAAAAAACCTAACGTCTACGCTAGTCTTCAGGAATTCCGAATCAGGAATTCCGAATCAGGAATTCCGAATCGGAATTCCGTACATGTGCGGCCGGCCTTAGAACAAACTTTTTGACTTCAATTTACGGCCGGCCGCACATGTACGGAATTCCGATTCGGAATTCCTGATTCGGAATTCAGATTCGGAGACCCGAATGCATGCCTTACATACAAATTGTTCGACTAGGCGCATACGTTCGTACATTTTCCGTTCGGAAAAAAAACCTGACGTTCGTTTCGGAAACAAACCGTGCGTTCGGGTATTCAGAACGGAAAAAGCCGAATGACGTCATCCCGAATGCAGCGCTCGCATTAATTTTTGCTGATCCGCCGCACACGCACGGAAATTTTCCGTCAGAATAGGGATGTAGGCAGTGAAAAAAATATCAATATATCGATGTATTGATATTTATTAAAATATCAATATTGACCTCGATATCCCAAGGAAAAAATATCTATATATCGACCAAATTTTCATAGATTTTTAGTTTTAAAATAATAATGTATTTAATACTTTCTTAGATTTACGCGAATATTTGATAATAGTAATGGGTAGGGTAGGCACTGTTTGTAACAAGTATTTAACGGCTTTGAAACGTCTAAAATTAAAATAATGTATTTAGTTCAGTCTGGCTCAATGAAAGATAATACTATTTTTTATATAAAATGCACATTATTTTATTGCATGAGAATTTTAATAAAAACGAAGTTATTTTTAAGTATTAGTTTACTAGATTATAAAAAACATAGTAGTCATAGACAATACAGTAATTTTTTTTCCGTTCGTTCCTATCTTTATACTTGAGCTCGTTCGGCCCTGGTAGGTACTAGGTACCTACATATTAAGTTGCTCTGTTAAGTTGAAAATTAATTTAATAGTTTTTGCTTACTTAGTAATTAGTATTGACAATAATAGAAGAATTTCTTAATGCTGAGTATTAATATATATAGCTAACGTCGCAATTATTGTTACAGAAAAAAACAAATTTCATTAAAACTCTAAACACTAATTAATTTAATTATTTTAATTCATGAGATTGTTTGTTTGGTTTTTTGAAATATGTAGGTATATTTTAATATTATTAGCTAAAAAAATATATTTAGAATTGATAAATCTTGAAATTTATTGGTCTTTAATTAAAATTAAAAGATTCGAAGAGAAATAAGCGTTATTTAATAATTATTTTACAGAATAATGTGATAAAATAATGTATTATGATGGCTGGAACTAAAGGTGCAAACTCAACTCGAAAATCTGTTAAGAAGAAATTCACAGATTTTAAATGTACGATATGCAACAAGGTATGCTTTATATTATTATTTAAGTACAAATGTAGACTAACATTTTGGAATGTTAGAAAGATTAATATTCTATATCTATATACATAGATGTAAGAAAAACTGAATATTTGCTAAACTTTCATTAATAATTTACACACTTAATATTATAATTGTGAAAGTGTGTTTGTTTGTCTGTCTTTCACGTCAAAACAGAGTGATGGATTGGTGTGATTTTTTTTGTGGAGTCAGTTGGAAGGCTGGACAACGACATAGCCATACTTTTTATCGCAGTAGATTATTTAATTCCCACGGGAAAACGTTATGATACGACCATAACAACTGAGGTACATAAACATACCGTTAAACATACTTAGGGACGAACCCGAGCGAAGCAAAGATGAGCCACTTGATCTAATATAAATAAATTGTATTTATAACATTTATTTTGTTTTTATGAATAAAATATAACCAAGATCGATAATGTTATAACTTTTTAGTTCAAAATATCATAGTTAAGTTTTATTTTTTTTAATGTTCAATTTCTTTTTCAGACATTCTCAGAAAAAGCAGGTTTAACCCAACACAATCTAACCCATTCCTCCGAGAAACCGTTCACCTGCCATATATGTCCACATACATTCAAAACTAAGAAATATCTAGGTCGACATATAAAAAGAGTTCACAATGAAGCAACGGAGAATGAATGTAGCTTTTGTGGACGAAAATTTCATTTCAAAAGTCTTTTAAGACAACACATGTATACACATACAGGTAACAATTGTTATTGGTTATACTCCTTTTGGCACTTTTGAAAAAAAATATTAGAGTAAAATTTGTACGATGCGCGCGCACACCGACAGCCAAAAAGCGACATGATGAAGTTAGCTGCATTCCTTTTACAAACAGAGAGTTGTGACATACGGGATGAAATCTTTAGCTATTTTTGTTCTGTTACGCCGAAGATGTATAACTTCTTACGTGCGTACATAACGTACATTTAAATGTTTTTTTTTAATGAAGATATTATTTAGCATATAGTCTTTTTGCACAATTCATTATGAGTTTTTTGTTTTCAGATGAAAGACCTTTTAAATGTAAAATCTGCGGCAAAGGCTTTAACTCCAGTTATACTTTGAATACACATAAATATATACATACTGGTAAGTGCATCTATACTAATAATATAATCTAAACTAAAGAGGCAGAGTTTGTTTGTTTGTTTGAACGCATTAATCTTAGGAACTACTAGTCCGATTTGAAATATTCTTTGTGCATTAGATCGCCCGTTTATTGAGGAAGGCTATAGGCTATATATCATCATGCTACTACCCAAGGGAGCGGAGCAGTAATCATAAATGTCAACAAATCGGGCAGACTTCCATACATTATTGTAAAACTGATGTTTATAATCAAACAAACTTAACGCAGATGAAACCGCGGGGCACAGCTAGTAGTTTATATTTGGTTTATAAAAAAAAAACAAAAAAGGGTTGGTAATTAAAAATAAAATAAAATTAAATATAATGATAGTGCTACCATATCTGTATTTTAATATTATATGTAAATGTGAAAGTTTGTGAGTATGTATGGATGTTTGTTACTCAATCACGCCAGAACGGCTGAACGGATCTGGATGAAATTTGGCACAGAGATAGATTATAGTCTGGAATAGCACATAGGTTACTTTTTGTCTCGGAGAAATGTACGGTTTCTGTGGGATAGGTTTGTTTTTGTTTTCCTAGAAGCGAGAGTGAGCCGCTAGTAGCATAATATTCTATTTTGAAATGATTTTACCACTATTATTTATTTAAATAGTGAAGAAAAAAAATATTTTTAAGAAAAATCTTACAGATTTATTATTTAAGCTATTTTTTTAAAGAAAAAAATGCTAAGTATTTTCTAACATGCTTATGTGCTTTTCGTTTTTTTTTATATATATTTTATAAAAAAACTACTAGATACACGATCCCATGCAAAAGTTCTCTTAAAACTGTCACCGATTGTGTTTAGGTGATTGTTCTAGTTGAAATAAATATACCACAACGTAAATTGAACCTTAAATGCAATGCTCAAAGTTGTTTTTACAAAAAAAAATTAAAAGCGCGCTCAAATGTTCAAATGTGCGCTCATTCGGTGAGGACATTTTTTGATTTTGATTGTGTATGTAGTACTTTTTTGATTGATGTTAGTACATTATGGGTTTCAATCCACCACTATTCTGGATAAATACCGTGTGTAGTACTCGCTCTTGACGCAGTCAGATGGCGCTACACATTGTCCGGAAATTTCTACATATCTGCAATGGAAATATTTATATTTAATTTTATTTATAATAATGTTGTGTTGCTATATCTATACTAATATTATAAAGAGGTAAAGTTTGTGAGTTTGTGAGGTTGTAGGGGGTAATCTCTGGATCTACTGAACCGATTTAGATGAAATTTGGTGAGAAGATAGTTTGAGGCCCTGGGAAGGACATAGGATAGTTTATATCTCAGAAATCACCCCTTAATCGGGTGAAAATGGGGATGAAAGTTTGTATGGGGAATCAAGCTAGGAACGAACCCGTGTTAAGCGAGGGTGAGTCGCCAGTATCATATATAATTACTTTTATAAATGCAAGATTTGTATGTGTCTGTGTGTGTGTGTGTTTTTTTTAATAGTTTCTTTCGCCAGTTCTTCTAAGAACGGAAACGCTTTTTGTTTTCCATCTGGTGATAAACTTGGGGTGGGCCTCCCTTCAATACGAGGGGGATCATTTACCACGCTGGCCAAGTGCGGGCAGACTGAGCATGTCTGACAACTTGCTAGGTTCTCTCAGACATGCAGGTTTCCTCACGATGTTCTCCTTCACCGTAAGACAAGTGGTAATCATGTTCAAAATGATCGCACATGAAAATATTATCAGAGGTGCAAGATCCTAGATTTGAACCCGCTTCAATCAGTATCCCAAGCGAGCGCGGTACCACTGGGCTACCACTGCATTTGCATTTAGTGGTAAACTTAAGATGGTCTTAAAATCTAAGAGAGTATGTTAAAAATAAAAAAATAAATGTATTGTCTCACCCGCTCTTACAATAACATCCTGGCAAAGGTATAGACATACAATGTTTCGATTTTAATATTATTTCATTGTCAGTATGGTTTTTGTGTACGTTTAGGGAATTTCTCAAAAACTTCAACAATTTGTTCACGTCAAATATATTGTTGCGTAGGTCTGTGTCTTTGCCGAATATACTTTGTAGAAGTATCTAGAAGGAAAGGTCGAGATTAGTAATGTTCTTGCTAGGGCGGTCCCTCACCGGGAGCATTCGCCTGTAATGTAACAGTTCAGAATCGACCAATACGTAAGTGAGTGAGAAGAACTGAGCATTACTAATATTAATATGCTCAGTTCTTCTCCTCTCTTTCTTCTTCTCTTCTCTTTCTGATGTTATAAGGAATAAATAAGGCTACTTTTATTTTAGAAAAAGAATTAGGATTCTTTACAACAAAATTAAAACGTACAAAGCTAAGCGAGGATAAGTCGCTAATCAAAAGATAAAATGTTACAAACCTCTGTCATTTCTTCTGTGAACTTGAACAATGTACTGGCGTATCTATTCAAAATGTCGGTCATTATTGTCAAAAATCTCCCATCAAAATTTGACTTTCTCGTACATTCTTTACGCACGATTTTTCCCAGAAGAAGTTTGGGTTGGAAGTCCTCTAAAACCCAACATTTGTTGTACGTATCAGAACTCTCAGTAATAACGTCAGTGTCAGAATCATAGCGACGTAGAATCCCTTTGACGTATCGCAGATTTTGGACAATCACATGTATGAAAGGGTTCATGGGGTTTTCGATGGCATTGTCGACTCTATTTCTCTCTTTCTCCACTTCATTTATGGAGTTGTCTATGGGTTTTCTTAAATTGTCGTACTTATTGTTTTTCAACATTCTATAGTCGGGGAAAGTGTCCTCATTCATCATTAGAGTCTTTACGTCCTGATTTCTAAACTGTTCTTCTACTGTTTTCTTGTAATCTAACAATATTAGTCTGGAAAATAATAATAACTATTATAAATGCAAAAGTTTATGTGTGTTTGTCTGTTAGGAGTAACACGTTAAAACGGCTGAACAGATTTAGATGAAATTTTATGCACAGTTAAACTATAATCTGGAATAACATACACGCTATTTTTAGTTATAAAATTTGCTTAAAGTGGCCGCTGCTCGTAGCTTACCATGGAACTAAATGGTGCTGTGTGTTAATGTCCCAACATTTATCTTTTTATTTATTTACCCCAATCGGTTCAGCCGTTCTCATCATACCTTTTCTTCATTGCCAGAACGCGTTTTGGAGTTTTCTATAAATGTAATAAAATTCTAACTGAGTCGAATCTATAAATTAAATATTTTTTCGGAATTCTTATTGAAATAGTCATTATTATCTTATACAAATGCCGAGTCTATAGTTTTTTGAATTTTTGTCTGTCTGTGACCGCATCACGAAAACACCGCTAGAGGGATTTTGATGAAATTAGGTTTGATGATAGCTGGTTATCCGGGTCATCATATAGGATACTTTTTACTGCGGGAAAATATCTCATCTCTGAGAAATCTATAGTAAACGTTAAAACGTAACTAGGGACGAATCCGTGCGGAGCGAGGGTGAACCGCTAGTCATAATATATAAATCTTCATAATCTTTTTTGCTTTTTGTGCCAGTAATAGTTACCAGTCGACAAAATTATTTTCAAGCAACTCTGGAGCCCATATTAATTTCTTCCTTACATCTCTAAAATTCCATACCTCTCGCTAAAAGGCAGTGGTAGCCCAGTGGTAACGCGCTCGCTTGGGAAACCGAGTGAAACGGGTTCAAATCCCGGGTCTCGCACCTCTGATATTTTCATGTGCGAATCATTTCTAACATGATTACCACTTGTCTTACGGTGAAGGAAAACATCGTGAGGAAACCTGCATGTCTGAGAGAAGCTAGCAAGTTTTCGAAAGACGTGTGAAGTCCGCCAACCCGCACTTGGCCAGCGTCTATGGTCTATGGCCTGATCCCCCTCGTATTGAAGGGAGGCCCACCCCCAGCAGTGGGACGTTAAAAAGGGCTGAACACTTACCTTTCTATAGCATTTCGAACACTTTCACACATTACCGGACAGGTATAACCGCGAGGCGTCCACCTCATAGCGTGAGAGTCCTGACAGAACACCCTACTCTCCACCAAGTTGACCAACATTAGAAAAAAAAGCATTAAAACTTTAAATATGTCCACTTTTAAAAGTATTTTGATTATAAACTCTAGAAATGATATGACATTGTTGATCTACACATATGTTTGGTGTATGAAGAAATATAATGTTAAGTATAAATGGAAGTGTCAGTCTGTTAGTGTGTCTTTCTCTGGTTGTTCTCATGTGTGGATCATTTTTAATATGGCATCGCTTGTATTACGGTAAAGTGAAAATTTCTGAGGAAACCAGCGTGTTTGAGGGAATATAGCAAGTTTTCGGAAGGCATGTGAAGTCCGCCCCGTACTTGGCCAGCGTGGTGGACTATGGCCTGATTCCCCTCGTATTGACTGGAGGCCCTCGCCCAGCATTGGGACGTTAAAAAAAATTCTAAAAGATACTAATGATAAAGGTATTATATACCTCAGCGATATCTTGAAAGTGACATTTGAAAAAAAAACTTATTATTTTTCAGTAGCGACTAATCCTCGCTTCGCTTCGGGTTCGTCCTTAGACAAAAACAAATCTATCCCACGGGAACCGTACATTTTTCCGGGATGATATATAGCCTATAGCCTTTCTCAGTTAACGGGCTATCTAATGCAAGAAGAATTTATCAAATCGGGTTAGTAATTCCTGAGATTAACGCGTTTAACCAAACAAACAGACAAACAAACTCTTCAGCTTTATAATATTTGTATAGATTTTAAAATTAAAAAAATACAAAAGTAGTCCAATGGAACATAACTAGTGTCGTGATAAAAGTAAATTAGCCGTAACTAAACATGCCTTTTCTAATATTTTATTACCCGTAATGAATTTTCATTTATTATTATTAGTATTCTGATAAATGAATAGCGGATGAGGTTTGCCTGCATAGGTTTGCCGGGTGAATTTTACGTTGGGCATTTTTTTTAATCTATACCTACGTATTATTATAAAGAGACAGTTTGTTTGTTTGGTTGAACGCGCTAATCTCAGGAACTACTAATCCTGTTATATGTATTATATATACAGGGCCGGATTTAGGGTTGTGGAGGCCCCGGGGCAACAACGGAGTGGAGGCCCCTAATTATTTTCCTAATAAAATGAACAATTTTTTTAGTCAGGTGATTTAAGTATTTATTGCGAAACAAATTAAATTATTTCAATAAACATATGTAGATATAGTCAAATACAAGAATCATTCGAAATTAAATAACAGCGTTAATGAATGGAACCTTGCGAGCTTTTTTTGACGAAAAATAGTTGATGATTTGGCTGAACATTAATTCTTTTTTATTATGGACTAGCGACTCACGCTCGCTTCGCTCGCGTTCGTCCCTAGGTACGTTTACACATTTAGCTATGTTTATACATAAATAGAAGCTTGCTACTTCCTAATATATTCATTTAAATTATATAGCGATTTACCCTCGCTTCGCTCGGGTGCGTACGCCGTACGCGGATTTTGTTCACAATTTCATGGGTTTTATTTTTTTCGCGAAACCCTGATTTTTTTCTAAAATAAAAGTAGCCTAAGTTACTCGTTATAACATCAGCTATCTGCCAGTTAAAGTCCCGTCAAAATCGGTTCAGCCGTTTCGGAGATTAACCAGAACAAACAGACAGACAGACAGACAGACAAAAATTGTAAAAAATGTTGTTTTGGTATGTGTACCGTGTATACAACCATACGCATTTAGTAAAAAGCGGTTATTAACCGACTTCCAAAAGGAGGAGGTTATCAATTCGATCGGTATTTTTTTTTTATGTATGTACACCGATTACTCTGAGATTTATGATCCGATTTACGTGATTCTTCTTTTGTTTTATGCGGAATAGCTGTCATTTGGTCCCATAAAAATTTAAGATAGTTTGGCCCAGTAGTTTTCATTTTATGAAAAAAAAAATGAAAATTTTTGTTTACATGGATGTAATTTTATGTATGTTCGCGGATTGCTTTGTCGTTCATGAACCGATTTTAATGATTCTTTTTTTGTTTGAATGGAGATATCCCAAGGGTGGTACCATAATAAGGAAACCAAGATCTGATGATGGCATCCCAGAGAAATCGAGGGGAACCTTCGAAAATCGTAGTGGCGACTAGTGCGCTTGTTAATTTTTTTTCATTAAGTATTTTAAAGCACTATTATTTATTGAAGGTCTGGAGTCGATCTGATGATGGAGCCGAAAGACAGTCGAGGAAACTCCTCAACGATTTACAGCAATTACCTGGTGTTTGGGCTTGATTAATTTGTATTGATGAGAACTTTACACCTAGATGGGTTGTGAGTGTCATTAAGGGTCTGAATAAATGGCTTAATCGAATATGTTTTTAAAAATCTTTCTTCTTACAAATTACCTGCTTATTACGTTTACACCAAAAATGGAAAAATAAAAACTTTAAAAAAAAAAAAAAACCGACTTCCAGGAGCAGAAAAGTAAAAAATAACCAAACGCGGGTATTCATTTAGAATAGATACCTAATCAGATATTTTCGAAGTCGGTGCCAGCCAATACAAATCAAAGCATACCGACTTCGAAAATATCTGATTAGGTATCTATTCTAAATGAAAACCCGCGTTTGGTTATTTTTTACTTTTCTGTGCCTGGAAGTCGGTTTTTATCTTTTTTTAAAAAGTTTTTATTTTAATATTACAAACAGACACTCCAATTTTATTTATCTGTATAAATAGAAGTTTTAAATTACCCATATAAATAAAATGACCATATAAATTATAGACTTAATGTAAGCATAAATAATCTATGATAAAGTTACTTTTTAAGTAAAAGAATATACATTATTTTAATAAAATAAAATATACTAAGATAGGTAGTTGATCAATAAATAATTTAAAACTATATTTTAGTTCCATCAATTGATTAGATGAAGCCGGAGAGCTATTTTTTTTATATTGGAATAGACAAATAATTTTGAAATGTGGATAAGTACTGTTTTATTAAAATCACAACCACTCCAGAAATTTTTTTTCACAAAAATAAAAAACCGACTGCATAAAAAGCGACCTAAAAAGACCTTATTATTTTGTAGTTAGAGACATACAGACACGCAGCTATTCTAAAACATGTAGGTACATAGTATAATATACTATGTATGTCTCCGACTGCATAATACTATGCTCCATCGTCAATTTGTTCTCTACTTTTTAGGAGAGTTAGACATTTTTAGTTTTATTTAACAATTTCTTATCTTAAATTCCTTTTGAACATATAAGTTGTAAATATTTCTGTAATCGCCTCTTAATGGTGTATTTCGATACCCCACTCGATTTATTCGGACGAAAATTTTTTTTCAATATAATATCTATATAGCCTATGACACTTGCATTATCAATACTTATCAAATTACGTATGAATCATCAAAATCGGTTAAGCCATTTAGTGATTACGAACGAACATAGAATCAGGTTAAACACATAACCCTGTTTCGCCGCAGTCGGATAAAAAGCAAACATCTATATTATATAACATCAGCAACAGCATATAAAATAAGGTTTATTTAATAAACCTTATTCACTTGTTTTAACAGGATATACCATATGGAAACTTTTAAATTTAATTTTGGTAGACTGCATTTAAGGGTTTCAAAAGGAAACTCTCGTTGGTTGATTGTTCCTTAGCTTTTCTTGCTAGTTGCCTCTTCTATGGCTATCCAACGAATGATAAAGAATGAACGAAACCTCGTTTTTTTTATTTCTAATTAACAATCTTATTAGATAAGCTACTGTGCGTTTAATCTTTTAGATATGCTCCTGTGAGTCTAAATTCTTATTGTATTTTCTATTTGTATAAGTCTAAATCAATTTTAGTTATGTTTTGATTGTGGTTGATTGTGGGTAAATTCAATAAAAAATGCAGTTATTTTATCTACTACAGATAAATACCTACAGATACCTACAAAACACTACCTACAGATAAATAAAATTTATATGTCTGTTTATACTGTCAAAGCTACAGTTTTTTACTAAATTCATATTAAATGCATATATGGTTTAAATTTTTAAAATGTTTGCCTGTTTCTTCCGGCTAATCTCTGAAACGGCTGGACTGATTTTGACGGAACTTTCACTGGAAGATAGCTAATGTTATAAGGAGTAACTCAGGCTACATTTATTCTAGAAAAAAAAATCAGTGTTCCGCACATAAAATTAAAACCCATGAAATTGCTAATAAAATCCGCGTACCTAGGGACGCACCTGAGCGAAGCGAGGGTAAGTCGCTAGTTGACAATATGTATTAAAATTTTTATAATAAAAGGTTAGATCCCCATGAGCTCTTTGTTTACCTTTAGTTAACTACCTAAACCTATGGAGTAGATATAGTTATGTGCATGTACTCAAAAATACAAAAAACAAAAATAGAAAAGGATCGAAGAAAATTTCTTTCAAAGAATTAACAAATGTGAATTTACCTATAAAAAATTGGCATTTGATGATAATATTGCAAACCTAAAAATCTATACAGATAAATAAAATTGGAGTGTCTGTTTGTAATATTAGAATAACAGCTTTTTACTAAATGCATATGGATGTATACACGGTACATATACCAAAACAACATTTTTTACATTTTTTGTCTGTCTGTCTGTCTGTCTGCCTGTTTGTTCCGGCTAATCTACGAAACGGCTGAACCGATTTTGACGGGAGTTTCACTGGCAGATAGCTGATGTTATAAGGAGTAGCTTAGGGTACTTTTATATTAGAAAAAGAATCAGGGTCCCGCAAAAAAAGATGAAATCCATGAAATTGTGAACAAAATCCGCGTACGGCGTACGCACCCGAGCAAAGCGAGGTTAAATCACAATATAATTAATTGAATATGTTAGGAGTAGCAAGCTACTATTTATGTATAAACACGTACCTTACCACGTACCTAGAGACGAACGCGAGCGAAGCGAGCGTGAGGCGCTAGTTATAAAATAAATAAACTCACGCGAAAAAAAATACGCTTGATAATTAATTATAGCCGCTCTGTAACTTCTTTTTACCTGACTGCGATGAACTGCGGTGAACGAATAAGGATAAATTGTTTTTAATATTTAAGAACAATTATATAATATGTATCATCAATCAATCATATTTGTTAAAAATAAAAACGAAAAAGTCGTTGACCAGTCAGAGTTTGTTTTTTTTTATTAAATCTCTTTTGTGGGGGGCCCCTCTCTTGTGGAGGCCCCGGGGCTGCAGCCCCGCTTGCCCTCCCCTAAATCCGGCCCTGGTTGTGAGTGTCATTAAGGGTCTGAATAAATGGCTTAATCGAATATGTTTTTAAAAATCTTTCTTCTTACAAATTACCTGCTTATTACGTTTACACCAAAAATGGAAAAATAAAAACTTTAAAAAAAAAAATAAAAACCGACTTCCAGGAGCAGAAAAGTAAAAAATAACCAAACGCGGGTATTCATTTAGAATAGATACCTAATCAGATATTTTCGAAGTCGGTGCCAGCCAATACAAATCAAAGCATACCGACTTCGAAAATATCTGATTAGGTATCTATTCTAAATGAAAACCCGCGTTTGGTTATTTTTTACTTTTCTGTGCCTGGAAGTCGGTTTTTATCTTTTTTTAAAAAGTTTTTATTTTAATATTACAAACAGACACTCCAATTTTATTTATCTGTATAGATAGAAGTTTTAAATTACCCATATAAATAAAATGACCATATAAATTATAGACTTAATGTAAGCATAAATAATCTATGATAAAGTTACTTTTTAAGTAAAAGAATATACATTATTTTAATAAAATAAAATATACTAAGATAGGTAGTTGATCAATAAATAATTTAAAACTATATTTTAGTTCCATCAATTGATTAGATGAAGCCGGAGAGCTATTTTTTTTATATTGGAATAGACAAATAATTTTGAAATGTGGATAAGTACTGTTTTATTAAAATCACAACCACTCCAGAAATTTTTTTTCACAAAAATAAAAAACCGACTGCATAAAAAGCGACCTAAAAAGACCTTATTATTTTGTAGTTAGAGACATACAGACACGCAGCTATTCTAAAACATGTAGGTACATAGTATAATATACTATGTATGTCTCCGACTGCATAAAAATTATTAATGTATATATGGGTTTTTAATGACAAGGCAACAAACACACTTATTTATTAACTTTATTTTACTGAACTAATTAATACAAAATACTATCTACTAGCGTTACATCTTGCTTAACGAACCGACACCATTATATATAGGTAACCTATGCTCTTTTTCTAATCCAGGTATAAGAACTGACTTTTTCATTTCCTTTTCAACATCTACTCCTCCAAGATTTGACTTTAGTTTTCCTGTTTCTATGTCTAATTGCTCAAAGTGGAATAATCGTTTTTTCTTTTCTTTTTTTATAATTGACTGATTCCACCCCATTTCTTCGAAGAATTCATCAAAAACATCATCAATTTTTAAACCTTTAAGCTTTTTCTGAACTTCTTCTTCAGCTAGCTCCAGTTCATCTAGTTCTTGTTTTTTCTTTTCAAATAACTCTAATATTGCTTCATTCCTTTTTTCATTTTCTATAAAAAGTTTTTCGTCTTGATGTAATAGCTCATCTTTTCCATGAAGTTCTTCATTTCCAACTGTGTCTATTATAAAATCCATAATGATATTATTTTTATCTCAATTTTAAACATACATAGTATTGTAAAATAATAATAAACTTATGTATTTTTCTTGTTTTATATATAATTTATCTTCAGTTCTATATATTTCCATTCCTAAATATTCTTTTAATTTTCCCAAAATTCGAACATTAAATTCTTCTTTTAGTCTTGTTATAGTTTCGCTAGAATCTCCCATAATAACTATGTCATCCACCCATATCAATAACCAAACATTTTCTTTGAAATAAAGGCAAAAGTCATACTTTGACTGTTGAAAACCTAATTTTGACATATAGTGATGAAACCTTTCGTTCCAGCATCTAGGAGCTTCACGTAGACCATATAGAGCTTTATTAAGTTTTAACACTTTACCTTTTGTTACTTTAACACCCTCTGGTGGCCTAATATACACTTCATCTTTAAGATCCCCGTTCAGGAATGCGGTCGGCACATCAAGTTGTTTTAGTGACAAGTTATGCTGTACGGCATGGCTCATCATCATTCGTATAGTTGATATTCTTGCAACTGGTGAGTAAACATTATGCCTTGTATCTGTCTGGAAACCTTTTGCTACAAGTCTTGCCTTTTTTCTTCCATCCTGCTTAGTTTTAAAGACCCATCTGGTGTCAATAGCCTTTTTGTTCTGTGGTAAATCAGTTTCTTGCCATGTATTTAGTTTGTTTAATGAATTCAATTCACTGTTGATGGCATCTTGCCATTCAGCATCCTTTACTGCTTCTGTGTATGATTGAGGTTCAGTAAACAAACAAAATGCAATATTTGCTTCATTTTCATCAAGTATATAATCTTGTAGGTAAGTTGGCTTTTTCTTATTTCTTTTTGGTCTGTTTCCTGATAAATTTTGTATATTTTCTTCACTTATTTCTCTATCTCTCATGCCTTGATGTTGTTCTTCCTTATATTCCGAATCTATTATTTTATCATCTTTCTTTTTGTCTTCATCCACCTCTTCTTCAATGATATACTGTATTGGAGTCACTTCTTCTTTTATATTATATACAAAATCAGTTTCATCAAATCTTACATCTCTTGAAATAATTATGCAATCATTTTCAGGATCCCATAGGCGATAACCATTCAAACCATATCCTACCATCCTCATTTCTTTTGCTCTTTGTTCAAATTTATTACCTTTTGGCATATTAACTACCCAGACTTTACTTCCAAAAATTCTTAATTTAGATAAATCGTTATGTCCATACATAATGTAGCAGCAGCTGTGACAAATGACACCGAATATTTGTTCATTGCCAATATGAAAAGTGATGAACAATGCTATAACTTAAAAACGAATTGTAAACACATTAAATGGATACTAGATTCAGGATGTACAGAAAATCTAATACAGGAAGAATATTATATTTATTATATAATAAATGTGTTTGTTGCCTATGTCATTAAAAACCCATATATACATTAATAATGTTAGGATTTTACTCTTTGGTTTTTTGTCTATGCTTAGGTTAAGTGGCAACACTCCTATTGTCTTTGCATTTCTTTATACTTCCTTTATATCAGTCTAACGCAACTAGGAACAAAAAAACTGTTCTATGGAGTTTGCAGGCAAAATAATGGCGGACATCTTCCATCGCACTTCCTCCGTGTAGCTTCTCTTTCTTTAACTAATCCGTTCGTCATTATCGATAGACAGTTCTTCACTATTTATGACTTTTGATTAAGACGTAAATACTAATTAATATCATAATTTGTTACATAAATTTGCAAGAAGATATTCTACAGAATTTGTGGCAACAAGTTATCGAGTTTTGTTTCAGTGAATACGTTTTTTTAAAATGCCGCCAAAACGCGGTTTATAGGATGTGAAATTTGTGGAAATCGAACTATTTGTGGAAATAATGGCGGACGAGAAAAGGATATTTATGGAGAAATTTCCTATAGATGAAAGTCGGTATGTATTAAATCAGATATAGCTACGAACTCATAAAAATTTCATGATTTTTACAGTTGTTATCTAGCGATGTATCTAATTGTATTCCATACAAAATCAGAACAACTATGTATAATACACAAGCCAAGCCACACCTGGAGTACCTTAGAGAGATATGGGGCTCAGCTGCACAAACCAGCACAAACACAAATATGTAAGTTACAAGGAGCACAAAGTATAAACTAATAAAAACACTGTTTCATCACAACTACTAACAAGAACTATAGTAAGAAGCTATACAGAAAAAAACCAAATTCTTGAATATTAATTAAACAACTATGCATACAACACATAATTAATATTAAAAAATAATGACTAAAACATACATTCAATAATAACATTCATAGCAAAGTATATTATACCTACATAATCTTAGAAACAAAAAGCTTCAAATCTGGTAGCTTCTGACGAGATCTTAATGGTAATAAAAATATGTGTGAAGATGTACTTTTATATAATAATCTACAGAATACTGTAAAAGATTGTAATCATATAAGCATTTTAAGAATAAGTTAAAATCACATAATAAAGATAAAATTTTATAACTGCATATCTTCAATTTAAAAAAAATGTCAATGTTGTAATGAACACTTAAACTGTAAACAATATTTAAAAGATGATTAAATTCACGCATGTTTAAAATTAATTAGAATAAAGGTGTAACAAATTAATTAAGGATAAATAAGAATAAAACAATGAGAATTATGTGAATTATAATATAATGCATGCTACTGTGTAAATACTGTTAATATTATTTTTTATGTATACTTAGTCTCTGTATAAGTGAACAGTGTGTTCTTTAAGAGAAATATCTTTAACCTATGCACAGTAAATATTAATAATAAAATTATACATAACAGGTTAAGTCCAGATTGAAAGGAAAAAAACATATACCCAATTTCACTTTAATTAATTTATTTTTTAGATGCAGGCAATGAGTTAAGGCTGTGGGCAAAGAAGATTTAATATATTATGTTCTAATAGAAAAATTACATATATTAAAATATGTATGTGGAAATCACTTTGAGAACAAAGCTTTCAATAAGAAAAAAGTTGACTTAAAAAGTTAGCTGTGCCATTAAAAAATTTAAAAGTGGGTCAGTCACTTTCTGAAGAAATGTTACTTGAATTTCCTTGTCATATTCAATCCAACATAGACTACCATGGATAATGTCTCTCAAAGGATACATGACAATGAACATTCACTATACCAGGTTGAAGCAATAGCTGGGCCTAGTAACTCAGGTTTGTCTCTTTCTTTTTACTTTTATTTGACTGTTTATTTACATCAATATGATTTTTACAATTTTCTTGTTTTTATTATTATGCATCACAGGGACCCGGTGTAACCAGCCACAGTCGAGGGCGTCCCTGCAGTTCTGCCGTACATGAGAGAAGTCACTGACAAGATTAATACTAGGAGCAAAATATTGTAAATTATAATTTAACTTACAAGAAAGATAATTATCAGTCCCGCTGAGTTTCTTTCGCTAGTTCTCAGGTCTGAGGCTTTTTCTTTCTGAACTGGTAGTAGACTCATGACGTTCAATAAAACATTGTTATAATTTAATGCTGAATAATATATAATTATATTGAAAAATAAAATAAAAATATAAACCTTATGTATTCTTTCATTACTTTTTTATTTCGATTCGAGTCTACATTTAATTAAGTCCAGTGTTGCATTAATTATTTTGCCTACTAAACAACAATGTACTTAATTATTAATTAAATGTAGACTTGATCTTCATTTCAATAATATTTGCTTAGTATCTACAACCCTAGATTTTGATCCTGAATATTATCGATATCGATAAAAACGCGTAAAGCACTAGTTGGTCTGTTAGGTTGTATAGGTTGGTACTCTTGTTCTTTTGACGTTTCTGTCGTACAGTTGGTATTGAAGTGCGATGTAAATTGAAGTCAAAAAGTTTGTTCTAAGTCCCGCCTCTTAAAACGTAGTGGTGACATTCTCTTTGCTTTATATAATGGTGTCGGTTCGTTAAGCAAGATGTAACGCTAGTAGATAGTATTTTGTATTAATTAGTTCAGTAAAATAAAGTTAATAATAAATGTGTTTGTTGCCTATGTCATTAAAAACCCATATATACATTAATAGGTTATGGGCTATTAGCGAATTAGTATTCAAGAAACAAAAGCATACAATTAAATCGTGTTCGAAAAAATGGCGTCTGCGCAAAGTTCACATGGTACGACACCGCCGTTATTACAAAGCAATAATTTCGACAATTGGTTATATCGTTTGAAGATGCACTTAGAAGAAAAACAGCTCATCAAATTTCTTACTTTGGAAGACATAAAAATAGAGGATAAAGTAAATGACGCGAAGACGAAAAATATAATTGTACAATGCTTACCAGACAGATATTTAAATCTTATAAAAGATTGTATCACGGCGAAAGAAATGATAAATACGCTTCAATCCACATTCCAAAGGAAGTCTATTGTGTCAAAAATACATTTGCGAAGAAAACTACTTAACATAAAGTGTGATGGACAAAAATTAGAAATGTACTTCGAAAAATTCGACAACGTGTTACGCGACTTAGAATGTGCCGATGAGAAAATTGCTGAAACAGATAAGATATGCTATTTACTGACCGGTCTCGATTCAAAATATGATACAGTAATTACAGCCATCGAAACGGTAAATAACGAAATTAATCTAGAATTTGTTAAAGCGAGGTTACTGGACGAGGAATTAAAATTAACTAATAGAAACGAACCAATACATTCTTTTATATGTTATCGCTGTAAAAAACCAGGTCACATCTCAACAGAATGCTACAAATATCAAAATGGTACAGGACGAGTTCGGAGAGCAGGACAAAGTAGAGGATTCAGGGGAAGGTTCAGAGGTAGATATACACATCATAGAGGACAACATAATGTAGCAGCAGCTGTGACAAATGACACCGAATATTTGTTCATTGCCAATATGAAAAGTGATGAACAATGCTATAACTTAAAAACGAATTGTAAACACATTAAATGGATACTAGATTCAGGATGTACAGAAAATCTAATACAGGAAGAATATGAACAATATATGTACAATATTATTAATATTGAAGAAGTAAAAATATATGTAGCTAATGGTGAATACATTACCTCCTATAAAAAAGGTTATATTTCTTTAATCAGTAATAATCAGACAATAACAGTAGAAGCTTTAATTGTCAAAAATTTATCTTTCAATTTATTATCAGTTAAAAAAATGGTACAAAATAATTGTAGTGTACAATTTAACAAAGATTATGTTACTATATACAATTTAAACACAAAAAATTTCATGACAGGATATTGTAAGGGAAAATTATTCATATTAAACACAAACATTATATGCATCAATACTTGTTACAATGTAAATACTAATAATTTAAATCCACAGCTATGGCATCGCAGATTAGGTCACTTGAATCGCCGAGGACTTCAATTATTGCAGCTACCCGTAGATGGTAAGGTGTGTGAACCATGTATGAAGGGAAAATCCACCAGGCTACCATTTCCTATAGTGAAGCAACCAAAATCTCAAGCAATTGGTGATCTCATACATACAGATATTGCCGGACCTATTAACATCACAGGTATTAATAATGAAATTTACTTTCAAGTTATTGTAGAAGATTTCTCTCATTTTGTAACCACTTATTTATTGCAAAACAAAAGTGAAGCTACTAATAATTTAATCAGTTACATAAATAGACTACAGACAGACAAAGGTGTAAAAGTTAAAAATATAAGATGTGATAATGGTGGAGAATTTAAAAACAATTTATTAAAAAATTTTTGCAGTGAAAAAGGAATTCAACTACAGTACACACAGCCATACTCACCACAAAGCAATGGAACAGCAGAACGAATGAACCGCACTTTGTACAATAAAGCGAGAACACAAATGATTGAAACTAACTTACCTAAATACTTATGGGGAGAAGCAATAATGTGCTCAGCATATCAGCTGAATAGATGTCCCTCAGCGGCAATTAGTCATCGAACACCTGCAGAAATTATGTATGGACAAAACGATTTATCTAAATTAAGAATTTTTGGAAGTAAAGTCTGGGTAGTTAATATGCCAAAAGGTAATAAATTCGAACAAAGAGCAAAAGAAATGAGGATGGTAGGATATGGTTTGAATGGTTATCGCCTATGGGATCCTGAAAATGATTGCATAATTATTTCAAGAGATGTAAGATTTGATGAATCTGATTTTGTATATAATATAAAAGAAGAAGTGACTCCAATACAGTATATCATTGAAGAAGAGGTGGATGAAGACAAAAAGAAAGATGATAAAATAATAGATTCGGAATATAAGGAAGAACAACATAAAGGCATGAGAGATAGAGAAATAAGTGAAGAAAATATACAAAATTTATCAGGAAACAGACCAAAAAGAAATAAGAAAAAGCCAACTTACCTACAAGATTATATACTTGATGAAAATGAAGCAAATATTGCATTTTGTTTGTTTACTGAACCTCAATCATACACAGAAGCAGTAAAGGATGCTGAATGGCAAGATGCCATCAACAGTGAATTGAATTCATTAAACAAACTAAATACATGGCAAGAAACTGATTTACCACAGAACAAAAAGGCTATTGACACCAGATGGGTCTTTAAAACTAAGCAGGATGGAAGAAAAAAGGCAAGACTTGTAGCAAAAGGTTTCCAGACAGATACAAGGCATAATGTTTACTCACCAGTTGCAAGAATATCAACTATACGAATGATGATGAGCCATGCCGTACAGCATAACTTGTCACTAAATCAACTTGATGTGCCGACCGCATTCCTGAACGGGGATCTTAAAGATGAAGTGTATATTAGGCCACCAGAGGGTGTTAAAGTAACAAAAGGTAAAGTGTTAAAACTTAATAAAGCTCTATATGGTCTACGTGAAGCTCCTAGATGCTGGAACGAAAGGTTTCATCACTATATGTCAAAATTAGGTTTTCAACAGTCAAAGTATGACTTTTGCCTTTATTTCAAAGAAAATGTTTGGTTATTGATATGGGTGGATGACATAGTTATTATGGGAGATTCTAGCGAAACTATAACAAGACTAAAAGAAGAATTTAATGTTCGAAATTTGGGAAAATTAAAAGAATATTTAGGAATGGAAATATATAGAACTGAAGATAAATTATATATAAAACAAGAAAAATTAATACAAAAAATGTTAACCAAATTTGGTATGGAAGATTGCAAGAGTATACTTACACCAATGGAACAAAATTTTCTATTTACAGATGATGAAATTCTGCAAAATGTACCCTATAGGGAGATAATTGGATGCCTCACCTACATTTCTACTATTTCAAGGCCTGACATTACCTATGCAACTTCATATCTTAGCCGGTATCTTGATAAGCCTACAAAACAGACATGGACAGCAGCAAAACGCATATTAAGGTATTTAAAACACACTTCACACAAGTCTCTTAGTTTTGAACGCAGTAAAAACAATGCTCAGCTGTTAGCCTACAGTGATGCAGATTGGGCAGGAGACAAGGAAGATAGAAAAAGCGTAAGTGGATGTGCAATTTTTTATTATGATAATTTAATTTCTTGGTTCTCAAAAAAGCAGTCAACAGTTTCATTATCTTCATCAGAGGCAGAGTATGTTGCTGCAGCAATGACTACAAGCGAGCTACTATATCTGAAAGGTATATCAAACAATTTTAATCACCCAAATATTGATGCATATTTACTAGTTGATAATCAAAGTGCTATAAAAATGTGTGAATGTAATGAAAACAGTAAACGCACAAAACACATAGACATAAAATTTCATTTTGTCAAAGATGCTATTGATAATAAGTCCATTATAATATCCTATGTCTCATCAGAAAACAACATAGCAGATATATTAACAAAATCACTTAATAATATAAAACATACATATCTGATTAACAAATTAAAAATTGTATAGTGTTTTTACATATTATCATGGGGTCGCATCACGAACAAAGTGAAATTAGTTAAAAAAAAATGATAATAGATGGCGTTGTATGTATCGATTTGTTTTTATATTCATGTTAAATTCAAAATTTGAAAAAAATTAAATGCCAAAAGCATATATTCTAACTTTAAAAAAAATACCTAAAGTAAGAAAATAGGAAGTAATGGACAAAAGTATAATGTTTTTGAAGTTTTATAAAATTGAATAATATCGTTATATTTCTGGCGGCAATAATGGGTACTACATTGTGATAGCACGATCTTTGGTAATAATTATGTAAACTGTGTTCATAGATGGCGCTCAATATAATAAAAAGTTTTGTAGCACTCAAAGACAATATCTTAAAAATATAGTTTGTAATTGTTATAGTAGCCTTGAGAGACCTTACATAGTTACCTACAACATTGCGCAGCGGCAGCTCGGGGATAGATACCCTTAGCTTTTAACGCCATCTATCATTTAGAGTTGCTAGATGTCGCCTTATTTTTAATTCTCACTTGCGCCATCTATTATCATTTTAGGACAAAAAAAATAGTGTGTCCAATAGCGTGAGTTAGCGATGTCCAAATATTTGTATGGGATGCACTATCTGTACTCTATATATGATCTGTGATATTATACATAATATACTTACCTGATTTGTTAGAATTTTAATTGCCTAAAAATTTATTTACCAACATAAGTATAGTGTAATAGGAATTGTTAGTTATGTAATAAATTTTATACTAATAAATATTTTATTGTATAAGATAGTGTGATAAGAAATTTGCTTTTTTTGTTAAGACTTGATTTTGTATATAAACTTAATAGTCAATTATTATAAAAGAGTTTTTTTTTGTTTGTTTAGGCAATATTGTATTTTCGTTAAAATAAATATTGAGAGGGGGTGTTAGGATTTTACTCTTTGGTTTTTTGTCTATGCTTAGGTTAAGTGGCAACACTCCTATTGTCTTTGCATTTCTTTATACTTCCTTTTTATAATGGTGTCGGTTCGTTAAAGCAAGATGTAACGCTAGTAGATAGTATTTTGTATTAATTAGTTCAGTAAAATAAAGTTAATAATAAATGTGTTTGTTGCCTATGTCATTAAAAACCCATATATACATTAATATACTATGCTCCATCGTCAATTTGTTCTCTACTTTTTAGGAGAGTTAGACATTTTTAGTTTTATTTAACAATTTCTTATCTTAAATTCCTTTTGAACATATAAGTTGTAAATATTTCTGTAATCGCCTCTTAATGGTGTATTTCGATACCCCACTCGATTTATTCGGACGAAAATTTTTTTTCAATATAATATCTATATAGCCTATGACACTTGCATTATCAATACTTATCAAATTACGTATGAATCATCAAAATCGGTTAAGCCATTTAGTGATTACGAACGAACATAGAATCAGGTTAAACACATAACCCTGTTTCGCCGCAGTCGGATAAAAAGCAAACATCTATATTATATAACATCAGCAACAGCATATAAAATAAGGTTTATTTAATAAACCTTATTCACTTGTTTTAACAGGATATACCATATGGAAACTTTTAAATTTAATTTTGGTAGACTGCATTTAAGGGTTTCAAAAGGAAACTCTCGTTGGTTGATTGTTCCTTAGCTTTTCTTGCTAGTTGCCTCTTCTATGGCTATCCAACGAATGATAAAGAATGAACGAAACCTCGTTTTTTTTTATTTCTAATTAACAATCTTATTAGATAAGCTACTGTGCGTTTAATCTTTTAGATATGCTCCTGTGAGTCTAAATTCTTATTGTATTTTCTATTTGTATAAGTCTAAATCAATTTTAGTTATGTTTTGATTGTGGTTGATTGTGGGTAAATTCAATAAAAAATGCAGTTATTTTATCTACTACAGATAAATACCTACAGATACCTACAAAACACTACCTACAGATAAATAAAATTTATATGTCTGTTTATACTGTCAAAGCTACAGTTTTTTACTAAATTCATTTTAAATGCATATATGGTTTAAATTTTTAAAATGTTTGCCTGTTTCTTCCGGCTAATCTCTGAAACGGCTGGACTGATTTTGACGGAACTTTCACTGGAAGATAGCTAATGTTATAAGGAGTAACTCAGGCTACATTTATTCTAGAAAAAAAAATCAGTGTTCCGCACATAAAATTAAAACCCATGAAATTGCTAATAAAATCCGCGTACCTAGGGACGCACCTGAGCGAAGCGAGGGTAAGTCGCTAGTTGACAATATGTATTAAAATTTTTATAATAAAAGGTTAGATCCCCATGAGCTCTTTGTTTACCTTTAGTTAACTACCTAAACCTATGGAGTAGATATAGTTATGTGCATGTACTCAAAAATACAAAAAACAAAAATAGAAAAGGATCGAAGAAAATTTCTTTCAAAGAATTAACAAATGTGAATTTACCTATAAAAAATTGGCATTTGATGATAATATTGCAAACCTAAAAATCTATACAGATAAATAAAATTGGAGTGTCTGTTTGTAATATTAGAATAACAGCTTTTTACTAAATGCATATGGATGTATACACGGTACATATACCAAAACAACATTTTTTACATTTTTTGTCTGTCTGTCTGTCTGTCTGTCTGTCTGTCTGTCTGTCTGTCTGTCTGCCTGTTTGTTCCGGCTAATCTACGAAACGGCTGAACCGATTTTGACGGGAGTTTCACTGGCAGATAGCTGATGTTATAAGGAGTAGCTTAGGGTACTTTTATATTAGAAAAAGAATCAGGGTCCCGCAAAAAAAGATGAAATCCATGAAATTGTGAACAAAATCCGCGTACGGCGTACGCACCCGAGCAAAGCGAGGTTAAATCACAATATAATTAATTGAATATGTTAGGAGTAGCAAGCTACTATTTATGTATAAACACGTACCTTACCACGTACCTAGAGACGAACGCGAGCGAAGCGAGCGTGAGGCGCTAGTTATAAAATAAATAAACTCACGCGAAAAAAAAACGCTTGATAATTAATTATAGCCGCTCTGTAACTTCTTTTTACCTGACTGCGATGAACTGCGGTGAACGAATAAGGATAAATTGTTTTTAATATTTAAGAACAATTATATAATATGTATCATCAATCAATCATATTTGTTAAAAATAAAAACGAAAAAGTCGTTGACCAGTCAGAGTTTGTTTTTTTTTATTAAATCTCTTTTGTGGGGGCCCCTCTCTTGTGGAGGCCCCGGGGCTGCAGCCCCGCTTGCCCTCCCCTAAATCCGGCCCTGTATATATATGTTATATATATATATATATATATATATATATATATTTATACTGCCTCGGTGGTGTAGTGGCTAGCATGTACGGCTGCACATCCTGAGGTCCTGGGTTCGAGTCCCGGGTCGGGCCAAGTTTAGTTATTGAGTCTTTCTGTATAGTAAGCCTCAGTAACAGCCCGGAGTTGGGAAGTTGGCGGTGTTTCACCCCCGTGCCTCGGAGAGCACGTAAAGCCGTCGGTCCTGCGCCGACACTCTCACCGGTCGTGTCTCGTGTCGTCCCACCGGAGTATGAGAGTGACAGGAATAGAGAGTGCACGTCGTGTCTGCGCTCTCTCTCACACGCGCTGCACTATAATATCTCCTGCGCAGTTGGCTAGTTTCAATGAGATTGGCCGCCGTGGCCGGAATCGGTCAGGAGGACATTATATATATATATATATATATATATATATATATATATATATATATATATATTAACGCAGTTCTAAAAATTTTCGAATCTTTTAATATCCGAGATGAAGAAAAGGGGAAAAGTAAAATTATAGGATAGAAAATGTGCGAAATGAGGTCCTGCTGATGGCGTCAGCCTGTCAAGTCGGGGATTTACCTGGGGTGCGTGTGTGTATGTGAGTCTGTCTGTATGTGTGTATGTGTGCGTATTGTATTACTCCTTCACGCTGAAATAGATCACGATGGTGTCGATGGTATATAACAGCTACTGTTGCTCAAATGCCCAAAAACAATATGCTCAAAGATACTTTTTTTTAACTAGCGATTCACCCTCGCTTCGCTCGAGTTCGTCCCTAAGTACGTTTTAACGGTTAGTATGAAATACAAATCTTTGAATTCTCGGCTTTTCTGTACTATAATATGCATGTATCATACATATAAACCTTCCTCTTGAATCACTCTATTTATTAAAAAAACCGCATCAAAATCCGTTGCGTAGTTTCAAAGATCTGAGCATACATAGGGACAGACAGACAGCGAGAAACGACTTTGTTTTATACTATGTAGTGATCGTTTATATCAAAAATAAGCATCTTGAAGCATTTTGTGTTGTTTTATTCAGTTTTGATCTTCATCAACGATCATTTCAAAATTTAGTTTACTTATAAAGTTTTTTTTTTTATTATAGATACTAAGCCATTTAAATGCGAGTTCTGCGACTACGCGTGCAGAGACACGTCCACGTTGAGGAAACACCATGAGAGGCACATGGGGATGAAAAAACGATACAAGTGTCGATTGTGTGAGAAAAGGTTTGTTCATCATCATTTTTAACCGACTGCGACAAGGCCTAAAAGAGGGTTAATGCGTGGCTATTAAATTAGTTTCCTTATATTAAAACTAGAGATTCACCCTCGCTTCGCTCGGGTTCGTCCCTAGGTTGCTTTCCAAAACAAAATTAATTAATTTGGTTTTAATTTCTTTTCGTGGGACCCTATTTTTTTCTAAAATAAAAGTAGCCTAAGTTACTCCTTATTACATCAGCTATCTGCCAGTGAAAGTCCCGTGAAAATCGTTCCAGCCATTTCAGAGATTAGCCAGAACAAACAGACAGACAGACAGACAAAAATTGAAAAAATATTGTTTTGGTATATACCGTGTATACATTCATATGCATAAAGTAAAAAGTGGTTATTTTAATATTACAAACAGACACTCCAATTTTATTTATCTGTATAGATGGATTGCTTGCCCATACAAATTTTCATCCCCATTTTCACCCTCTTAAGGGATGTTTTTCGCGATATAAACTATCCTATATCCTTCCCAGGGTCTCAAACTAACTTCTAACCAAAATTTCATCTAAATCGGTTCAGTAATTTGGGAGTCTATTCAGTACAAACAAACAAACAAAAAAATCTTTCCCTTTTATAGTTTCTTATTATACCCATTTATTCCAGCTACAATACAAAAAGTTTACTCAAAATGCACGTAACTGAAGTACACTTGGATATAGACGTGAAGAACACTCGGTGCGAGGAGTGCGGCAAGATGTTCAAATCTAACACCGCTTTAAATGTTCATATTGTGAGTGAATTATATTATTATATAGTATTAAGTAAATAAAATAATAAAAAAATCGGCCAAGTGCGAGTCGGAATCGCGCACGAAGTGTTCCGTACCATTATCTATAAAAACGGCGAAAAAATCATGTCTGTTGTATGGGAGCTACCCTTAAATACTTGTTTTATTTTATTTTAATTTATTTATTTCTAAAGTGAATATGTAATTAAATATTCTGTGGATATTTCAAGCGTCTACCTGTTGCAGTTATCAATATCGAGCAAAAACGAGGAAAAAAATCACGTTTGTTGTATGGGAGCCTCCTTAAATATTTATTTTATTCTGTTTTTTTTTAGTATTTATTGTTATAGCGGCAACAAAAATACAGTGAAAATTTCAATTGTTTAACTATCACGGTTCATGAGATTCAGGCTAGTGACAGACGGACAGACAGACAGACAGACAGCGAAGTCTTAGTAATAGGGTCCCGTTTTACCCTATGGGTACGGAACCCTAAAAATATCTTGATTGTATTAAGTATTAGCGACTCGGGCTGGCTTCGCTCGAATTCGTCCTTTGGTATGTTTTAACGTTATATACATACAGGGCCGGATTTAGGGGTGTGGAGGCCCCGGGGCAACAAACGAGTGGAGGCCCCTAATTATTTTCCAAATAAAATAAACAATTTTTTTAGTCAAGTGATTTAAATATTTATTGCGAAACTAATTAAATTATTTCAATAAACATATTTAGATATAGTCAAATATAAGAATTATTCAAAATTAAATTACAGCGTTAATGAATGTAACCTTGCGAGCTTTTTTCGACGAAAAATAGTTGATGATTTCGCTGAACGTTAACGATTTTTTTATTATGGATAGAAGTCTTAAATTACCCATATAAATAAAATGACCATATAAATTATAGACTTCATGTAAGCATAAATAATCCATGATAAAGTTACTCTTCAAGTAAAAGAATATACTTACATTATTTTAATAAAATAAAATATTATACTGAGGTACTTGATCAATAAATAATTTAAAACTATGTTTTATAGACCAATGTCGATAATTTTTGAAACAAAAAAATATAGTAGGATGAAACCCATTAGAAAAGGAAGCGAATATAACAAAAATTATAGGAAAAATAATTTACGGGCGATCTGAGGTCGGGAAGTGGAAGGGGTCCCCCCCTTAAGGGTGAAAAACGGTTTATCTCGATTTCCGGCAAAACTACAAGTCCTATGGAAAAAAGATAAAAGACAAAGTTGTAGGTAATATAAATATCTACAACTTTTGTAGTTACATTTTTTTCACATAACCTCAAAATTTATGTGAAAAATTCAAATAACCAAGTTTTTGGTTTTTTATTTTTATCTGTTACAAAAAATATATTTTATTCATGAAATTTGGTGCAAACTTACCTTTTTATGTCCCAAACACACTGTATTTTTGTAATTTAAAATATTTATTTTTTTCACCTTATTTTGACTTAATATGGAAAAAACACTAATTTTCAATCGAAAATTGTCGCGTCAAAATATTTGTTTTTTTTTTTATAAAATTTGGTGGGCTTTTTGTTCGTTGAAATTTCTACTTTCTGAGGGTGTAAAAAAAATATACATTACCATGGTAAATTTCCTCAGAAAATGCAATGAATAAAGTTAATATTTAATAAGACATCTATAATATTTTGAGAAAGTTGTAGAATTTTCTTTAAATTATATGTGTAGATGCCTATTTATTGCTATTTTAAGATAACTTATATATCTGAGTGACCTACGGAAAATTTTAGTCCATCAAAAGGTATTTCATAGAGAAGTGGGGAAGGGGCTAAGAGGGTCTGGGCCTTACTACCTGTTATTTCGTAGCAGCTATAAAAACCGTTCTGAGAAAATTTACAAAAAAAAATATCTTGTTATATATGAATTTGTATAAGTCTAAATCAATTTTAGTTATGTTTTGATTGTAGTTGATTGTGGGCGAATTCAATAAAAAATACAGTTATTTTATCTATACCTACAGATAAATAAAATTTATATGTCTGTTTGTAATGTCAAAATAATAGTTTTTTACTAAATGCATATGAAATGCATATACGGTTTAAATTTTTAAAATTTTTGTCTGTTTGTCCGGCTAATTTCCGAAACGGCTAGACTGATTTTGACGAAACTTTCACTAGAAGATAGCTGATGTTATAAGGAGTAGCTTAGGCTACATTTATTTTAGAAAAAATCAGGGTTCCGCGCAAAAAATAAAACCCATGAAAATGTGAATAAAATCCGCGTACCTAGGGACGCATCCGAGTGAAGCGAGGGTAAGTCGCTAGTTGACAATATGTGTTAAAATTTTTATAATAAAAGGTTAAATCCCCATGAGCTTTTTGTTTAAGTTTAGCTAACTACCTAAACCTATGGACTAGGTATAGTAATGTGCACGCACTCAAAAATACGAAACACAAAAATAGAAAAGGATCGAATAAAATTTCTTTCACATTTGAATTAACAAACTTGAATTTACCTATTAAACATTGGCATTTGATAATATTGCAGATCTAAAAATCTATACAGATAAAAAAAAATTGGAGTGCCTGTTTGTAATATTAAAATAACCGCTTTTTACTAAATCGAGGGTATTCTGGCAGAACCAAATAAGTGCAAAAATTAAAAAAAAAAATAGAAACATAGGATACTTAGTTTTCGTCGCATTTTTTATCTGGCAAAACCATATAACTGCCGAAGCATTTACAACGGGTTTTTCCTCTGGGTAAAGAAAATATCTAGCATTTTTTTTCTATAAATTTAAAAGCAAAAAGTGATATGGACTCTTAAAAAACAAAATAAAAAGTTTATTACAGTGATAACGGAATAAGATAATTTACTTTTTTTATCCACAAAAACACTTATAGATAATTGTATTTTATATTAACAGGTAAAACAAAATATTAGATCTTATTTGTTTCTCATTGGTAAGACGAACTGAGTTCTTTGTTTTATTAATAGGCAGAACAGGATTATATTACAGGAAATTTTAAATAATATATGGAAAAAAGTTAAACCTATGAAAATTTTATTCGTCTTGAGGTTTGTAAAAAGGGAGAAAAGAATTTACTTCAATTATAACATGAGTGAGACTTTTAATAACATTGATGTTACCGGTAAAGAAGGGGAAACTAGAGCAAAAAGACACGAACACGAACAAAAAGAAAGGAACAGGACGAATTTCCAACTGAGTTAAAAACAATGTATTCGGATGTATGTATGTATTCGGAGTACAAATTAATTCGGTCCGTTTTTTGGTGTAAAAAGTGCATTTATTTCAAAATAATATAAATAAATAGATTAATTGAAGTATTGTCCATCGCTGGCTACTACATTCATCCACCTCTCAGGCAATTTTCGAATTCCATGTCGAAAAAATGTCTCGTCTTTTGAGATAATAAACGTTTGGAGCCAATTTTCGATTTCTTCGAAAGAAGTGAACCAGTGACCTGCCAAATCGTGCTGCACCCATCCGAACAACCAGTAACCGGAAGGAGCAATGTCCGGCAAATACGGCGGGTACGGTAAAATATTCAATTTGAACGTATCTAAATAATTTTTCACGACTTTTGCTACATGAAGCCAAGCGTTATCATGCAAAAGAAAATCTTTGGTTTTAGCAGCTCATTATATATAGCATACCCCCTTTGGTCCCACCAGATGCACAACATGACCTTCGAACCATGAATATTCGGCTTTGGTGTTGATGTTGAGGTCGATGGCAACAATTAACCGGGCTTAACGTAGTATTTTTTCTTCTTCAGATTATCATAAAATATCCACTTCCCACCCCCAGTCACAATCCGATGCAAAAACCTATTCTTTTTTGCCTTAGAAGCAGCTGCTCGCAAGTGAACAATCGACTTTCAACATCTCTCGGTTTCAGCTCATAAGGTACCCGATTGCCTTGCCTGTGAATCATTCCCATGGATTTTAATCGTACTGAAACTAATTGTTGTATTACTCCCAATGATTCTGCAAGTTATTTTTGCGTTTGACTCGGATCTTCATCGAGTAATACCTCCAATTCGTTGTCTACGATTTTTTTTAGTTCTAGGGCAAAGCTTGTCTTCAACACTAAAATCACCATCCTTGTAACGTCGAAACCATTCCTGACATGATTTATCAGTTGGAGTATTCTCACCGTAAACTGTCACAAGCATTCTATGCGCTTCAGCTGCATTTTTCTTCCAATTAAAACAGAAAAGTAAAACCTCCCGCAAATACTGTTTAGCTACCACAAATTTTGACATTTTTAACAAAATAAAAAATAGGTGTTTTATATAAAATTCAAAGCAATATGAACTCTACATTATTCACAGATGTATAACCTCTCTGAAATCACCACAATCAGCTGTCACTATGAAATATTTATAAGAGCCAGGGCCATCTTTTAAAAACGGACCGAATTAATTTGTACTCATCTATATAAAGAATCATTACCTATATCCGAAGCAAAAAAAAGGATTTACTAAATTTGGTTAAAAAAAAATATAATACCAGAAGAATTGGAGCCTTGGTATAAAAATTTGAAGACGGTTAGTTCCTGAAGAGGCTGAAGAGGAGGATAATATGTTTTGCGAAGAAACTATTTCGTAATTTCCTTTACTCGTATTTTTTCTTGACAATAATTTTTAAGTGCTATTTTATCTACAGGATTAATCAGTTTAAACTTAAGAAAGCTCACAATAAATAAAATAAATATCGCATATTTGTTTTTTAATGCAGTAAAGCCAAAAAAAAATACAGGTAGTGTAAAGAGGAGAGTAATGAGATGTTCGAGTGTCGACGTAAGACTACTTTATTCATGCTAGGATTACATATTATATTTATTATATTACTAATAGGAGGGAGGCACACACCACTACACCTCCCCCGGTATTTTAAAAAAAAATGTTCTCTATTGACGTTTTTTTTACAATTTAGTTTGTTATATGTTAAAAAAACTGACTTCTGAATACATTTACATTACATTGTACTAAATATTGTTCATCTAATACTGTTATCAAGAATATGGACATTACAAAATGAAATATTTAAATATATTTTTTTATGAACCCTGAATCTTATATCATAATAATACATTTAATATTGAAGATTAAAATAAAATACAATGGAACTTAGGCACTAAATTTATATAATTTCAAAATTAGGTAAAATAAAGTAATTAAAAAAACATAAAATTAATTGAATAAAAAAAATAAAAAATTATAATATAATCTTATGATCATGATCAGGTTATACATATTAAGTCAGTCCAGGATACGCATGCGATTTTATTTCGTTTACATTTTCTATGTCGTACGTTACAACAAAACGTTAACATGAACTTATTGCATAGCTAATACCATATCATAGCTAATACCATATATTCATATTTTTTTTTTAATATTTATTTTCTCTCGAGATTTATTTCATGAACTATAGTTCCTCGTACATACTTCTTTCTTTTTTTTTTACATCCCCAGTTCTATATTTTCAGGGGTTCACGGCCTTGTACTTATTTTTACATTTATTTATTTTTATATATGGAGAGCCCGGAACACTCCCACATTTTAAACATTTCTTTAATTCTTGGTTAACCTTTTATATATTTTTAATTATAATTTTATATTAGCCTTTCACACTATAACTTTCACGCAGACGTCTCGCGTACAGCATGATCAAGTATATGTGGGCAACAATAATAATGCGTTTTGCATTTAACTCGATACCATACGTACTTTTTATCCCTTCCAAAACCTTGCTGTCTAAAAAAAAGTTCTCATTGACTTCTTAGCATTGCCATAATACTCGGTTGCGCACCCGACTATCAGTGAAAAAGCTAATTATCAACCAGATCTTGTGCTTTACCTATTAACATTCCGACTTTTATTCATTGCTGAAATAAGTTAATATTTCAATTTACACTAACCAATGTGTTTAAAACACTTACTGAATTTATTTTTATCAGTCAAACCTCTCAATAAATTATACAATCCTTGCCAATCAAAACAAAACTTAAGTATCTTAACATGTCTTATCCCATACATAAAATAAAAGAAAATAGTTTTTCTTCAGTTATTAATAAAGATATTTCTTTTGTTATACTTGTACTTTATTTCTTATATTTATTTTGTTAAAAAATCCATAAATATCGATTATATTTAAATAGTAGATAAGTAAAGTCATTACACAATACTAATGTTCAAATATTCGCTGATCAATGCAATTGGAAACTACAGCGCGAGCGATTCATGTTTGTTTCCCATATACGATTTTGTAATCTTTTGCTATATGAGAATCAGTATTAAGTTTAACAAAACAATCTGATATTAAGAACTAGCTATTTGGAAATATTTTTAATAGATCGATTCAAAATAATAATTTTATGTTTTCACATCTTTCTTTATGGCAAATACTTGTATTATTTTATAAATAACTGTGTACACCTCTACTTGATTTACCTACTGATATACTGATATAGTGGAGTGCACTGATATTTTATTTATAAGTGACATTTTTGCTTAACATTTTTAATTTTATTATATATTTTTTTACTCACTAAATAATATGTTAAGTTAGTGCATGCATAATATGTATATACGAGTATGCCAATCAATGAGATTAAATTGACATTAGAATTAAAATTAATTTAAAATGTATCAAAGGCGTGTTAATTTTCATGATTAAAATATGTTTTTTTTTTTTTTTTAATATTGATATTTAGTGAACATCGCGTTAGATAACCGTGTTTTACTAAATGTAATTTTAAAAATTTATCATGGTTTAAATTATAATTAATCATTCAGCCAAATCGAATTTTGCACATTTTCGATTATATTGTTATTTTTAATATTTTCTACATGTTATGTATATTCCAATAGTTTAAATTAAGGTTCAACTATTAATTTAAAATATTTTTTATACATTACAAGATATTAAAAACTTAGATATTGCAATTATTAAGCTTTTTTGGAAAAAAGACTTACCTATCAGTACAATTATACCTAAAATACGTCATTGGCGGCTAATATTAATATTTAGAAATTCCTTGGTAAGCTTTTCTTTTAAGTTTTTTTTTTTAGTTTAGATTTTATAATGATACCTATACAATTAAAAATATTATTCTAATTTTCCATACCGTTAAATCACAGCAATATTGATTTTATTCAATAATCTTAGTTATACCTTCGCTTAGCATTCTTTGTTTATTTCTTTTTATCCTCTTCATCTTAAGTCCCGACGACCTCTCTGGAACATTGGAGTACGCAGAACTGGTGGCGGCCACTGTTCTCGTCGCTCGCTGGCTCCAGCTCGTCCAGACAACCTCATATGAATTTTCTAAATGCATCTTCTTTTTTCTGTAGCTCCAAAATGATGAAATGAATCACTCAGCCTGTAGTTTCTTTAATTAATTATTTAATTAATTTGCGTCTTCGTAATTATAAGTAGAGTCCGATGTCATAATTTTTCCCACTTATTAGTTCATCGTAGGTTGAATAATATGTTGTCCATATCCTTGTTTTTATATTCTCCTCGCTATAATATTCTTCTTTTAAATTTTTCATTTTTTAATATATATTTTTTTATGATATTTTATTATGTTTTCTTTATTTTCCTGAGCGATGGGCGGTGCGCGCGCTTCGTGTAGATACTGCACGCGCACCGCCTGGCAGGGTCGCCATGTAAAGAGGAGAGTAATGAGATGTTCGAGTGTCGACGTAAGACTACTTTATTCATGTTAGGATTACATATTATATTTATTATATTACTAATAGGAGGGAGGCACACACCACTACAGTAGAAACAGATAATTGAGAAAAAAGTATTTCTACCGTCTTAATTGTAATGTTATTTTAATTTATTTGAACATCAATTTATTTAATACGGAACATTGAACTGTTCCTAATATATTAGGTAAAGATTAGTGTGTGTTTAAGAGATTTACAGCTTATTTGCTTATTTCAGGTAAAACAAAATAACTGTAATACCTTCACGCCAACTTTCCCCTTTTTATAACTTTTTATGACAATTTTTGCATAAATTAATATATCAACATAATCTTAGATAATGTATCTAAGTATAAGTAGTAAAACTTTTGTGTAATTATGCTTCGTCGTTGACCTATGATCATCCAAAACTTTAAATGCCTTTATCTCAATATAATAGTATCGCCACATATCCGGTTCTCCCAGAATACCCTCGAAATGCATATGGATGTGTACATGGTACATATACCAAAACAACATTTTTTACAATTTTTATTTATCTGTCTGTCTGTCTGTCTGTTTGTTCCGGGTAATCTCTGAAATGGCAGGTCCGATTTTGACGGGACTTTCACTGGCAGATAGCTGACGTAATAAGGAGTAACTTAGACTACTTATATTTAAAAAAAAATTGAGTCCCACGAAAAAAAATTGAAACCAAATTAAATAATTAATTTTGCTTTGGGAAGCAACCTAGGGACGAACCCGAGCGAAGCGAAGGTGAGTTGCTAGTTATAAAATAAATAAACTCACGCGAAACCAAAAAAAAATCATGATAATTAATTAATCATAACCGCTCTGTAACTTCTTTTTACCCGATTGCGATGAACTGCGGTGGACGAATATGAATAAATTGTTTTTAATATTTAAGAACAATTATATATAATCAATCTTATTTGTTAAAAATGAATACGAAAAAGTTGTCGACCAGTCAGAATTTGAGTTTCTTTCTCAAATCTCTTTTGTGGGGGCTCCCCTCTTGTGGAGGCCCCGGGGCTGCAGCCCCGCTTGCCCTCCCCTAAATCCGGCCCTGTATACATAGGTATGATGAGTTTTATATCCCTTACTTGAGAAATGATTGATTCCCCATACAAACTTTCATCCCCCTTTTCACCCCCTTAAAGGATGATTTTCGGGATAAGAACTATCCTATATCCTTCCCAGGGTCTCAAACAATCTCCATATCAAATTTCGTCAAAATCTGTTTAGCGGATTAAATGTGAAAAGATAACAGACAGACAGAGTTATTTTCGCATGTATAGTATTAGTACAGACTAGCTAGCGACTTACCCTCGCTTCGCTCGGGTTCGTCCCTAGTTACGTTTTATTTTTTTTGAGCGAAACCCTAATTCTTTTTCTAAAATAAAAGTGGCCAAGTTACTCCTTATAATATCAGCTATCTGCCAGTGAAAGTCCCGTTAAAATTGGTCCAGCCGTTTCGGAGATTAGCCGGAACAAACAGACAGACAGTCAGACAGACAAAAATTTAAAACATTGTGTTTTTCTTATAAGTACCGTATGCATTTAGTATAAAGCTATTATTTTAACATTACAAACAGACACTTCAATTTTATTTATCTGTATAGATATAGAAAAAAATCTTCTTTCTTTCTCTTTCTCCCACTCATTCTCTATCTCTTTCAGAAAATTGTTCACAAAAGGGTATACGCGTGTAAGTGCGAGGTGTGCGGCGTCACTATCAGCAATAAGTACAATTTGGCGACGCATTTAACTAAACACGTTGATTTTAAACCGTTTCAATGCAACTTTGACGGATGTACAAAGAGGTTTAAGGAAAAAGTATGTATTTTAGCCCGACTACGGTTCAGAAGGAGGGTTATGTGTTTGACCTGTATGTATGAAGGATGAATGTGTATAAATTAAATTAAATAATAATTTAAACTAAGAATCTATACTAATATTATAAAGCTTAAGAGTTTGTTTGTTTGTTTGAACGCGCTAATCTCAGGAACTACTAATCCGATTTGAAAAATTCTTTTTGTATTAGATAGCCCATTAACTAAGGAAGGCTATAGGCTATATATTATCCTGGAAAAATGTACGGTTCCCGAGGGATAGATTTGTTTTCGTCTGAGTCGCTTGTAATTAAATAAAAGCTATTATGACTAATGTGTGAAGTGTGAGTAAAAAAGAAAGAAAGAGTGAAAGAAGAAGAAAGACGTTAAAAGTTTCATATAAAAGTATAAAAAATGAATAAACGTAATAAGGTGTTACGTCCTTTTATTGTTGATAAATCTTCAATTCAATATGTATGCTTGTATGTATGTATATGTTGATACCTATGTTTCTTCGTAACCCCTAAACCTCTGAATGGTATTGGTATGATTTTTTAACGTGAGCATATGAAAATTATAAGATTTTTTTTTCAGGGTACCCTCAAAAAGCACATTCTAATACATTATCCAGAAAAGCAGTTCGAATGTAAGATATGTAATAAAAAGTTTACGAGGGTGACTCGTTTGAATTCACATAAAAAACAGCACAGATTGAAAACTAAATGCGTCACTTGCGACTATTGTGGGAAGAGGTGAGTGTTCTAAGGGACAATCATTAATAAGCCCATCTCCCCTTCCCCCCCCCCCTTCCCCCCATCCCAACCTTCTCCTCTCTTTGGTCAGAGTTGATAGGAACCCCCCCTTCCCCTCACGTGAGATTTATTTACTCTATAGTTGTTAAAGGGCTACAATTATTATTATAAAGTATAAAAATAATACAACGTTCAAGTAATTTTTCAGCGGTCAAAATAGAACACTGCAAAGGAGATAAAAGATTTTTTTATCATATGTGTAATATATTACACTTATTTCTTACAACACTTCTTACACTTGGAATTTCAATTTTGTCTCCCTCAGTTTAAATGAGATTTGTTGAGATTTTTTTACCCCCGCCCGATCTCACTTTTCGTAACGGTCTCGTCACGCATTCACCAGCTTACTCCCCAAGTCAAGCAAAGAAGTTTTACTTCAAAAACAAATATACATCCAAATGAAATACATCTTTTTTTTCAAATCGGTCAAAAACATCTTAAATACATATTATTTACAGTTTTTACAACAAAAATTATCTGACGTCACACATCACAAAGAAACACCTGTTGAAGCAAGCGTACGCGTGCGACGCGTGCGGGTTCCGCACCTACAACAAGCCCAGTCTGGTGATGCACATCAAGTCTGGACATGATTCTGAATTAGTAAGTCGAATATTAAATCTGAAGACACGTTTGGCTCAGTTTGTAGTGACCCTGCTTGCTGTGCCAGCGGTCGCGGGTTCGAGTCCCGCTGGGGGAATACATTTGTGTGATGAGCACCAATGTTTGTACTCCAGTCATGGGTGTTTATATTTATAATATGTATGTATTTAAAGTTATATATGTGTAGTGTATCAACTATCTGGTATCCATAATACGCTTCGTAGCTTACCATGGAACTAGATGGTGCTGTGTGTTGATGTACCAATATATTTTATTTATTTATGCTACGGAACCCTTGATGACTGACTCGCATAGTCAGGCTCAATTATCTTCATAATTATTATTCAATCTAAAATTAAATATTGCTCATTTTTCTCTTTTTTTTTTGCGAATACAAAATGTTTATATAGATTATATATAATGTTTTTTTTTTATTTTTCAGGACAGACAATGTAAGATTTGCAATAAAACGTACAAAAAGCATATATATCTGAAACTTCACTACTGGAAGTGTCACTGCGTGAGGTACAATATGACAGTCAGACAGCCGTGAGTGTGTTTTAAATAGCTATTATATATGTGAATGCTTGTATGTATGTATGTATGTATGTATGTTTGTTTGTTACTCCATCACGCTGTGACAGCTGTACGGATTAGGATGAAATTCAGTGCACACATAGACTATAAGCTGGAGTAACATATAGGCTAGCTGTTAGACATCTAGTGATGTGCTACCCCCTCCCCCCCCCCCTAACATGCGTTCACTTTAAAGTGGGGAAGGGGGGGGGGGGCTCAGCCAAGAAATGCTCTGGAAAATGACCCACTTCGGTGTGCGGTGTACCGTGCGGGTAGCCCCTGGTAATTCTCTGATAGCAGAGTGGACTGTGGAGCAACCCCATGGTTGTTGTGGTCTGCTTCGGCAGACCTGCCGTCGGGGCCGAGTGGTTGAGTGCGGAAGCGATCCCGCGACGCTCCATTAAGACGGGGAGGTTTTGTTGGGTTTTAGTGGGTAGTACTGGCTTTTCTAGCCGGTGAGTCCCACATAACCACCTGTATGTCTACAGGTGGTATACGTAAATGCATTTCCCAACATAAAAAAAAATAAAATAAAGGGATGTACCCGGGAGAAGTCAGAGTAAGTGGTTGGTCTATTGGCTTTCCAGAGTCACTTTTAGAATGAATATGAAATTGATTTATTTCAAAATTTGTTTTATTTTTATCCTGAACCTAGAGAGTATAAATTATAAAAAATATTAAAATCGATTCCCAATCGAGAAAAAAAACGATTAACATACAACAACTCAATCGAGAAACTTTTGTTTTTTTTTTTTTAAATTTAGTGAAAAATGGCATTGTTTGTTTACAGAAAACCGAAAAAACGCGAAATAATAATTAAAGAAGAACCGAGCGAATATACGGAGATAGAACTGTTGCACGAAGTGAAGATTGAACCCAAGAGTGGTGAGTTTTATCATATAGATATACATACATAATTAATGATTATTACGAAAAAAAACTTGTTAGGATATTTAAAAAAAAAATAACATGTAATAATGACAAATAAAAACATTTTTGTAAATAAATTAATGTTATGATTTTAATGTTTATAATACAGAAAAAAACATTTATTGGGATATTACAAAAAAAAAAAAGTTTTTTTTTTTTTTGATAAATTCATTGTATGCTTTATAATAAAATGAAATAAACTTTATTCAATTAGACTTATTACAAGTGCTTTTGAATCGTCAATTTAATGTAAGCGTCAGTGTAGTCTGTCCGTGAGGAAGCTACCACCGGCTCGGAAAGCAGTTCTGCTGAGAAAAACCCAAGAGAAACTCAACAGCAAAACCAACAAAATGATATGACTGAAATATTTTAAGTATATGTAACTATAAATGGAATAAAAATTCAAAACTTAACCAAAACCACATTTGAAATAATTTTACAACATTTTTACAAAAAAAATACAAGAAAATCTATTAATAATAATAATTAATTAATGAATATTTCCGATTTGCGAAAATGCCTCTTCCTTTTTAAAATCGCTTAACAATTAAATCAAAATATATTTTTTTTTAGATTCCGAAGCAGAACAATCCACAGATAATATAAAAGATGTGTCAAATGACAGTTCTAAAGTGGCGGGAAATAAAACGCCGAATAATTTCGAGGATTTTTTCATAAAACAAATTATACGGCCGGGAACTACTATTGTAAAAGGTATAATATTTATTAAAAAAAATAAATAAAAAATAATGTAATTTTAATTATATCTTTAAAATAATTTTCTTAAATAACAAGAATATTTGATATCTATACAGATAAATAAAATTGAAGTGTCCGTTTGTAATGTCAAAATAACAGCTTTATACTAAATGCATATGGAATTATATACGGTACTTATAAGACTTTGACTGCCTCGGTGGTGTAGTGGCTAGCATGTACGGCTGCACATCCTGAGGTCCTGGGTTCGAGTCCCGGGTCGGGCCAAGTTTAGTTATTGAGTCTTTCTGTTTAGTAAGACTCAGTGACAGCCCGGAGTTGGGAAGTTGGCGGTGTTTCACCCCCGTGCCTCGGAGAGCACGTAAAGCCGTCGGTCCTGCGCCGACACTCTCACCGCGAGTGTCGAATAGTCGTCCCACCGGAGTATGAGAGTGACAGGAATAGGGAGTGCACTTGTGTCTGCGCGTACACTTGTGCACTATAATATCTCCTGCGCAGTTGGCTAGTCTCAATGAGATTGGCCGCCGTGGCCGGAATCGGTCAGGAGGACATTATTATTACTTATAAGAAAAACACAATTTTTAAAATTTTTGTCTGTCTGTCTGTTTGTTCCGGGTAATCTCTGAAATAGCTGGACCGATTTTGACGGGACTTTCACTGGCAGATAGCTGATGTAATAAGGAGTACCTTAGGCTACTTTTATTTTAGAAAAAAAATAGGGTCCCACGAAAAATAAAAATTAACCTAACTCTTGTGATTTTTGCAGAAAAAGACAAAAACATAAAAATAGATGTTAAATGTCAAAAAGAAGCAAATGAATGTTTGAAGAAAATGATCTGCGATAAAAGACTTAAAAGGGAGATGAGAGAGTTGGAGAAGACGAGGAGAGAATACAACAGGAGACTAAAGAGAGTTGGACTTAGGAAATGTAATAGTTTGTTTGTCTATTTGTTTGTTGTAAATTTGACTAAAATAATACTTTCTTAGATTTACGCGAATATTTGACATTTTAAATAAAACTATCTTTTCGTTCTTTCGTGGATTTATTTTGATTGTTTGGTTCCCGACGTTTCGAATGCTTTACAGCGCACATGGTCACGGGAGAGACTGAGGTTTGAGACGTTTCAAAGGTATTATATAGTTGTTACAGACAGTGCCAGTGGTAGGCATTGTCTGTAACAAGTGCGTTCGAAGGCGCGAAATAATCCGAAAAGATAGTTTTATTTAATTGAGTAAAATATTTCATAAAGTAACACTTCTATTTAAATGTATGCATAGATTTTAATAAATATCTTTTATTTGTTTCCAGTTAAAACTAAAATTAAATTTATTAAAAATAATATTATTAATAAAAATAGTGTAATGATAGAAACTAATCTAAACAATGATGATAATGACGTAATTTCTTCAAATAATGTTCCTGATGATGAGATAGATTATGAAAATAATGAAACTAATAGCAATATAAATGAAAATAATGATAAGGATCAGAAAAATGATAATATAACTGATGATGCAATTGATTTAAATGATAAACTAAAAGAAGATATTAATGATGGGAATGTTGAAATTAGTAACATTAATGAAAATGAAAATAATGATAAAAGCAATGAAAATTTAGTTGAAATTGAAAACACTAATGAAACTAATGAAAATGAAAACAATGATGTTGATAATAGCAATGAAAGAAATAATAAGAACAAACAAGATAGTAAATTAAAGCTAAATATGCATCAATGTTATGTTTGTTTCAAGGTGAGGTATTAATTTTTGTTTTTTTTTTTTAAGTTGCAAGGTATAACATTGTAACTCCATATTGAGATAACAATCGACATGTCATTCTACAATCGTTGAAAAATCGATATTTTAAAAATATTTTAAATAATAAATTTATTTTTTATAGAATAATAACATGTTGTTATATTTTTTAATTCAATTCAATTTTTTTGTTTGTTTTTTTTTTTGACTTCAAAGAGTACCAGTTGAGCTATATTTTAAAAATATAATTAAAAAAAATATATTATTTTTTAAATTTCTATTCTTGAATAGAACTAATTTCCTTTTTTGTGGACAAAAAAATGTATTCATTGTATGAGGGTTTTTAGAAGCTTTAATAATTAATATTAATATTAACGATTTTTGTTAATTTACCATATAAAATGAGTGCTTAAGGAAGACTGAATGGATTTAACTTTAAAAAATATTTAGTTTTATTTTTATATTATTTTTATACTAAATTTTTATTGAAATCCGTCCAGCCGATTTGAAAGAGTAATATACACATACGTACATACAAATTCGTATTTATAATAGTTGACGACACGTTTGACTCAGTTTGTAGTAACCGTATTTGTTGTGCCAACAATCGCGGGTTTGAGTTCCGCTGGGGGCATTCATTTGTGTGATGAGCACGTATGTTTGTACTCTAGTCGTGGGTGTTTATATTTGTAATGTGAATGTATTTAAAGTCATATATGTGCAGTGTATCAAATATCTGGTATCCATAACACAGGCCTCGTAGCTTACCATGGAACTAGATGGTGCTGTGTGTTAATGTCCTAACATATTCATTTATTTAATAACGATTCACCCTCGCTTCGCTCGGGTTCATCCCTGGGTTGCTTCTCCATACAAATTTTCACCCCCTTAAAGGATGATTTCCGGGATAAAAACTATCCTATGTCCTTCCCAGGGTCTCGAAACTATCTTCTTACCAAATTTCATCTAAATCGGTTCAGTAGTTTCGGAGCCAATTCGATACAAACAAACGAACAAACAAAAAACAAATTTTTCCTCTTTATAATATTAGGATAGATTAATAGTAGATTCATTCATTTAAAAAAAAATGTATAACCCATACATTTCTATCCAATTACAGTTATACGAAACCCGAGAACAACTTATCAACCACTGTCAGGAACATTTCGACGTGTGTAATACTGATTTATTAAAAAAATGTCCGCTCTGCGATTACGTCACAAAACTTAATTTGAAGAGGCACTTGCTATCCATACACAAAATAAACGTGAAAACCCAAGGTTCCCTAAAAAATGATAAGGGAACCTTTTATTACGACATGAAAAATAAAATCGATAATATTCAAGTTATTCCCAGCGCGAAAATTCTGAACAAACAAGCGTACGAAAAATTAGATAGAAATAGAAGAGAAAATAAAAGAAGAGGGTTGATTAAAAAGAAGTTAGTCAAGAAGAATGGAGAGTGGGTCATTGAGAATGAATTTGATAATCGTATCGATAGGTTTTTACTGCCACAGAGCGTGTTACAAAGTGTTGGTCCAATCGAAATCGATACAGACGATTATGTGGGTAGATTGAAAATTTTGTATCGATTAGCCAAGAGAAATGGGCGGGAAATTATATTTCCGTGTGATAAATGTGAGAAAATTTGCGGAACTCTAAGTGCTTTGAAGCTTCATACGCGAAAACATGAGGAAAAACCCAAACCGTTTAAGAAAAAAGTGTGGAAACATAAATTAAATCAACATGAAAAAGAAGTGGAAATAAAGAAGAAACAGATCGGAAAAAATAGATATAAAAATCCTAAACCGATTGTGAGCAAACACAAGTGTGATGACGAATTGATGGAGTTTTATAAGAAAAATATCAAAGGGGGCGACATAGAATTTTGGCAGTTTCTAAAAATTTTCAACAAAATGTCGCGTGAGAATGTCAACGATTTTTCCGATTTGGAAAATCGTCCGGAATTCGGTATTCATTTTCCGGAAAGAAATGAAACGGGAAAGATGGAAATGAAAGCTGGGAAAGTGAAAACTAAAAATGCTAGTTTCAAGAGAAGAATTTTAATAAGTAAAAAAGAGCATGAAAAAAGAAAAATAATTATAGATAATTTAAGGAAGCAAAATTTAGAACTAAATTAGTTTGATTGATTTGAAAAAAAAAAAATGCCATTTTGAAAACTTTAAACATGATTTTTTTTGCTAACTATTTGAAGAAAAATCTTATTTATTGAAATATGATTTTTTTTTAAACTACAGGGTTTTTTTTAATTTATAATTCTTCTGTCTTAGAAAAGGTTAAGCATATTTATGCCAAAGCAAAAAAAAATTAGAGGACTTTTATTGTTTTAGAATGTTTCCATAGAATTTGTATTTATTATTAATGTCAGGATTTGTATGACCCATGCAAAATTTTCTTTTTATATATTATATGTAGGCAGTAGTAGCCCAGAGGTAACGCGCTCGCTTGGGAAACCGAGTGAAGCGGGTTCAAATCCCGGGTCTCGCACCTCTGATATTTTCATGTGCGAATCATTTCTAACACGATCACCACTTGTCTTACGGTGAAAGAGAACATCGTGAGGAAACCTGCATGTCTGAGAGAGCTTAGCAAGTTTTCGAAAGACATGCTCAGTCCGCCCGCACTTGTCCAGCGTGGTGGACTATGGCCTGTTCCCCCTCGTATTGAAGGGAGGCCCACCCCCAGCAGTAGGACGTTAAAAAAAGGGCTGAATACATACATATTTTATGTGAAGTAAGTCTTTTTTTATATAATTTATTAATTATAACCACTAGTACAATTCATAGCAATATTAGAATAATATTTATTAGTTTTGTTATTCATAATTATAACATACTAGCGACTCACCCTGACTCCGCTCAGGTTCGTCCCTATGTACGTTGTAACGGTTAGAATAGATAGATTATCTATACAGATAAATAAAATTGAAGTGTCTGTGTGTAATGTCAAAATAACAACTTTATACTAAATGCATATGGAATTATATACGGTACTTATAAAAAAAAAACAAATTTTAAAATTTTGGTCTGTCTGTTTGTTCCGGGTAATCTCCGAAACGGTTGGACCAATTTTAACGGGACTTTCACTGGCAGATAGCTGATATTATAAGGAGTAACTTAGGCTACTTTTATTTTAGAAAAAGATTTAGGGTTTCGCTCAAAAAAATTAAAATGAACCTAGGGACGCACCCGAGCGAAGTGAGGGTAAGTCGCTAGTATATTATATAAGTATGATGAGTTTTATATCCCTTAAGAAATGATTGATTCCCCGTACAAACTTTAATCCCACTTTTTACCCCCTTAAAGGATGATTTCTGGGATAAAAACTATGCTATGTCCCACAGTCTCAATCTATCTTCATACCAAATTTCATTTAAACTGATTCAGAGGATTTTTAGTTTATCCATTACAATCAAACAAAAAAAAATCATTTTATAATATTATTATAACAATGACATGAATGTTTTTTTGAATTGACATTATTCAAGTAGAAATTGTGTAAGACAAATATAACTACGAATTTAAACTATATGTTGATCCGGATAACCGGCTATCGTCATACCAAATTTCATTAAAGTCCCTGCTGTAGTTTTTTTTAAGATGCGGTAACGGACAGACAGACGGACGAAAATTATAAAACCTATAGATTCGGCCTCTGTATCGATAATAATGACTATTTCAATAAGATTTTCCAAAAAATTATTTGACATACAGATTTGATTCAGAATTTTATTATATGTATAGATTTTTAATTTCATCTTAAACTGGAGTTAGGATTTTTTTGAAATCGCAGCAAAAAATGTTTTAAAAACAATTGCTAAGTGGTTCAAGCAATAAAAGTATTGTAAATTATAATTTTGTGTTTTTATTTATTTGTATCCATATTAGTTTTATCTAGAAGCTTCTAATAGATAAGTTTATAAAAAAGTATAAATAAATCTTACACAGAATATGTGTAATGTGTACTTACACACATATATATTTATTTCTACATTTATTCATCCATTAAAAAAGTATTAGATACACAATCAGCGACAAAAAATGTCCTCACCGAATGAGCGCTCATTTGAACATTTGAGCGCGCTTTTAATTTTTTTTTTTGTGAAAACAACTTTAAGCATTGTACTTAAGGTTCAATTTACATTGTAGTATATTTATTTCAACTAGAACAATTACCTAAACACAATCGGTGACAGTTTTAAGAGAACTTTCGCATGGGATTGTGTATCTAGTAGTTTTTTGATCGATACATTATATAAATACTAGTAACAAATATATATCTATATAAACATTATTTTTGTTTGAAAAGCAAAATTTAAAAGGAGAAATCAAAATGATACTTATAATTTATAATAATAATAATAATAACATAATTTATAAGTTATAAATAATTAAAATTAACATATTTATTACATATTTTTTGATTCTACTGCCATCTTTTATTTATTTAATTAGGATCACCAACATGATATACAGTAACTTAATAAAAATACACAAATTGTACAAAGGAGGTCTAAATCCAACTGTAATCATACTTATAGGTTACCACAGACATGCACAAACAGTTACACGGAGCATTTAAAAAAAAAATTAACAGTACTATAAATTATAAAAAAAAAATTAAGACACTATTATAATTAGTTACTTAAAGCAAGTAAAGTTTAGTAGTAGTTTTCGAAAGACGTGTGAAGTCCGCCAACCCGCACTCGGCCAGCGTGATGGACTATGGCCTGATCCCCCTCGTATTGAAGGGAGGCCCACCCTCAGCGGTGGGACGTTAAAAAGGGCTGAATACACTTAAGGCAACAAAGGAAGAAAAAAAAAGAAGCAATATCTATCATGAGAAAAATTAGCAATACAATCTTTAATTAATAATAAATAAATAAAAATTATAAAAAAATTACCTCAATTATACATCTAACGACGTTGGCATGACTTTTGACAACACGTTTGGCTCAGTTTGTAATGACCTCATTTGCTGTGCCAGCGGTCGCGGGTTCAAGTCCCGCTGGGGGCATTTATTTGTGTGATAAGCACGAGTGTTTGTACTCCAGTCATGGGTGTTTATATTTGTAATATGTAAGTATTTAAAGTTATATAATATGTGCAGTGTATGTGATGGTGCTGTGTGTTAATGTACCAACATATTTATTTATAAATATGTTGAAATTATAATTTCATCACTTAAAATAGCAATAATTGACTTCATTCCTCTTTTAATCTACTTTGCCGAGTCATAAAAAAGTTTGTAGGTATCACATCAGTCTCCATGTATCTGGAAAAAAATAACTGTATTTAAAAAAAAACATGTGTGTGTACTTGTGTACGCATGTAAGAAGTTATACTTCTTTGGCGTAACAGAACAAAAATAGCTAAAGATTCCATCCCGTATGCCACAACTCTATGTTTGTATATAAATATTTAACTTATTCTATATAATTGATGATAGATGAGAGATTAAAAACAATAACAGAGGAAAATACTAAACTCAAAGCGAAAATTTCAACATTGGAGCAAAAACTCAACATAATAGAACTGGAAAAAAGAAAATATAACCTGGTCTTTTTTGGAATTGAGGAGTCTGGTAAGCCAGAAGCAGAGATGGTAGACTACATAAAGGACATAATAATAGAAACAGGAACACACATAGATAGTCAGGAAATCAAAAACATATACAGAATAGGCAAAAACAACAATAAAAGTCGCCCCGTCGTAGTCACCATAGCGTCTTTATGGAAAAAACATATCATACTGAAAAACAAGGCCAATCTCCCACCAGGTATGAATGTCAAAGAAGATTACACTAAGGAAGTACTTGAAAAGCGGAAGCAGCTACAACCACAACTAGAAGAGGAGAGGAAGAAAGGAAATATCGCTTTTCTTAAATATGACAAACTGATAGTAAAGACACCAACTGATAAAACCAGAGATAAAAGAAAGAGAGAAGATTTAGGCTCACCCAACTCATCAACCCAAAAGAAAATAAACTCGACAGAAACCAAAAAACTACCATTTTCCAAGAGTGTCTCAAAAAAAATTATAAAACCTAATATTCTTAACTATGTTGGACGAGGCAGAACTGCCTCACTGTCTGAAATCTCAAAAAACTAGCAACGACCACCGGCACCCGGAATAAAATTAAGACAAATACAACAACATTATTAAAAGCAACCTCTGAAAAAAGCACCCCAAGCCGGCTGGTCACCGTGGGGCAAGACGACCACTACCCTTCATCAAATGAAAACCAACATAATATTATAAACAACAATAAAATCAACCCTAGTTATGTAAACAAAAACAAGAGTATAAAGTCAAGAAAAGAACAAGGCCTTAAAATATGCACATTCAATGTGAGATCTATATCAACTAAAGAAAGAACTCTAGAACTAAACAATGCAATAGATAAAATAAAATGGGATATCATAGGACTTGCAGAAGTTAAAAAGATGGGAAATACCATTGAAGAACATAAAGACTACATATTTTGTTATATAGGAGAAACACAAGGACTTCATGGAGTGGGCTTCATAATAAAGAAATCATTAAAGGGCAACATATTAAGCTTTTTTGGAATATCTGAGAGAGTGGCTCTGCTAAAACTGAACTTTAAGGAGGGACCACTATCAGTAATTCAAGTATATTCTCCCACTGAGAGTTCAAGTGAAGAAGAAATCACAAAATTCTACAAGGACTTAACAACAGCGCAAGAACTGGCTGATAAAAATAGGTTAATCATCGGAGATTTTAATGCTAAAATTGGACAACCTAGACCTCATGAAAATTTCATAATGGGCAAATATGGATACGGCATAAGGAATGCCAGAGGTGCACGCCTAATACAATATGCACAAGAGAACAAGCTGGCAATAATGAACACATATTTCAAGAAGAAAGTTTCCAGAAAATGGACATGGATATCACCAGATCATAAAACTAAAAATGAAATTGACTTTATATTGAGCCCCAACCCAAAATCTGTAACAAATGTAGAAGTTCTGAACAAAATAAGCTTCCCATCTGACCACAGGATCCTAAGATGCTCTATAAAAATTCAAAAACCAAAAATTAGCCGAGGAACATTCAAAACCATGCCCAACAAATTGAAATCCACACAGGAGAAAAATAACTACATACAAAACCTAAAAAATAACTTGCCAATATTGCAAGAATTTCTAAAGGAAAATAAGACTGTACAATCATTTAGTGATAAACTGGAAGAAGCAATCACAACAAGCCTTAAAATGAATGAAAGAGCAAAAAATAAACACAAAGTAAAGATCATTAGCGAACACACACAAAACTTAATCAGTGAAAGAACTGAACTTATATTCACGAAGAATAAGACCAAAGAAATGAGAGAGAAACTAAAGAAATTGTTCAAACAAACCAACAGATCTATCAGAAGAGACTATGCTAACCACAGGACAGAAATTATAGAAAAAAATATGCTTACTTTCCGTAGTTCAAAAAGAGCCTTTAAAGAACTAGCTACTCACAAAAATTGGATACAAAGTCTGAACAGTGAGAAGGGCGAAAGTAAAGATAGACAAGGTATAATAAAATGTGCAACGGCTTTCTATACTTCTCTCTATGAAAAACCACCACATGATATGACACAACAAGATGAAAAAGATAACAGTGATATAAGTGGAGAAGATATAGCAGAAATACCATTAGATCCAATAACAGAAAAAGAAATAATGACCCAAATCAAACGATTAAAACCAGAGAAGAGCCCAGGTGAAGATAACATCACAAACGAAGCCTTGAAAATCGGAGCGCCAATCCTGGTTACATATCTAGCAGAATTGTTCAACTTAGTACTGGCAAAAGAGCAAGTACCATCGCAATGGAGTAAATCAAACATAATACTATTGTATAAAAAGGGGAACCCGCTCGATATTAGCAACTACAGGCCTATCAGTTTACTATCAACAATATATAAACTCTTTTCATCAATCATCCTAAGAAGAATAGCACCGGATATTGACAAGAATCAGCCAATAAAACAAGCGGGCTTCCGGCCGCACTACTCAACAATAGACCACATTCACACTATAGAACAAATAATAGAGAAATTTAAAGAATTCAATAAACCACTGTACATAGCTTTTGTGGACTATTCCAAAGCCTTTGACAGCATAGTACACTCATCTATATGGACTGCTCTAAGAAAGAATGATACAAACAAAACATATATAAATATCATAAAAAATATCTATTCTAAAAGTGTAAGTAGAGTAAAACTGGAAAGACATGGGGAGGAGTTCACAATTGGTAGAGGGGTGCGGCAGGGAGACCCCCTCTCTCCAAAGCTATTTATAGCCGTACTCGAAGAGATTTTCAAAAACATTAGCTGGGAAAATAAAGGCCTACGGATAAATAATAATAAATTAACACATCTAAGGTTTGCAGATGACATTGTTCTATTTAGTGAATCCGCGACAAATTTAGAAGCAATGCTACAAAGATTAAACTATGAAAGCAAAAAAATCGGCCTACACATGAACGCATCCAAAACTAAAATTATGTCAAACAGTCAAAAGAAACCAATCAAAGTAGAGGAAAAATCGATAGAATATACAAATGAATATGTGTACCTAGGTAAATTAGTGTCCTTTGATGCAAATAGCAATGAAAACGAAATAGACAGACGAATAAGTACAACTTGGAAGAAATACTGGGCCCAAAAAGAAATTCTAAAAGGGAACTATAGTCTCAATATAAAAAAGACAATAATGGATTCTTGCATCCTCCCAAGCTTAACATATGCTAGCCAAACATGGGTCTTCACTGAAAAAGTAAAAAACAAAATTTCATCTTGTCAACACGCAATGGAACGAAGTATACTGAAACTGAGGAAAATACAAAAAACGAGAAACATAGACATCCGCATGAAAACCAAATTAACAGATGCTCTTCATTTTAGTTTGAAACAGAAGTGGAACTGGGCAGGGCACTTGTCAAGATACAAAGATAAGAGATGGACTTACCAAACAACTAAATGGAAGGGCCCAAAAGGCAAAAGAAAAGTGGGAAGGCAGAAGAAAAGATGGGCCGACGATATAATAAACACAGCGGGAAAAAGCTGGATGTTTACAGCCAAAGACAGGGAAAGATGGAAAAGAATGGAGGAGGCTTTTACCCATCAGGGGGCCACATAACAAAGAAATAGAAAGGAAATAATTATAATTGAATATATATTAGTAAGAATTGTTAAGTGGAAAAATAAAGCTGAAATAATAATAATAATAATAATAATATAATTGATCCAATACTTACCGCTTCAGCTAAATCCACCCAATCCATAGCTCTTGCTAAGTTGTCATTTTTAGAGGGCTTTTTATCCCAATTCCAATAAATTATTTCTTTGAAACCGCCCGCAACCTGGTGGTAGAAAGAAAATACACAATAATAGAAGGTAAAAAAGGCAAAAAATATTATTAAACTAACGACTGTCGACTGAGATCTGAAAAACAAAAACAAATCTTTCCCATGGGAACCATACATTTTTCCAGGATAAAAAAAAGTTGGCTATGTGCCATTCCAGGGTATAATCTGTCTCTGTGCTTAATTTCATCCAGATCCATTCAGCCATCCTGGCGTGATTGAGTAACAGACATCCAAAGTTTCACATTTATAATATTTATATGGGATAATGTAGTTTTTTTTTTTTTTTTTTATTATATTTATCATGAGACCATCTTCACTAAAAACCATCAGGAAGATCTGTTTAAAATTAGCAAAGATATTGTGACATACACAAAAATCAACATCTAATTTGAGTATTACCTCCTTTTGTTAAAGTTGGTCCAGAAGTAAGAAGTGCCAGTATTGTGAAAAATGTCTAAAAAAATTGACAATAACATAATTTGTATAAGTGGTAGCCCAGTGGTAACATGCTCTCTTGGGAAATTAAGTGAAATGGGTTCAAATCCCAAGTATTGCATCTCTGATATTTTCATGTGCAAATCATTTGCAACATAATAACGACTTGTCTTACGGTGAAGGAAAACATCCTGAGGCAACCTGCATGTCTGAGAGAAACTAGCAAGTTTTTGAACGACATACATAATCCTCCAACCCACACTTAGCCAGCATGTTGGACTATAACCCAAATCCCTCATATAAGAGGGAGGCTGATGCCCAACAGCGGGATGTTAAAAAGGGCTGCATAGATGATTTGTAAGAATTTTTAATAATAATTACTTGAAATTTCCTATCGGCATCCTCTGCAAGAGGTCTTTTAGCTTCAGTCAAGACCACAGCTCTGTATCCTTCTGGTAGTTGCATCTTAACACCATCTAATTGATGGCCTCTGAATGTTGCTGATAACTCTGAAAGGTAACATCAGTGTAATATAATGAAATACTGTCTGTCTGACAAAACATCTATTGTTTGGTATAAAATAAATACTAGATCAATCTGAAAACACCAAGCATTTGATTTCAAACCGTGAATAAGTCTTTTATGGGGCAATGTGTTTATTGAGCAAAGCTTATTAATGTCATGGAATATTTTGCAGATGTTAGTCTGTGGGAGTAATTTAATTTTACATGGGGGATATTGGGTAATCTTTGAAAGGTACAAATGGTAGGGCTCTAGTACAAAGGCAGTTAGAAATCTATATATTTGAGGGGGGGGGAGAGGTGTTGAAGGGTGGGGAAGGGCTTGTAGATCACTCCCATGCAAAAGAAAAGTGGAGGAAATGCATAGTTTTTTTTTTATGAAATTTAAAAAATCTCATTTTGAGGTTATGTTTTGTCATGTTAAATCTATATATTTGAGGGGGGGGAGAGGTGTTGAAGGGTGGGGAAGGGCTTGTAGATCACTCCCATGCAAAAGAAAAGTGGAGGAAATGCATAGTTTTTTTTTATGAAATTTAAAAAATCTCATTTTGAGGTTATGTTTTGTCATGTTTTTATTTATATTTTGCGTGAAATTCGATTTTCTAATTTTCTAGTTTTATGGAATTAAGAGTTTATGGCACTCGCCGGCCGCTACCGCGGCACGCTCGCTTCGCTCGCTCGGCTCGTGCGTTGTTTTAACTGTTCTAACTAGGCTTGTGTAGTTCGCGAACGAACTAGTTCGAAAGAACGTTCCCACAGATGAACTATGCGAACTAGTTCTCAGATCTCTCGCTTTTTAGTTCGTTAGTTCGTTTTCGATCCTAAGGATCTATGGATGTTATATATTAGTAATGTGTGTTACGGATCTTTTTTCAGAACACAGTAGATACTTTTTATATGTACTTTATTTGTAAATGCGGGTTTTGTTCAATTTGTAATAACGGGAAAAATAAATACGTGTTTCGTTGGAAGGAATAGTAAGTACTAACATGAAAGCTGTTGTAGTTGTAGCTGTTGTTGATCAAATGTAGTGAGAATTTTGTCGGTTTTTTTTTTGCTCGCCAGCTTAAATCACGATAAAAGCCTGGCAGTATATAATTATGTTTGCAAATTACGAGTATAATAGGGACTTAGGGCATTCAGTGTAGGTAGCACGTCTGTAATGAACTACTACAAGGATTAAAGTAGTAAAGCCGCGAAACGAACTAACGAACTAAAAGACCGACCTAGTTCGCTAAGGAGCTGCGAACTAAATTGACCGCTCCCAGTCGCGAACTATTATGCCCAACTCTAGTTCTAACCTAACCTAACCAAAATCAGTCGGCAGTTACCCAAGTTCTAACCTAATCTTACTTGTCAAAATAAATAACTTAATTTAAAGGGCAAATTTTATTTGTATCACACATTTGTTTTTTCAAATAAAAATTAAAATACGCGTCAACTTATTATTTGTAAAATTAAAACGCATAATTAAAACTCCCTAAAATGGCAACACTTCTGTCTTGCAAAATCAAAATGCACAATTAAAACTCCATAAAATAGCAACACTTCTGTCAAAAATACGTCAAATGCAATAAAAGAGCGCAGATTGAGGTTATAATTTATCAAACTTTGATATTTTTTTTTATTTCCGAAAATTTTTATTTGCTCCACTTGAAACTATGTGGGATTACTCAAGATAATAAGTACTTTGCACAATAAATAAAACCAAGAGTCTACTGCACCTCCCGGATACTAGAGCTGAGCCCTTTGAAATATCAGTAATAGGAAACACACTATTTCACTAATAGGAAACTACATTACTGCCAAGTGCTGTAGGCTATTTTATTTCGATAAAAATGTGTTTGCTGTCAGAAAATTTTAATTGAAGTAGAAAAAATTGAATTGCTCTAAAATAAAATGTGTGGAAAAAACTCCTAGACGCACCCGAGCGAAGCGAGGATAAGCAGCTACTATCTCATACAGATGGAGATAATAAAACTACAGAAAACTTATTGATGAATTCCTTACCCCCATTTTCATTTTCAATAACGTAAGGCTCAAAATATTTATCTACATTCGCAGGACCATCTTCTTCAATCTTACAAGGGATATAATGGTTATGGGCACGTTGTTCAAATATTTGCTTGTTTTCACTATCTTTCAAATTGTTTTCTACATTTATTGACATTTTTGGAACAATTTTAACCACACCTTGTGAATCCTAATAAATGACTTAAAATGAATATGACCTCAAAACTGATTAAAATATTGCACTTTCAACGATTAAAATAATAATATATAATAATATAATGAAATCAATTGTCATTTAACAGTTTCATATTTCATAATTCATTTTCCCGCCGATATTTGATTAATAAGAATCGATTAGTAGATAATAATCGATTACCTTCATTCTCAATCATGGATCATGGATGACAATTAAATAATCTCAACGATTAATCTATTTATATAGGTACATTGAAAATGAAACCATTGGGGAAGAATTTTGCCTTTCCTCTGCCAGATGTCGCGATCACTATTGCCCTCAGTATATTGTAAGGCTCTATAGCGTGGATAGATTTTTTTAATTTTATTTAAAATTTAATTGAAATGACAAATTGTGCAGTGCCAGGATGTAAAGAAAACGGATATTATTTGTTCCCAAAAGACAAAAACTGAATAAATTGTGGGCTAAAGCAATAAGATGACCAAAATAGGCGAAATCACAATCTTCATATTTAAGGCTATGTGGACATCATTTTAAAAAAAGTGATTTTAAAACTCTTAAATCGTTGACAGGTAAATATTTTTTTTTAATTTTTGTACTTTTTTACACGTCTATTATAAAGTTTCATACAAACATTCATCTCCCATTTTACCCCCTTATAAGATTGAATTTCGAAAAATGCTAAAATACGTATTTATTTGATTGTATTGAAGAGCATTAATACCAAATTTCAAATGATTTTGATCGTAAATAATTCTTTGCCCATATAAAATTTATTATTCCCTTTAACCCCTTTAAGAGATGTGTTTCAAAAATATCAAATAAATATATTTCTTATTTTTTAACTTAAAACTTAAAACGAATCGCTAGTATTATTGTATAATATAATATAATATCGTCGGCGTAGTTGGAGAACTAAATAACTGCGATTTTGGCCAAATTGACATTTAATCATTTTCGTAATACCCAAAAAATGCTGCATATTTTACTCTAACAAGCATTCTCATAACTTGTTCCGTTTCAGAAATATAGCCATTTTTGTATTCCAAATGGTAAAGTAAATATGTTGAAACAGTAACGTAGAAAGAGACGTAAAGTATATAAAATTAACGACAGCAATATTTTCTTTCATTTATAGATTATGCCAAAAAGTTGGAAAAAAAAATCAGTAAATCGCGATTTTCTCCAAACTAGAAAATTTTAGTTATTTAGTTCTCCACCTACGTCGACGAATTATATATATTTTATAGTAATATCTGCCCCCAGTACTAACCGAAACAAAGTCAATTTTCACTTGAATGTACTGGAATTCAATAAAATATAAGCTGCATTTAAAAGCTAATACGAAGTAAACTATATAATTATAAAACTTATGTTATGTAATTAACATATATAAAATAAAAATAAATATTGCTCATTAAATTAATTTTAAAATTTAAATAATATCTGGCAGCAATATTATCAAAATGTTGCCAACTCTAATAATATCGATTCAAAATTCCGCAAGCTTTAAAACTGAAAAATGTCAAAATATTTCATCACTCGTACGAGTCACAGAATAGACTTTACCAATTAAATTTCATAACAATCACAATTGTTGCAAAATTTCATAATTTCTAACATGTTACATGTACATATTGATCTAGTTTAGTTAAATGTGAACTCACGAACCTAGTGCAATAATCGCCATTATTTATTGTTTGTACAGTTGATAAATATTATTGTTTTTATTACGTCATTAAAATAATTTGGCAGTGTTTGGAGTGAATGTAATTTCCAATTTGTTTATTCATTTGGATTCAGTTGTAAGGAAACGTCGGTCGACCTTGAACCTACACAACAGCTGTTAAGTAAGTACTGTTCACTCTATTTTAAGATACTTTGGAAGGACTTTTGAAAGAGGAATTCATAAAATCTATATATTTTTGGGGTAGGGGGGGTCGGTAGGGGGTGTAAATCACCCCCCAAAAAATACAAGTTAATAGGTTGCAAATGTTTTTTTTTATGAATTTTTAAAAATCTTATTTTGAGGTTATGTTTTGTTAAGTGTGTACTTCGATTTTGCGTGAAATTTGATCTTTCTAGTGTTCTAGTTTTATAACATTTAGAGTTTATGACACTCGCCGGCCGCTACCGCGGCACGCTCGCTTCGCTCGCTCGGCTCGTGTGTTATGAAAACTGTTCTAACCTAACCTAACCAAAATCTGATGATAATTACCTAAGTTGTAACCTAACCTAACCACAAACTTCTTACCTAACTAGTCAAAATTAATGACTTATTAAACCAAATAAAACATTAAGAATCTCCAAATAAAAATTAAAAAGTGCGTCAACTTATTATTTACAAAATTAAAACGCATAATTAAGTTCCTAAAATGGCAACATTTCTGTCTTAAAAATCAAAACGCATAATTAAAATTCCCTAAAATAGCAACACTACTGTCAAAATTACGTCAAAAGCAATAAAATAATGCAGATTGAGGTTATATTTATCAAACTTTGATATTTTTTATTTCCGAAAGTATTTACCCTATTAAGTTGAATTTTTGTGGGTTTACTTAAAATAATAAGTACTTTGCACAAAAAGAAAATCAAGAGTCTACTACGAATTCCTCATTATAAAGTTGAGCCATTGCGGCTCAACTTTATAATGAGGAATTCGTAGTAGACTCTTGATTTTCTTTTTGTGCAAAGTACTTATTATTTTAAGTAAACCCACAAAAATTCAACTTAATAGGGTAAATACTTTCGGAAATAAAAAATATCAAAGTTTGATAAATATAACCTCAATCTGCATTATTTTATTGCTTTTGACGTAATTTTGACAGTAGTGTTGCTATTTTAGGGAATTTTAATTATGCGTTTTGATTTTTAAGACAGAAATGTTGCCATTTTAGGAACTTAATTATGCGTTTTAATTTTGTAAATAATAAGTTGACGCACTTTTTAATTTTTATTTGAAGATTCTTAATGTTTTATTTGGTTTAATAAGTCATTAATTTTGATTATTTAGGTAAGAAGTTTGTGGTTAGGTTAGGTTACAACTTAGGTAATTATCATCAGATTTTGGTTAGGTTAGGTTAGAACAGTTTTCATAACACACGAGCCGAGCGAGCGAAGCGAGCGTGCCGCGGTAGCGGCCGGCGAGTGTCATAAACTCTAAATGTTATAAAACTAGAACACTAGAAAGATCAAATTTCACGCAAAATCGAAGTACACACTTAACAAAACATAACCTCAAAATAAGATTTTTAAAAATTCATAAAAAAAAACATTTGCAACCTATTAACTTGTATTTTTTGGGGGGTGATTTACACCCCCTACCGACCCCCCCTACCCCAAAAATATATAGATTTTATGAATTCCTCTTTCAAAAGTCCTTCCGAAATTGCATCATAAGTAACAAATAGTTTGAAATATTATTGCTTCATAAATAGCCAACAGTAATAATGTCCTCCTGACCGATTCCGGCCACGGCGGCCAATCTCATTGAGACTAGCCAACTGCGCAGGAGATGTTATAGTGCACAAATGTACGCGCAGACACAAGTGCACTCTCTATTCCTGTCACTCTCATACTCCGATGGGACGACTACTCGACACGACCAGTGAAAGTTAAGGCGCAGATAGTATAGCCAACAGTATGGCTCCTGCAACAAAGTTTTTAACGAGCGCAGGGGCTAAAGAAATCATTATCACTTTTCTATGTATATATTAATTTTTCAATTATTCACATTCACACAAGCTCGATATCGACTTTTTATTTCCTTATCAATTAACGCACCTTCAAAATGATTCAAACATAGGCAATGACTGATAACGATTGTGTATTTCTTTTTATATTTGCTCGATGCATATTTCAATTTTAATTAAAGAAAATTATGATTTCATTCAAAATACTTTTTTTAACCGAAAATCGAACCCATTGTTTATGAAATAAAATTAAAGCCTTTAATATCTCGTTGCGTTACTTCACAAACTAATGTATGACATAAACTAATAGACACATTACCCTTCTTTGCGTCGCGCAGTCGGGTAAAAGAAATGCGCATTTTTATGTAAGCATTTTTTTTTTAATATAATACTAGCAACTTATCTTCGCTTCGCTCGGGTGCGTCCATAAGATTGAATGGTTTAGGAACGCATAAAAGACAAACGTCCAAACAAAATTTCTTGTTTCTAACAACAGGACCCTTTTTTAAGAAAAAAATCCGATAAGATAGTTTTATTTGAAATTAGCGACTCACCATCGTTCCGCTCGGGTTCGTCCCTATGTTGATTCCCCAAACAAAATTTCATCTCCATTTTCACTCTCATTCTCGCGATAAAACTATCCTATGTCCTTCCCAGGGTCTCAAACTATCTTCTTACCTAATTTCATCTAAATCGGTCCAGTAGTTTCGGAGCTTATTCGGTACAAACAAACAAACAAATCTTTATTTTTTATAATATTAGTATATCGAATATTCGCGTAAATCTAAGAAAGTATTATAAAAATAAATAATTATGTAACAGTAAACAAAAAAAGTGACACAACTTTAAAATTTTCCAAAATAATCTCCCACGAAACTGTAGCCAAATATTTAGTGGTAATACAGTGCCAATATTTTTAATGTCATTTTATTTTTTGACAATACTGTTTTATTTGCGAGATTGTTCCAAAAATCGCTTGATTTGGAAAAAAGAGAGAAGTGGGATAACACCGCGGTGTTGGTAACAGCCGCCATTTTTTTTTAAATCATGCACAATTAAATAGGTGTTTATAGCTAAAGAACACATGAATAATATATATATTAATTATTTAAGTACACACTAAATCTTTAATTTATGTATAACTAAAGACTCACCCTCGCTTCGCTCGAGTTCGTCTCTAGGTACGTTTTATATATATAGCGCAGACTATAATATACAGGGTTATTGGTAATTCGACGTATTCCCGTTAGGAGGTGATAGGGGTGACTATTTGCAATAATTTTGACCCCCATATGCATTATGCAAAAGTGAACCATTTTTGAGTTATCATGTTTTTTAGCTTTTTTCAAAATAAGTCAGAAATGCAACTTCAAAAATTTATTAAAAAAAAAAGAGTCAATTTAAATTTCATTTTCTCTTCTGATTTATAAAAACGGTTAAACACCAGTTATTTATCAATATTAAAACAACAATTATCGGTCCAAATTAAAAAATGCGAGACGAAAAACGATATTATTTCAATATTTTTTTGAAACTTTTTCCACTAAAATGCCTTAAAAACAAAAAAAAACCTTATGAAACTTGGCTTGCAGATTATTTTAAAAACATAACCGTTTTATTAGCTCTCAAAAAATGCATTACAACTAGGAACTTATTCCAAAAAAAACTAAAAAAAATTGATCACAAAGGAAGCAGGCAGAATTTCGTTTTCGAACCAAACTTAAGGTCGTCCTTTAAAATTTCCATAAAATTAATTAAAAACAATACCTAATGTAAATAGAACAGAAAAATATAAATTTAAAATAAAATTTAGAACCAGTAACAGTTTATTTCTAATAACAATTAACAATTAATAATAAGTAACAATTAAGACATTATGTAATTTAGCTTAATTAAAGTTCTTGCTCGAAGTGACTTCCCCTATTTCGTACGCAAAGTCGCATTCTTTTTCCGAGTTGTGACTTAACTACCGAAGTAGTCAAATAATTCCGCATCACCTTTGCCCGTACAATTTTTAGATGAGCGGTTCAACGATCTTCTTGATGTTGTTGTCGTTGTGACTATTTTTGTCTTTATTCAATGTCAAATATTTCTGCTTATGAATAGTAAATAGTCTGTTTTTATTTTTATTTTATTTTTTCTTGAAAATTTTCTGATTTTTCTGGTAAATCATAAATGTTCTATTTGTTGGGTTATAATTTTTGACATATTCAGTTTCTTTTTATTTATATTACGAACATAATTGTCGCAACCCAAAATATTTTATAAATTGAAAAAAAAAAAAAATGTGAAGAGGAATAAAAAAAAAATAAATTGCCTAAAACCATCTACAGAAGATTCGTCGATTGGTCATAGTCCCATACAGATACGTTCAGTAGTTTTTACGTGAAGGATTATAACAAAAACAAATCTATCCCACGGGACGACATTTTTTCGGGATAAAAAGTGTGAAAATTTTTTGATGTATGAGCTATATTGTAAAGTTTCATTAAAATCCATTCAGTAGTTTTTGCGTGAAAGAGTAACAAACTTCCATACATATTTCATCCAGACTTCCATACATCCTCACAAACTTTTGCATTTATATTAGTAGGATTTAATCAAATAGGGCTGTACTATTTTTCCAAAACATAAAATGTTTAAAAATTTCTTCACAGATCATGGATTCATTCTTCAGCCTCTTCGACCCGTCTGATGGCAACCAGAACAAACAAAACAATAAGAAAAGACATAAAAACGATCAAGAGAATGTCAGGAAGAACCCAGATGCTCCAAAAGGTGAGATTGTAATAGGGTACATGCATTTCGCTTATATATTTTTTTTTTTTCGAATATTTGTCGACGTACATTGTTACATTTCTATATATTTTTTCTTATTTCACTATTTTAAATTGCTTACGATATCAGAGGATATCCTTATTTTTAATACTTTCTTAGGTTTATGCGAACAAGTTGACATTTTGAATAAAACTTTTTTCGTAATTTAAATTTGTTCGTAACCTACCCACAAAATTTGGGTAAAGACCGTCTGTAATAACCATGATTTTTGAATCGTCAAAAATTTTGGTGTCTACTGTGACCATGTTTGCTGTAAAGCGTTGGAAAAATCGAGAACAAAAAAATCTAATAAAAATAGTTATCTATAAAAATAGTTTTATTGAAAAGTCTAATTCTCAAAACCTAAGCATCAAGGACTCAAATATGTAGGTTTCTATTTTTTTTTAAAGGAAGAAGAAGAGGACGTCGATCCCACGGGAAAAACGAAACGTTGCCCGAGGAGTCGTCTTTCCTCTGTGAGCCTGATCTCAGTACTGAGATACTTGTTAAAGATTGCAGTTACATTGAGAATTACATCGAAGTTAATAAGAAAGATGAAGGTAAGGATCTGTTGGAAGTTGAATTTAATTTGTTTTATTTATGATATATACACATACATACATACTCAGACACTGCTAACTTAATAGAAAAAAAAAACAAAATAAGTAGAAAAGAAATAGTATTCATACAATAAAAAATCAGAATAATAATGTGTGTGGGAATGAGTTAAAAATTCGGGGGGTTAGTTTTTTTTCTTTTTTTCTAAATGTTTGTTTATGTTCGGATAAGGCTTTTTGGGAAAAAATAAAAAAAATGCTCAGAAAATCCTTTTTTTTACCGATTTTTGTATGAATTCAAGGATAAAAAAAAATTGTTATTTGTAAACGATAACGTCTTTCTGATCAGATAGTTTTAAAAACATAAAGTCGCGCTTGCGCGTCCGTTATCGCCGGGCGTGTACGTGTGTCCGAGTAACAATGTCGTGTACAATTAAGTGTAACAGTTGCAATATCGTGATAGACGAACTACTATCGTATATACAAAATAAAATATCGATAGCAGATGAAGAGAGTTTAATTAAGATATGTGCTTCGACGTTCTCAATTGAACAAATAAATAAGTCCAAGGAGTTACTTTTTGAATCTGTTCCGACAGATCAACGTAAAACGATTAGAAAAGGGAAGGGAAAAGAGAATCGTGTTTTAATTGATATAATCAGTTTCTTCAAAGTAACTGATCCTGACCTACTTCCTGTGTTCGTAGCGCGAGATCTAGAAAAACTGCCCCCAATTTTGTTTGACCACTTGGATACATCTAAGCTCCTAAAGGATTTGGCGTTGGTTCGTAGCGAAATTGATAGTATTAAGTCCTCTTATGTATCCATCGATCAGTTGGAAGCCGTAAAAAGAGATCTTTTAAAGTTTCAATGTGCGTTACCCCCCTTTTCTGCTGCTAACATAAACATTAAAAGGGGCGCGTACCAAGATAGCGGTCCTATAGGATTAACAAATATGGATGAATCAGCTATAAGTCATTACGAAAATGAAATAAATCCTCCAAATATTGATAGTCCTCGTTGTAAAAGTTTAAATAAAATAAGAGTAGATGGTAGTAATCAAATTACTATGAACAAAAGTCCGGCAGTGCAACCGGTAAGCGATGAGTCACCCGACAGCAAAGAATGTCAGCTGAGTGACGGCGATAAGACAACGCAAAGTAAGTCTTATGCGATAGCCATAAAATCGAAAGCGAAACCTAACCCAAATGAGGGGTGGAAACTTGTTCAAAAAAAAGGACGAAAGAGAAGGAATTATATTGAAGGGAAAACAGGGAGTGTGGTAGTTGATGCGGAGGAGAAATTCAGAGCTGCGGAGCGACACACGCCCCTATTCATTACAAATGTTCATAAAAATACCTCTGAATCGGATATCACAACGTATATACATAAGAAAACCCAAGAAACCGTTAAACTTGAGAAGATATCTATACAGCGTGAATGTGAATACAATGCATATAAATTTTTTGTATTACAAAGTAAAGTCTCTCTGTTCTTGGACGAGAGTTTATGGCCAAAAGGGATTATTTTTCGCCGCTTTATTAATTTTAAAGTAACACGAAATAGAAATATCGGCTCAGTTATAAAAACACAAAATGGATAAAAATAAAAATATTTATAAATTTGCTACATTTAACTGTAAGAACGTAAAAAGATCTGTAGATAGTATCCGTGATTTATGTAAAACAGCTGATGTCGTGGCGCTCCAGGAGACATGGCTGTTGCCTGATGAAATACCTTTTATGAACACCATTAGCGACGAGTTCAGCTGTACAGGCGTGTCAGCCGTTGATACCTCGGTGGGGATCCTGCGTGGTAGACCTTATGGCGGCGTAGCCCTGCTGTGGAGGCGTAAGATCTTTCAAAATGTAACCGTCGTACAGTGTAATAGTTCTCGCGTATGTGCAGTGAAAATGGTGTTAAATCAAAGGACAATCTTGGTAGTGAGTTTATATATGCCGACGGATTCTCTGATTAACTTAACGGATTTTACGGACGTTATGAGCTCGGTAAGTGCAATCATAGACAATTGTAATGTGGACTGTGCTTATATTTTTGGTGACTATAATGCTCACCCCTTCGAGCGATTCTATGACGAGCTTATGGCCTTTTGTAATGACCAAGAATGGTTATGCATAGACTTTGAAATGTTAAATCCTTTTTCTAATACCTACACGTTTATTAGTGAAGCTAATGGTTCTAAACGATGGCTCGACCATTGCGTAGTGACCAAAGCAGCCGCTCAAACAGTTAAAAAAGTGTATGTAAACTATGATATGACGTGGTCGGATCACTTTCCATTAATTGTAGAATGTAATTTGAATGTGATTCCAATTATAAAAATGCAATCTGATATAAAATGTAGCAAAGTCGTGTGGGGTGACAGGGACCCACAACAGATTGAAACTTACTTGAAGGAATGTCATGAAAAGTTGAGTCTCATAGATTTCCCACATGAACTTCGTAAGTGTGGTGACGTCATTTGCTATGATCCGAGTCACAGAAGTATCATAGATAACTTTTACAAAAATATTGTAGCTGTTTTAAGTGAATCTGCCATTATAAGTTGTGTACGTAGGAGGGGTGGCAGGCGGGTAGTACCAGGTTGGAATAAACATGTCGCTGCTGCTCACACGGATGCCAGGCTACAGTTTGAGCTATGGTCGTTGCAAGGAAGGCCGACAAACGGTTCTTGTTATCAGAGAATGTGTGAGGCTAAAAGAAAATTTAAATCGCGTTTAAAATGGTGCCAAGACCACGCGGAACAAATTAAAATGGATATCTTAGCATCACATCATACAAAAAAAGATTTTCGTTCCTTTTGGAAGCAAACTAACAGATTGCAACCGAAGCCGGGTATCCCTGTGAGCATCAGCGGCTTAACTGATCCTGAGCAGATTGCTAATCTATTCATGGATCACTTTTCTATAAAGTCACCACTTGGCAGGTCGAATCATATGCAGAATGCTGGGACCGGAGTGAACAGGTTGACAAAAATAACAACTAAAAATATTGCTGAAACTATAATGTCAATGACCAGAGGTAAGTCACCTGGTCACGATGGTCTTAGCATTGAACATTTACAGTCCGCTGGCCCTCATTTACCCCGTGTATTGTGTATGCTATTTAACTTATGCCTAAATCATAGTTATATGCCGGATGATATGATGCGTACGATAGTGGTTCCTATAGTCAAAAATAAAACGGGCGACAACGTTGATAAGAATAACTATAGGCCCATTTCGTTGGCGACTGTCATTTCGAAAGTATTTGACAGCATTCTTAATACACAACTTAATGTGTACGTCCAACAACACGACAATCAGTTTGGTTTTAAACCGGGACTATCAACAGAAACCGCAGTGCTGTGTCTTAAGAGTGCTGTCACCTACTATGTAAAGAGAGAAACACCAGTCGTTGCGTGTTTCCTTGATCTCTCTAAGGCTTTCGACCTGGTCTCATACAATATTTTATGGAAGAAACTTCAGAATAACGGTTTACCTATAGAGCTCATCAACATTCTTAAGTATTGGTATGGGAACCAGGTCAACAATGTACGATGGGAGGGAGCGTTGTCTCGGCCGTATGGCCTGGAGTGTGGCGTGAGACAAGGGGGTTTGACTTCGCCAACCCTTTTTAACATTTATGTGAATGATTTGATAGCTGAGCTCAGCAGTACCAGAGTTGGCTGTTACATAGATGGTGTATGTGTAAATAACATTAGCTACGCTGACGATATGGTGCTGCTGAGTGCGTCCGTCTGTGGCATAAGAAGATTATTGTCTGTATGTGAGTCATATGCAAAGTCACACGGCTTAATTTATAATGTAAAAAAGAGCCAAATAATGGTGTTTAATGTCCGAGGCAAGTGTACTAAAGAATTACCACCGGTATTACTAAATAATTGTATTCTGGATAGGGTGGATAATTTTAAGTATCTCGGACACTATCTGACTTCTGATCTAAAAGACGATACTGATATTGAACGGGAGCGGAGAGCATTGTCGGTGAGAGCGAATATGCTTGCTCGTAGGTTTGCACGTAGTTCACCCAACGTTAAAATAACATTATTTAGAGCATATTGTACATCTTTTTACACGTGCAGCCTATGGGCAGGATATACTCAAAAATCTTATAGTGCTCTCCGCGTTCAATACAATAACGCGTTCAGGGTGCTGTTGGGGCTGCCTCGATGCTGCAGCGCCTCGGGGATGTTCGCTGAAGCGCGTGTTGATTGTTTTTACGCCCTCATGAGGAAAAGGTGTGGGTCTCTGGTGCGTAGGGTACGGGGTAGTGCCAACAGAATTCTGAGCATGATATCGAATAGACTGGATTGCATATACATGAATCGTTGCTGTGCTGTTGCTAACGGAATGGTGCAGCGGTGATTCATGCGTATTGTAACATTTATTAAATTACAACTAACCTAGCCTTTAAGAAATATTGTTTTACTAACCATAATGAGTCACTGGTTACTTGAATAAAAATTATTATTATTATAAAAAAAATGCCAGCCGAATTGAACTTTTCAGTATAATTAAAAAAATAACTGTCTTGTTCAATTCTATAATTCTATTTTTGTTCAATCTATATTCAACCACCATGTATCATGAAGAAAGTATTATACTTTATTAATATTAATCATTCAGTCATTTAAACTTCTAATGCTAGCAGTAGGGCCTCCCCTCAATACGAGGGGGGTTAGGATTATCCACTACGCTGGTCAAGTTCGATATTAAACTACATGGAGTAATTGAAGTATGAAATATTTTTCAAATTCCAGATAGCAAAGAAGAGAAAAAAACGCGCAGACGTAACTCATATCGTAAAAATCGTAGGAAAAAGAACAAAATATCTCCAGCCAAAGACATGCCATTAAACACCGCATGGCAGGAGGAAGTACCAGAAACGTTGAACAACCAGTCATCTATCCCCAAAGTTTGCGACGAAAAAGTCGGGAAGAATGTAAACGATCTCAAAGATATTAAAACAACCAAAAGGAAAGATAACGTGACGAAGTTTGAGGATGACAGGATTTATAATGTGATCGATAAGTTGGAGAAAGTCGGGATAAAGGATGATATGTATCTATCCGGAGATCTTGATACGGATTTGGAAAGTGATTTCTTCTACAGTTCAGATGATATGGACGAGTTTTGCGATGATACGTGAGTGGTGTTATAAGTTTTACTTGTACCTAAGGGTCTATGTACACTACGTTTTATGAACGCGCGTGTTACAAACGCTTTTCTTTTGTGCTGATAAATATAAATAACTAGCGACTCACCCTCGCTTCGCTTCGGGTTCGTCCCTAGACAAAAACAAATCTATCCCACGGGAACCGTACATTTTTCCGGGAAGATATATAGCCTATAGCCTTCCTCGGTTAACGGGCTATCTAATGCAAAAAGAATTTTTCAAATCGGATTAGTAATTTCTGAGATTAGCGCGTTCAACCAAACAAACAAACAAACTCTTCAGCTTTATAATATTAGTATAGATTCAATCTACATTATTTGTATTTTTTTTTGCTTGCGCTCGTAAATATATCAAAGTATGACAAGCGAGAGAAAGCGCCATGAAAAGTCGTCGTGTGCATAGACCCTAACTATCTGATCAAACATTCATTGACCTTACCTGACCTTGACTTATTCCCATCGATGAAAAAACTACTAGATACACAATCCCTCCCATGCAAAAGTTCTTTTAAAACTGTCACCGATTGTGTTTAGGTAATTGTTCTAGTTGAAATAAATATACTACAATGTAAATTGAACCTTAAATGCAATGCTTAAAGTTGTTTTCACAAAAAGAATTAAAAACGCACTCAATTGTTCATATGAGCGCTCATTCGGTGAGGACATTTTGGTCGCTGATTGTGTATCTAGTACTTTTCGATCGATGCTTATTTCTAACTAGCGACTCACTCTCGCTTCGCTTCGAGTTCGTCCCTAGACAAAAACAAATTATCCTACGGGAACCGCACATTTTTCCGGGATGATATATAGCCTTCCTCAGTTAACGGGCTATCTAATGCAAAAAGAATTTTTCAAAGCGGATTAGTAGTTCCTGAGATTAGCGCGTTCAACCAAACAAACAAACTCTTCAGCTTTATAATATTAATATAGATCAATGTATTATCTACTCATATTTTTTAACATCTACCCTCATAAACATCATTTTATTAGTGAAATATCAAATAATGGCATAAAAATCAATATTAGTGACAATGAAAGATTAAGAACCTATATAATTTAAAAAAAAAAAAACATTTTTTCATATTTTTCGGTATGCTTTGAAGCCATTAACAAGAAAATAGAAGTTATTTTTTGAATTTATACTTATTTTGGCACGTTTGAAAAAAAATGAGAGTAAAATTTTTACGATGCGCGCGCACACCGACAGCCGTAAAGCGACATGATGAAGTTAGCTGCATTTCTTTTACAAACTTTTTTATTATGTTTTTTTTTTTGTTTCTTTGTTTTTACGTTGCAAACGCTTTACAGCGATCAGAGGCGGCTCTAGCCCATGTAGCGCCCGTGTGCAATCTCTACCCTGGCGCCCTCTAGTAGGCGCACGGTCAAAATGGAATACTTATAGTAATATTTTTACCAGTGAATGGAAATGTAAACACACGAGTAAAAAGTATTTTTTAGGAAGGAAGGGGTTACAAGAATAAAAAAGCTCATCGGGTATAGCCGGATATACATATGAAATTTGCCCCCGCGGAGTTTTCTTTTCGTACTATGAGAATCGTTTTGGTACCAAATAAAATTAATTCTGTCAAAATTTTAACTTTTTATCTCTAGCTGTTCTCGAGATATTCAAAAAGAAACCTATTTTTCGATTTTATTATTTCCATGATAAATTTGAAATTTGATAAGAGCCGATTTTTTTACCAATATTTACGAGTAAAAGGAATGAAAAAAAAATTATGATTCCCAGACCGAAAGCCAATTTTTAAGACAAGAAATAAAACTAACTTTATTTTTTGAAAAGTGTCCACCTCCAAATTTTGTCAGGAAACGTCTTCTGTACTCCTTTATACTCAGGATTTCAATCAGTCAGGATTTTCAATTTTTTTGATGTAGTGGAAAAATGTGAAAAAAAATTAAAAACATTTTTTTTATCTTACATTCCAATGAACTAATATTATACTAAAATACATTTAAAAAAACTATTTTTCGATCAATAAAATTTAAATTTTTAACCTAATACTTTATCATTATCAACATTCTTTTTATTTATATTCTGGTTTTTATTTTATTTACGCAGCGGTTACTTAAAAAATAAGTTTTAAGTAAGTAGAAAAAAGCAATATTTTGCAACAAAGTCGCCGAAAAATAAATTTACATGGCTTATGTTATATGTAGGTTAAACCTTAAGAGATACATAAAAATCATGTACTAGAAAATTGTAGTACTTCTAAAATCCTAAAAAAACTCCGTGATATCTCTATCTTTTACGGTTGACTCACAGTATCTTCACCACCGCTCACCATTTATTTCATTAAAACTTAAATTAAAAATTGCGATACTTGCTACGCTATTTACTTCTATTCAGTATTAATCCTTAAATAAATATGATATTGAATATTATAATAATACTAGCGACTCACGCTCGCTTCGCTCGCGTTCGTCCCTAGGTACGTTTTCACGGTTAGCTATGTTTATACATAAATAGTAGCTTGCTACTCCTAAGATATTCATGTAAATTATATAGCGATTTACCTTCGCTTTGCTCGGGTGCGTACGCCGTGCGCGGATTTTGTTCACAATTTCATGGGTTTTAATTTTTTTCGCGAAACCCTGATTGTTTTTCAAAAATAAAAGTAACCTAAGTTACTCCTTATAACATCAGCTATCTGCTAGTGAAAGTCCCGTCAAAATCAGTCTAGACGTTTCGGAGATTAGCCGGAACAAACAGACAGACAGACAGATAAAAATTTTAAAAAATGTTGTTTTGGTATATGTACCGTGTATACATCCATATGCATTTAGTAAAAAGCGGTTATTTTAATATTACAAACAGAAACTCCAATTTTATTTATCTGTATAGATGATATTCTTAGTAGTGATGAGCCGAATGCGGCTTGTACTGAATACGAACTTCGGCCGAATATTCGGTGAAAATAAAAAATTCGGCCGAACTTCGGTTCAATTTCACTGCGCTTTGTCGAGAGACACGTCGTGACCCTTTTATAATTAAAAATACTTAACGTTTCTGAGTGTTTAGTTAGTGAACCAAAGACGTGATTTTTTTATACAGTTTGCGAATATAATTAGGATGTTTGTTAGAAGAATACAAAGTTTATTTCAATTTGTCTATTTAATTATGCAAAGATTTTTGAGACTGTTAAATTAAGAAAAATTAATTTAATTTTTTATCGCATAAGTGTTAAGGTGTACATGTTCCTAACTAAAACAGATGACCATGTAGACTGATCGGAATCCGTTTATTTTTAATAGAAATAAAAAATTAAAACCTGAAGTTTAACGTCTTTAAAATGTTAGCAGGTAATAAAGGAACAAAAACTAAAATGCCCTCGATTTCTAGCTACCCCTGAGAAATGGGGGGGATGAAAGGCGTTAAAAAATAGTTTTTTTCAATTTCCGGCTTACTGTGACGTCCTTACGAAAAAATTTCTCTACAAAAGTAGTAAGTCTAGTAAAAATCTGCAACTTTTATAGATGATACTTTTTACAATAACCACAAAGTTTTCGAGATATTTTTAAAAAACCCGTTTTTCAAGTGTTTATTTTTAATTTCTACATTTTTTTTTATTTTTATGAAACTAGGGGAATGAAATCTTCGAAATACATATAATAATCATTTTTTTTTGAAATTGTAATATTTAGTCGTTTCCGAGAAATTTATGTTTTATGGTTTTGGGAGGCTGAAAATCACCCCCAACTTCAAGTGGATGTTTACATTTGAAAAAAAATCGTTCAATTTTCAGGTATGGCTCATTTTTTTTTCGTCTTGAATTCTACTTTTCGTAGAATCAAAAACTGATAAAAGATGGATATATTTGAAAAAAATGTAACATAAATAGATCTACTGGAAAAAATACAAAAGAGTGGGTATATTTTACGTGACTAATACGTGATTACATGAATAATAAGCGTCAAATTAAAAACTTAAGTATACAGTATTTTCGTTTTTCCCGTATTAAAACACATTGGTGCAAAGTCAGTTTATAAAAATGTGGTTTATAAAGTACATTTTTTCAATGAAAATTAAAAAAAATGTAGTTTACAAAGTAAAAATTATCGATGTTTACAAGTTTCTCAATTTTTAAGGGTGTTTTTATATGGCGATTGTAAAAAGTTGTGGGTAATTTTCAGCCCCTCGAGACCTTATTATATATATTTCTCGGAAATAGCTCAATATTTAAAAATTTTAGTTATTATATGTACATATTTCGAAGATTACATTCCCCTAGTTCCATGAAAATTAAAAAAAAAATTGCAGAAATTTAAAATAAAAAAACCAAGAAAAAAATAAAAAATAGGTTTTTGAAAATATTTCGAAAACTTTGAGGTTATTGTAAAGAGCATTATTTATAAAAGTTGTAGATTTTTACTGGACTTTTACTGAACTTTTGAACAGAACATTTTTCGGTAAGGCGGAAATTGAAAAAAACTATTTTTCAACGTTTTCATCCCTCCATTTCTCGGGGGTAGCTGGACTTCGTGGGATTTTACGGATTTTTGTTCCTTATATACCTGCTAACGTTTTGAAGATATGTAACTCCTGGTTTTATTTATTTTTTGTTCCCAAACTGAATTCCCATCGTACAAATGAGTACATTAAAGACTTAATTTCATTTTATTATTATGACAGACATGTTTTTTATAAATTTCAGTCAAAATAGTGCAAGTAGGTATTTCTTTTTTCTATTGCCAAATGTTCGGCATTCAAACCGAATTTCGGCCGAATGCCGAAGTTCGGTTCAGGCTGCCGAAATTGGGTTAAACCGAATGTAAAACGAATTTCGGCCCATCTTATTTTCTCTCATCTCTTCATCTTATTCTTCTTAGGTATTAAATATAGATTATAATTGGAAAAAAATAAAATCGAAAAAAAAAATATTTTTTTTGAGTATCTCGATAACGGCTTGAGATAAAAAGCTCAAATTTGGACAAAATTAATTTTATTTAGGATCAAAACGATCTCCAATGTACGAAGAGAAAACTCCGAGGGGGCAAGAAAAAAATATTATATTGATCCAAATTCCGTTATTTTGATCCAAAAGTTCAAACCATGGATGACAAATAAAAGTTTAAAAAGTTCGTCAAAGTCGGTAATTGCGATATCTAATAGGTTTTTGGATTGTTTTAATTTCAAAACAAAAAAAATTATACTCTCTCCTAATAAATCGTATTGTTTTTTTCTAAATATTATGACCAAGATAATGAGTTAGGCGTGACTCAGATTTTTGAATAAGGGCAATATGTTCTGTAAGCAACATAACACATTACCAAATTTAGAGCTAATATCAACCAGCTTTAAAAAATTTACCATTATCAGAATCGTAATTTTTTTTCAAATCGCCAGATATTGTCTCGCTCAAAAATGAATCATTTTGATTATTCGTTCAAGTACTGCCATCCGCTTTTTTCCCATTCAATTTCAGCTTTCTTCAACAAACCTACCATTTTTTCTTTTACATAAAATAATCGTTCTCAATGTTATTAGTTGCTTACAAGACATAGGTGCTCCAAGCTCTTTTCAAGACGTTCTAAAGCTACAGACAAATGCTGTCAAACTTTGTAACCTACGCGCGCCTTGCTTTGCTACCACCGCCCGGTGTCGGCCATAACACAGGCGCAGGGTATTTGAGAGCGCCGGCTGCGCCGCGAACGACGCCTGTTCTTTCGAGGTGTCGCGAGCGGCGCTTGGCGCCCCCTCAGACCCTGCGCCCGTGTGCATTGCACACCCTGCACTATAGGTAAAGCCGCCCCTGACAGCGATCATACAACGACCAAAAAAGCTAAATAAAACCGTAAAAAATTCCGAATCTATACTAATATTATAAAGCTGAAGAATTTGTTTGGTTGAACGCGCTTTTCTCAGGAACTACTTGTTGGAATTGAAAAAATATTTTTGTGTTGGATAGTCCATCTATCGAGGAAGGCTTTAGGCTTAGGTTTTGTCTAGGGACGAACCCGAAGCGAAGCGTGGGTGAGTTGCTAGTAAAATATACATATGTAAATGTAACAAAGTATGTATGTATATCTTGTTCCATATGTCAGTACCTCAGATGCCGAGGACTCGGGGGACGAGTGCTACGGCAGCCTGCCGCCGGAGCCCCGCTTCGGCAATGTCGAGTACAAACTGCAGCTGGTGTCGCCCTGCGAGAGGCGCTTCCAACATCTGGTCACGCAGGTATGTGAGAGAGAGACGGAAAATGTGGGTTTTTATATATTTTTTGGGGTTTTTTATGTAAGTGTTATGAGATAAAGTGTTCTCATTGGTGAGACTGTTTAAAGTTTTTTTTTTATTTTTTTTTTCTAATAAAATAAGATTTTGATGAGGTCGGTCTGTTTGTGATAGATATTTTTTTTAATAAATGTCAATACATGATGTTAGTATTGGGAAGTGCGATCTATTTAATATGACACGTATAATTTAATATTTTCTTAGATTTTTTTCCATTCCATTCCGTTCCATTAGAATGTTACCTAATGACCTATTCAAAATAGCGCCAAAGTGAAAGCGACATATTTTAAACGCCATCCTTATTCCTTACTCAAAATGGCGCCCAACGACTTACACAAAATGGCTTCCCGCGTGGTAGTTAAAATGGCGTCTGCGCTCGGGCGGCGGCAGCGCGGTGTACGCGGTGGGCGTGCGCGACTGCGGCGCGCTGCGCGGCCTGCGCGCGCGCTGCGCGCTTCGCTGCGCGCGCTGCGCCGCATGGCGGCCGCGCTGGGCGCCGCGCTGGTGAGCGCGCGCGCGCGCCGCGTGGCGCCGTCGCCGAGGTCTACATACGGAAGGTACGTGGGGGGGAGAGGGGGGGACTCTTAGGATCCTCTCTTCTCTTACTAGAAAGCTGAAGGTACGTGGGAGGGGGTGGGGGGGGGGATCTCATAGGATCCTCTCTTCTCTTACTAGAAAGCTGAAGGTACGTGGGAGGGGGTGGGGGGACGGGACTCTTAAGATACTTTCTTTTACTAAAAACCTCGCACGTGTCACACTAATCTCGTTCGGGTGGACTCCTAAAGTCCACCCGATCCCACAGTTTTGTTCAACTTTTCTTTTTATTCGCGACATCTTTTGATTCTGAAAATGTACACGCACGAATCCATCTCAAATAAAATAAAATAAAAATAACAATAAAATATAAAAATAGTTCAAAAAAAGGCACGGACGTATGTCTGGGGGTATAAGATTTACTCAAATAAAAAAAAGGTACATGGGGGGAGTGAAGGGGAGTAAGGGAGTGTGACGACACGTAGTCTCAGTTTATAGTGACCCTACTTGCTGTGCCAGCGGTCGCGGGTTCGAGTCCCGCTGGGGGCATCCATTCGTGTGATGAGCACAAATGTTTGTACTCCAGTCATGGGTGTTTATATATATTATGTATTAAAAGTTATATATGTGTAGTGTATCAACTATACTCTGTTTTTTAATCTCAGAGACTAAATTGACACATGCAAATGTCAAATTTACAAATAATGTGGCCAGCTTTTTTGGTGCAGTGTTGTACTTACGATACCGGTTTGTTGAATCGTAACTTTTTATCTTTATTAGACGATTCGTTTCAAAGTTTTATATTCAAAAACGTGTAATTAAAATTAATATTATTAATTTTAAATCATTAAATATCATATGTATTTATTAAAATATCATATTTATTCAATTAAATATTATATTTATTAATTTTAAATAATTAAGTATCATTAAAATTAACATTATTGAATTTAAATTTACATTGTCAATTTTGTATTCTTACGTTTTAAATAAGTAGCTACACATTATTTAATGATAACTTATTATAAAATAAACGATACTTGATTTTATTAACATTAATTTTCGATAGTGATACATCACTATTTAAGAATTACAAAAAACTGACAACCCACGAAATGTCAATTTTATCTCTGAGATTAAAAAACAGGGTATATCTGGTATCCATAACACAAGCCTCGTAGCTTACCATGGAACTGGATGGTGCCGTGTGTTTATGTACCGATTTATTTATTTATTGGGGAGTGGGAAGAGGGGATGTGAACAAAATTGTTTTCCCTAATTTAAATTTTATGTAATAACTAATAACTAATGACTCGCTCCGTTCGGGTACGTTTTAACGTTTAGTATAGGTTTCTCAGAGATGAGATATTTTCCCGCAGTAAAAAGTATCCTATATGTTGACCCGGATAACCAGCTATCAACATATCAAATTTCATCAAAACCTATTCAATACATTTTTAAAAGGGGAGGAGATCAAGCCATAATCCAGTCCTTAAGACAATAATCATATGAAAAATAATTAACACATAAAAATATCAAAATTACAATATCCTGATTCGAACACACTTCACTTAATTCCTAAAGAGAAGTGTATTGCCACTTAGATACCACTGCTTTAAAAAAGTGGTAGCTAAAAAAAACTATGTGTATGTACGTTATGTACGCACGTAAGAAGTTATACATCTTTGGCGTAACAGAACGAAAATAGCTAAAGATTTCATCCCGTATGTCACAACTCTCTGTTTGTAAAAGGAATGCAGCCAACTTCATCATGTCGCTTTTTGGCTGTCGGTGTGCGCGCGCATTGTAAAAATTTTACCTTCATATTTTTTTCCAAACGTTTTAAAAGAAGTATAACTTCAAAAATAACATTCCTGTAATGAAAAATGTTAAACCATAGTTAAAGTACGGTTAACCATTGTTTAATCTCCAGTTAGCGGACACGCAGCAGAGCGTGGAGCTGCGCGTGGCGGTGATGGGCGCCAACGAGGCGGGCAAGTCCACTCTGATTGGTGTTCTTACTCAGGGTGAGTACTTTTTTTTTTATCTATACAGATAAATAAAATTGAAGTGTCTGTTTGTAATGTCAAAATAACAGCTTTATACTAAATGCATATGGAATTGTATACGGTACTTATAAGAAAAACACAATTTTTAAAATTTTTGCCTTGTCTGTTTGTTCCGGCTAATCTCCAAAACGGCTGGACCAATTTTAACGGGACTTTCACTGGTAAATAGCTGATATTATGAGTAACATAGGCTTATTTTATTTCAGAGAAAGAATTAGGGTTTCGCCTAAAAAAATTAAAACGTATCTAGGGACGAACCCGAGCGAAGCGAGGGTAAGTCGCTAGTTTTAAATAAGAAGCAAAAAGGAGTAAAAAACTTTTACCTTCAGCCGCGCGGTTGAAGTAAAACTTCTTTGACAAATATCGCAATTAAATTAAAACAAATCAATAATTAAATAAGGCATATTACAATCATATATTTATAGAATATCATATACGGAAAGAATATAATATTATATATCATTTGTCAGACAATAACAACGGTTACCATGGCAACAAACAGTTATCAGCTAACTTCATCATGTCGCTTTTTGGCTGTCGGTGTGCGCGCGCATCGTAAAAATTTTACTCTCAATTTTTACCAAATGTGCTAAAAGAAGTATAACTTTAAATTTTTTTTTTTCATTTCCAATAGGCGAATTGGATAATGGACGGGGCAGTGCTCGTTTGAACATGTTCAGACATCTGCACGAGGTGAAGAGTGGCCGGACCTCGTCCCTCAGCCACGAGATATTGGGGTTCGACGCTCAGGTGAGGCAGTTCGGAGTATTTAAATTATAATTTATATCCGCGCTAATCTAGACAACTACTGAACGAATTTGGATGCGATTTTTGCTGTTATGATCAGCATTTTGAAGGAAATAGTTTTAAAAAATTTAACGAAGAAGTAATTTATTTATTTAATCTATACTAATATTATAAATGTGAAAGTTTGTGAGTATGGATGTATGTTTGTTACTCAATAACGCCGGAACGGCTGAACGGATCTGGATGAAATTCGGCACAGAGATAGATTATAGTCTGCAATAGCAAATAGGCTACTTTTTATCTCGGAAAAATGGAAGGTCTAATGCAAAAAGAATTTTTCAAATCGGATTAGTAGTTCCTGAGATTAGAGCGTTTAAACAAACAAACTCTGCCATTTTATAATATTAGTATAAATGTATGAACTAAAGGCGGACAGTGACCGGGTTTCTCACGACTGACCATTTTTTTTCAGGGTAATGTAGTAAATTATGGATGTTCAGAATTGATGACTGCTGAAAGGATTGGTGAGAGGAGCGCCAAGCTGGTCTCCTTCTTAGATCTAGCAGGACACAGCAAGTACCAGAGGACGACGTTGCACGGACTCACCGGGTATTCCCCGCACTACGCCATGCTTGTGGTGAGTTGTAATAAATAAAAAATTAAAAAAAAAAAACATTTAAAGAGGATTTTTTAAAATATCTAGCTTGGATATAGTAATATGGATATAGTATGTTATCCTTAAGAGATAGACATATGCCATCGCGGACTTTTTTGTAGACCTTTTTAAGGTGTACAATACTGTAGTACATTGTTTTGATCTATCTCGTAGGGTTCAGCCAGCGTTTGCAATGTAAGCGCAAAAAAATGTGTTCATTTACGACATCACATTAGAAACCTCTAAAATTATCAATATTTCTCTATTATATTATGCACGTATTATACATATAAACCTTCCTCTTGAATCACTCTATCTATTAGAAAAAACCGCATCAAAATCCGTTGCGTAGTTTTAAAGATCTAAGCATACATAGGGACAGAGAGACAGCGGGAAGCGACTTTTTATACTATGTATTGATTAAAAAAAACGAGTAACGTCTTGGGTTAAAAAAATCCTGAATTCACCTCGCATTGCGCGGGCCCACTCCCAGCAGTGGGACGTTAAAGGCTGAATTGTTATTATTACTTAATAATAGACTTGAAACGAATATTTGGCTACTATTCGGTATTCGGCCTATTAGGCTGCTCATCACACAAATGAATGCCCCCAGGGGGACTCGAACCCGCGACCGCTGGCACAGCAAGTAGGGTCACTACAAACTGAGCCAAACGTGTCGTCAAATGTAATGTTTTTTTTTTTCCAGATATCAGCCACAGCTGGCATCACTAAAATAACAGAAGAGCACATCGGACTACTGCTGGCTTTGGACATGCCGTTTTTCGCGGTCATCAATAAATGCGAGCTGAACAACAATGTTGGCAACATCGTCGCCAGATTGGCGCAACTGTTGGAGCCGGCCAGTAAGGTGAGTTGGTCCGCCATTTTGTTTTTAGGGTTCCGTACATCAAAAGGTAGAAAAAGGAACCCTTATAAAATCACTCTCTTGTCCGTCTGTCTGTCCGTGTGTCACCAAAGATTTTCTCAGGAACGGGTAGATCTAGCAAGTTGAAATTTATTCCAGATGCTGAAGTCTATAGTCCCTATTAGGTGTATAAAAATCAAGGTCCTGAGTCGATACGATAAAAAGATATGGGCAAATTTAGATTTTCGCGAAAACTTGTAAGTACTAAAATTTGCCTTAATTTTCAACTTTCTTTATTTTTCGGAATTTTCCCTATACTTGTGCTGTAAGGCCTTGCTTTTAACCAAAATTGACAACTCTAGGTCAACCGGAACTACCTTATAGGTTGCGGGTTGAAAACCTATATGGTAGTTCTCGTTGACCTAGAATCACTAAAAATTTGGCAAAAAGCAAGCTCTTACAGCACAAATAAAGGAAAAATTCCAAAAAAATAAAAAAAAGTTAAACAGATTTCCTACAAATTTGTACGGAAACTTCGGTGGGCAAGTCCGACTCGCACTTGTCCAGTTTTTTTTTCTTATATCGTGTAATACTCTCTTACATTTACGCGAATATTGAAATTTTGATGTTTTCGAAGTTTTTCGCGGGTTTTGATTTTGACAATGATTGCTGTTTAATATGTCGGGAATCAAAAATCTGATTAAATCCGAAAAGACAGTTTTATTTATTTATATAGGTTTTTATACTTTTTATATTAATTATTCTTAGTTTTACTTATTTTTCTTTAATATTCCATATTAACCGTTAAAAAGTACCTAGAGACGAACTCGAGCGAAACGAGGGTGAGTCGCTAGATAATTAAATATTTGCCTCGGTGGTGTAGTGGCTAGCATGTACGGCTGCTCACCCGGAGGTCCTGGGTTCGAGTCCCGGGTCGGGCCAAGTTTAGTTATTGAGTCTTTCTGTATAGTAAGCCTCAGTAACAGCCGTCGGTCCTGCGCCGACACTCTCACCGCGAGTGTCTCGTGTCGTTCCACCGGAGTATGAGAGTGACAGGGACGGAGAGTGCACGTAGTGTCTGCGCTCTCTCTCACACGCGCTGCACTATAACATCTCCTGCGCAGTTGGCTAGTCTCAATGAGATTGGCCGCCGTGGCCGGAATCGGTCAGGAGGACATCATCAAATATTTTTAATTTTGTTTTTCTTGTAAACCTCAAAATTGAAGGACGAACTAAGATATGAATAGTATTTTTTTAATACATACATTGTTTAATTTAAATTAATTACTGTCTTTCAGAAACCTCTGCTCATAACGGATGAAAATCTAGCCAGAAATTGTGTTGCGCCGCAGAAGTCCATCTTGGATACCATCGATACAGGCAACAAGGCTGAGGAAGAGAAAGAAGAAGAGTGAGTTGTCTTCTTTCTCACTCTTAATTTGTAGCAGTGGTAGCCTAGTGAAGCGGGTTCAAATCCCAGGTATCGCTCTGATGTTCTGATGTGTGAATCATTTCCAACATGATGACCACTTGTCTCACGGTGAAGGAGAACATCGTGAGGAAACCTGCATGTCTGAGAGAACCTAGCAAGTTGTCTGCTGCTCAGTCCGCACGCACTTGGCCAGCGTGGTGGACTATGGCCTGACCCCCCGGGTATTGAAGGGAGGCCCACCCCCAGCAGTAGGATGTTAAAAGGGCTGTTAAATACATGTTATTTTTTGTGGTACTGTGCTTGTGTGTGTGTGTCAGTGTGTGAGTGTTTTTTACGTAAAGCTTAGTTCACAGATAGACGCGAATATTTGATATTTTCAAATAAAACGTATCTTTTTCGGATTTTTTCAACGCGACAAAAAGAAACAAAAATTAAAAAAAAAAACCAAAAGATCTATACTTTAATATCACATACACACACGTACATAGGGGTTATTCAAATATTACATAAGCAGGAATTATTAACTTCTCCCTCCCCCTTGTCAGCAAAAGTAAGCAAAGCGTTTACTCCCCTCCACCCCCCCCCCCTCCACCCATCTCCTTCCCCTCCTCTGAACTTCCTTTCACTTTTGAGCATAGACAAGTAGGATTCTCATGTTTGATCTGAAAACATTGGTTTAACAAATCAAAATCTACTACATTTTAATTATCTATACTTAATATTATAAAGCTGAAGAGTTTGTTTGTTTGAACGCGCTAATCTCAGGAACTACTAATCCGATTTGAAAAATTCTTTTTGCATTAGATAGCCCGTTAACTGAGGAGAGCCATAGCCTATATATCATACCGGAAAAATATACGGTTCCCGTGGGATAGATTTATTTTTGTCTAGGGACGAACCCGAGCGAAGCGAGGGTGAGTCGCTAGTTTATAATAACAATGAATTAGACTATGTTGACATATAATGTGACGCGTGTCCGTCTGTGTGTGTGCAGGGCGCCGTGGTCGCTGGTGCCCGTGTTCCCGGTGAGCAGCGTGCGCGGCGCCGGCCTCGCCGCGCTGCACGCCTACCTGCTGGCGCTGCGCCCGCCGCCCGCCGCCACCGCGCCGCGCCCCGACGTGAGTGCCGGCCCGTGCTCCGGATGTGGTCCATGGTGGGATGGGTGTGGACCACGATTAGTCTGGTCGTGGACCACATTTGGTCCATCTGCTAGTTTTGTGGACCGCATTTGGTCGTGTGGTAGTTCGCATAGAATGGGTGTGGACCACATTCGGTCCATCTGCTAGTGTATACATATAATAGAAATGTTACTTGGTTGCTGTCTGTACATGGAAGATGTTTGAGAAAAACTATTATTGGAGGTCTTTATTAACGCAATAGAGCCCCAAGCAATGATTTTTAGTTTTTTTGTCTGTTTGTCTGTGCGCGTTAATCTCAGAAACGGCTAAATCGATCGATTTTCGCTAATGTATTGTGGTAAGCTTCACTTAACATTTAGTATTTGTTTTATTTCAATCGGTTCATAAATAAAAAAGTTGTGTCAATTTAAAGAATCATTTAAGAACGAACCCGAGAAAAACAAGGGTGAGTCGCTAGTTGGAAATATAAATATAATTATTGTACACTTAAACCAAAGTACCTGGCGACCGAGCTTCGTTCGGAGTTCTTTTTTGTTATATCGTATTTTTTAGATAAAAAACCCTAAAAACTTGAATAAATACAAAAAAAAAGTAAAACTTTGTATCCGATCGAGATTCGAACTCAAGACACACCAATTGATTTGTTAATTTTGCACCTTATATGTAAGATATTATCAAGCATATTCTGCGTGGAATAATGCAAAAGAAAACCGCATGAAAACTCGAAAACACGCGTTTTCCCAGACATGAGGCTAATCTAGATCGATTTTTCGCCCCCGAAAGCCCCCACATGCCAAATTTCAGCGAAATCGTTAGAGCCGTTTCCGAGATCGCCGGTATAAATAAATAAATAAAGATATAAATATACAAGAATTGCTCGTTTAAATATATTAGATATATTCCACATAACATTGGCGAAGTAATCTGTACTCAACTAGAACGCTTTGAAGCCTTTGACAAGAGAATTGAGTTAGTAATTGAGTTCTATACTAATATCATAAAGAGGCAGAGTTTGTTTGTTTGTTTGATCTAATCTCAGGAACTACTAATCCGATTTGAAAACTTCTTTTTGCATTAGATAGCCCGTTTATTGTGGAAGGCTATAGGCTATATATCATCCCGGAAGAATATACGGTTCCCGTGGGATAGATTTGTTTTTGTCTAGGGACGAACCCGAAGCGAAGCGAGGGTGAGTCGCTAGTAATAAATAATATATATAATACTTTCTTAGATTTACGCTTTTTTTTTATCCCGTGACCGTGATTGCTGTAAAGCATTTGAAACGTCGGAAGCTAAAAATACAAAATAAATCCGCAAAAAAATCCGAAAGGATAGTTTTATTTAAAACTAGCGACTCATTCATTCCTAGGTTGCTTCCCAAAACAAACTTTTTTTTAAATTTTTTTTTTTTTGTTTTAATTCTTTTTTTCGTGGGACCCTATTTTTTTTAAATAAAAGTAGCATAAGTTACTCCTTATTACATCAACTATCTGTCAGTGAAAGTCCCGTCAAAATTGGTCCAGCCATTTCAGAGATTAGCCAGAACAAACAGACAGGCAGACAGACAGACAAAAATTGTAAAAAATGTTGTTTTGGTATATGTACCGTGTATACATCCATATGCATTTAGTAAAAAGTGGTTATTTTAATATTACAAACAGACACTCCAATCTTATTTATTTGTATAGATAATATATAAATATTGCAATTTTCCAGGAAACGTGTGAATTTCAAATCGATGAGATATTCCACGTGGGTGACTCCACTGGGCCGGTGGTCGGGGGTTTGCTGGCTGGTGGCAGAGGTGGCAGAGGGCAGCTGCATGAAGGCGATTACTTGATTATAGGTGAAAATCCTAACTTCTCCTTTTATTTTCTGTTGTTGGGAAAATTATATATATATATATATATATATATATATATATATATATATATATATGTATATGTATATATATACTTATGTTATCTCTCTTTCAAGGGGAAGAGGAGAACATAATGCTTAAAAGTACAAAATAATATAGTATTATTTTTATTATTTACATTTTATATTAAAAAAATGTACATTAACTTATATAATATATTAGGGTGGAGCGAAAAAAACAAATTAGTTGATTAGAAAGGTTTTTTGTTTCAAATTTTTTTTTTTATACGTTACAAATTCTACCCCTCAAGCTAAGAAAAAAAAACATTGTTTTTGTTTTTCGCTCCACCTTAATACACTATATATTTATTTTATTATAATAATATTACTATATACTTAAATATATAAATCCTTAGCGAATTCTATGACAATATCGAGAATAATAGCATAAACAGCAAATTATGCTACTATTTTTGAACTTGACATTTATTTTAGGGGACTCCATCCATATATTTATTTAGTCCGAATAATAAATTCAACAACAACTATGTTCCATGGTAAGCTACGAGGCCTGTGTTATGGATACCAGATAGTTGATACACTACACATATATAACTTTAAATACATACATATTATAAATATAAACACCCACGACTGGAGTACAAACATTCGTGCTCATCACACAAATGAATGTCCCCAGCGGGACTCGAACCCACGACCGCTGGCACAGTAAGTAGGGTCACTACAAACTGAGCCAAACGCGTCGTCATATTATTATTATCTTTTTCAGGACCTCTAGATACAGGAGAGTTCGTAGAGATCTCAGTTAAAACGATCTACAGGAACAGGGTCCCATGTGGTATGGTGAAGGCCGGACAGTCTGCTTCGTTGGGCCTCAGCCACTTCCCCCCCAATCTAAGACAGGGGATGGTGCTGCTGGCCATCCCAGAGAGATATAACAAGGATCATGAGAAACCCACCTTCGGAGGATGTCCTCCGGGGAAGTGCAAAGGGAGAGAGGTGAGGTTTTGGGGGAGCGAGGAATGTAAATGTAAATGTAGGGTGGACTCAATTATCCGCATTTAGACTCAAAGTTGGTCCGTTATGCGTCCTGAATCCTGGCTAATCTAGCCAGCCTAGCTCCGCCCAGAAGCGCAGAAGTTTCCTGGGAGCTTCACAGGCTTCGCGGAGCGACCTCACTGATCCGAGGATTTCTTTGCGTTGTCGAGCCACTGCCTCGCATTCCAGGATTACGTGGGTGACTGATTCTTCGGCACTGAAACATCCTCTGCATAGAGGACTATCAGTCCCGCCGGTTATAAATAGATGTTTGTTTAGGTGACAATGACCCGTAATTGTCCCTATCATTATTTTTAGATTAGTTCTATTGAGACTTAATAGTCGTTTTGTCAGTCGCAAGCTTACTGCGGGCAGTGCTTGTTTAGACTGCCTGCATTCTGTGGTTTGCGACCATCTAAGGTTTTGCAGTTCTGTGGATCTCTGGCGGATCCAGGTTCGAACTTGTGAGAAAGGTAATGGGAGGAGTGGGTACGGGCCAACAACTCTCATCTCAGATCCTCTCTTTGCCAGTTCATCTGCTGCATCGTTACCAAGAGATCCACTATGTCCCTTTATCCACTGGAGAGTAACTCGATTAGTCGAGGATATTACGTCCAGGGCATGTTGGCACTCAGCGATTAGTTTGCTGTTCGTTTGTTTGCTTTTTAGTGCCGTCAGTACGGCAGCGCTATCAGATAGGAATCTTATGCAGTGGTTTTTCACCCCCCGTCTGTGCACTGCTCTTGCGGCTTCTGTTATAGCGGCACATTCGCACTGAAAGATAGAGCTATATGCGCCTAGTGGTAAGTGTATGTTAATATTGAGGTCAGGAGAATATACCCCGGCTTCTGACCCATCTTGAGTCTTGGAGCCATCAGTATATATACGTAACTCATTTGTACCTGATTGGTCACGTTCGGGAGCGAGGAATAATGTGTTGGGAGTGTCATAGAGCTAAACATGAAGCCATACAATAATGTTTTAAAATAGTATACAAATGACAATTTGTATACTGAGTTATAAGTAAATGTATGTATGTTGTATTCAGCCCTTTTCAACGTCCCACTGCTGGGGGTGGGCCTCCCTTCAATACGAGGGGGATCAGGCCATAGTCCACCACGCTGGCCAAGTGCGGGCGGACTGAACATGTCTTTCGAAAACTTACTATGTTCTCTCAGACCTGCAGGTTTCCTCACGATGTTTTCCTTCACCGTAAGGCAAGTGGTAATCATGTTGGTAATGATTCGCACATGAAAATATCAGAGGTGCGAGACCCGGGATTTGAACCCGCTTTACTCGGTTACCCAAGCGAGCGCGTTACCACTGCCATTTATTAACAAATGAATGTTAATAAAAATTAGCTGACGGATTCTATTTTATAATAAAATGTCACAGGAGAGACTCGCTATGAAACCATGATTGCTGTAAAGCATTCGAAATAAAACAAAAATCTAAATAAACCGGGGAAAAATTCAAAGTAAAAAAAAAATTGAAACTACTTTATATTTCTTTTTTTTATTTTGTTTATACTGAGCCACAATGTTGTTTTTGCTGTGTTTTTTTTTAATTCCCGTATATTTACTGACATTTATTTCATATACAGTAATATTGTCATAAATGTAGGTAAATACATGGATAACAATTTTGTATTAAATAATCATATGTATTTTTAAAAAATACTATGAATATTGTTTTTAAAATATTTATGCTTTTTACATTAAGAGGTCAGAATTAATAGTTATTTCTTCCTATTTCATTGTATTTCTTTCTATTTATATATATAATATAATAAAATAAACATAACAGACCTTGAAAATGACATACACAGCATTAATTTTGACCCAGTTTATGCCTCAAATGATCCAAATACCTCTTTAAATTACTTTATTGAATTATTACAATTTGCAATATTGAAAAATACTTCAACAATAAAAATGCCGAGTCAGTTTAAATGCATTAAGCCTTGGATTACGCCAGGTCTCGTACGTTGCATAAGACATAGAGACAAATTACATTTAAAGTCCAAACATGCGCCTGAAAATGAAACACTTTCTATAACATATAAAAGATATAGAAATTTCTGTAATAACCTTCTGAAAAAGTTAAAAACTCAGTACGATAAAATCGAGCTACAAAAAGCTGGCAAAAATAGTAAACAGATCTGGAAGTTTATAAAAAATAATACATTTAAATCAAAAGATTCTGAACCACCATTCGATTTACTAACTACGGATACTTGCCCATTAACAGCATTAAACAAAGTAAACAATTTTTTTACAAATATAGGTAAAAATCTAGCAGAAAAATCACTACAATCAAGGCGCACTTCTTCTGAAAACGTAAAGATAATGTCGTCCTCCAAGCTTAATTCTTTTGTCTTATTAGATACTGATCTTGATGAAGTATTGAGAATAATAACTGGGTTGAAAGATAACTGTGCTGTCGGATGGGATAACATCTCGAATAACTTACTAAAAAAGTTCAAACACCTACTTGCCCCTCCGATAACCCACATTCTTAAACTGTGTTTGTCCAAAGGAGTTTTTCCAAAATCGCTTAAAAAAGCGGTGGTCACTCCTGTATATAAATCCGGAGAAAAAGGATGTTTAAATAACTATAGGCCTATAGCAGTCTTAACAGGCCTCTCCAAAATATTAGAAAAAATTATAAATAATAGATTAATAAAATATCTCGAAGATAACAATTTACTTTCGGAAAGGCAATATGGTTTCAGACCAAAAAGATCAGCTAATCAAGCAGTCCACCAATTAACAGAGCATATAACTACTAATCTGGATAAAGGAATGCACACTATTGGCATCTTTCTAGACCTCGCAAAAGCCTTCGACACTGTCTCATTTTCCATACTTTTACGCAAGCTTGAGGCAATTGGGATAAGAGGCACTCAGCTTCAACTTTTTTCTGACTATTTAAGTGACCGAACTCAATCTGTAAAAATAGGCCACTACATGAGTTCAGACCTCAAAAACAGCTATTACGGATTGCCTCAAGGCAGTATCTTGGGCCCTACTCTATTTTTAATTTATATAAATGACCTCTGCAATCTACAACTGAAAAATGGTGTTATTATGTCATACGCGGACGACACAGTTCTATTGTTTTCAGCAAAATCACGTCCAGAGGTCTACGCAGATGCACAAAGTGGTTTTGATAACGTATCACAGTGGCTTCATAATAATCTTCTTACTTTAAATACAGATAAAACTAAATATTTATTATTTACAATGAGAAGCACTAACACACCACTTACTAATCAAAACATATACGCACATAATTGTGCAACGTCTGCTGACACTGCATGCACTTGTTCTACATTAACAAAAGCGGAGTATATTAAATATCTAGGTATTACCCTCGACTCAAATCTAAATTTTCGACATCATATTGAATTATTATGCAATAGAGTCCGTAAATTAATATATATTTTTAAATTCTTACGTAATATCGCGGACTATAAATTAATCAAACAAGTTTATCAAACCTTGTGTGAATCCATCCTTACTTATTGCATAACTGCCTGGGGTGGTGCTGCGAAAACCATTTTACTTCCACTTGAACGTGCTCAAAGAGCAATCCTTAAAGTAGCCACCCATCGCCCTTATTCCTTTCCCACAAACATGCTTTACTTGGAATGCAAGGTACTAACGGTCCGACAATTATTTATACTGCACGTTACATTAAAACAGCATACTGAATTACCTTATCACCCACTTCCTTCAGACAAGAGAAGAAAAGATTTGGTCTGTACTAAGCCACGAACCAAACATAGCTTTGCTAATAGGTTTTATATATTTTTAGGAGCTTTCTTGTACAACAAACTTAATAGAGTTCTGGATTTATATAGCATAAATAATAAAAAATGTAAAATAATAATATCGGAATTTCTTCAAAAGTTGAACTACACAGACACAGAAAATTTGCTAGAAATTATAAAATAACCCTAATTATAAATTTGTATACATATACGTAGATGTAAGTCTAGCTAGTTATATAAGTTTTAACACTTGTCATATTATTCATCATATACGCTATATATAATTTTCAAAATGTACTCTGCTCTAGCCTTGTAAGAAATGCATGGTAAAACCATAACCTGAAACACAGGTTGTTAACCTAGTTCAGGTAGGTTCCAAATTGTATTGGTCCTTGTTTATTTATTTTGTATAAATTATATAATTTTGTAAAATTATTCCAATAAAATTATTATTATTAAAAAAAAAAAAAATTATTATATTATTATTTCTACCTTTTCAGTCTATTTCATCTTATTTTTTCAGATAACAGAGCTAGTGAATGCATCACAAGTTGAAAAAAATAGGAAAAATGCGCGACGACAGAATAAAAACATACTTCAGGACATCGCTAACGTACAGAACAGTCTGACAAAAAACATGGAAATAAAAAGTCCGAATATCTACAAAGATGATGAAATATCGACAAAAAATAATAAAGGCGATGATAAAATAGATTATGATGGGTGCGTCTGCAACGATCTCGTGCTTTTGGAAGACCCGAATGATCCCAGGGGATGTATTTATTTTCAGGTGATTTTCATTTGAGCTTATATAAAAATACTTGGGACGTTAGGTAGTTACGTTTTAACGTTTAGTATAGATTTCTCAGAGATGAGATATTTTCTTGCAGTAAAAAGTATCCTATATGTTGACCCAGATAACCAGCTATCGTCATACCAAATTTCTTCAAAATCCCTACAGTGGATTTTCCGTGATTCGGTAACGGACAGGCCGACAAAAATTCTAAACTCTGACCGACAAAAATTAGAAAAATAATGACCATTTCAATAAGATTTTCCAAAAAATATTTAATGTACAGGTTCAACTCAGAATTTTATTATATCTATACATCTATACAGATAAATAAAATTGAAGTGTCTGTTTGTAATGTCAAAGTAACAGCTTTATACTAAACGCATATGGAATTATATACGGTACTTATAAGAAAAACACAATTTTTAAAAATTTTGTCTGTCTGTCTGTTTGTTCCGACTAATCTCCGAAACGGCTGGACCGATTTTGACGGGACTTTCACTGGCAGATAGCTGATATTATAAGGAGTAACTTAGGTTACTTTTATTTTAGAAAAAGAATTAGGGTTTCGCTTAAAAAAATTAAAACGTACCTAGGGACGAACCCGAGCGAAGCGAGGTTGAGTCGCTAGTGTATAGATATAACGTTAATTAGAAATAAGTGGTTCTATGTATGTGTATACAATAAGCTACTATTTGCAGGCGTCAGTGCATGTACTGAGGCACTCCACCGCCATCTACCCGGGCTTCCAGTGCTCCGTGCACGTGGGCAACGTGCGCCAGACCGCCATTATAGAGGTCAGTGTTATTTTTGAAGTAAAACTTGTTTACGCACGCTCAACTTGGACGGTGAGCTGGTGAATGCGTTACGGGGACGTGTACGTACGTCCGTTGCCATGGTGACCGTTGTTGTTGTCCGACACACGATATATAATATTACATTCTATCCTTAAATGATATTCTATAAATGTATGATTGTAATATGCCTAATATGCGTTATTTTTAGTATCTCACCTATCCTAATTATTTAATACATAAATTGAACTTCATAAAGAGTACCGATAACCTACAGAAGTTTTACTTCTTGCGCGTGCACACATACACGCACTCTTTAATAATTGTTTATGAAATCCCATCGATAAAAAAAGTACTAGATACACAGTCAGCGACAAAATATGTCCTCACCGAATGAGCGCTAATTTGAACATCTGAGCGCGCTTTTATTTTTTTTTTATTTTTTTGTGAAAACAACTTTAAGCATTGCATTTAAGGTTCAATTTACATTGTTATATATTTATTTCAACTAGAACAATTACCTAAACACAATCGGTGTCATTTTTAAGAGAACTTTTGTATGGAATCGTGTATCTAGTAGTTTTTTAATGATGTCGAATCCATACTTCAAAATCAATTTGTTTTTTTTTCAAATTTCATCTAAATCGGTTCAGCGGATTTTTAGATTATCCATTACAAACAAACACATTTTTTTCCTCTTTATAATATTATTATATAAAAGGCAAAAGTGATTGACTGATGTATCAACGCACAGACCAAACCCTTAAGGCTAGAAAATTGAAATTTCGCACACGTATTCCTCATATGACGAAGGCATCCACTAAGGAACGATTTTTCAAAATTCTACCCGTAAGGGGCTGAAATAGTGGATGAAAGTTTGTAAGAAACTTTTTATTCCTTGGACATATTTGCATGAAATTTCATATTTTTCGTAGTTTGACGCGAGCGAAGCCGCGAGTTCTGCTAGTATCTATACTTATTATTAATATTATAAAGCTGAAGTTTGTTTGTTTGGTTGTTTGGTTGAACGCGCTAATCTCAGAAACTACTGGTTGGAATTGAAAAATTCTTTTTGTGTTGGATAGTCCATTTATCGAGGAAGAGTTTAGGCTATATATCATCCCGGAAAAATGTACGGTTCCCGTGGGATAGATTTGTTTTTGTCTAGGGACGAATCCGAAGCGAAGCGAGAGTAAGTCGCTAGTTAAATATAGATTTTAATGTCATTTCTTCACTTAGGGCATAATGTCTCCCAACAATGTTCTTCGAGCTGGAGAAGGGGCTTCCGTACTCTTCAGATTTGCAAGATGTCCGGAGTATTTGGTGAGAGGACGGAGGTTGCTGTTCACTGCTGGCTTGGGGACTAGGTTGTGTTTATATATTATATTTTTAGAGTTCCGTACCCAAAGGGTAAAACGGGACCCTATTACTAAGACTTTGCTATGCTGCTGCTTGATAGTTAGACAGTTGGAATTTTCACAGATAATGTATTTCTGTTGCCGCTATAACAACAAATACTAAAAAACAGAATGAAATAAATATTTAAGGAGGCTCCCATGCAATAAATGTGATTTTTTTGCTCGTTTTTAACAGGTTTGTAACAGGTAGACGCTTGAAATATTCACAGAATATTTAGTTATATATTCACTTTAAAAATAAATAATTAAATTAAAATAAAACAAATATTTAAGAGGGGCTCCCAACAGATATGTTTTTTTGCCGTTTTTATAGATAATGGTACGGAATATTTCGTGGGCGAGTCCGACTCGCACTTGGCCGGTTTTTAGTATTTGTATGATTTAATACTCTCTAATATTTTAGATTTACGCGTTTATTAGAGTATTTTAAGTATAATATCTTTTTTGGATTTTTTCGCGGATTTTTTTTGATTTTTGGTTCAGCAATCATGGTCACGAAATCCCAGCTATGACCACGTTAGCTGTCAAAATAAAACCGCGAAAATATCCGAAAACATAGTTTATTTGATTTGTCTATTTCAATAAGATTTTCCAAAAAAATATTTAATGTACAGATTCGGCTTAGTTACAATTTTATTATATGTATAGATTTTTTTAATATGCCTTTTTTTTTTTTCAGGGCAATTGGACGTGTAACACAAACTTTTCCATATGTACCGTGAAAATAAAATATAACACTACTGGATCAAACAAAGGAAATCCTGAGAATATTCTAGAAAAATTGAAGTAAATACTTCCTTCGACTACGCCTTCTTAGGGCTTTAAACGATTCCATGTCACTTTTCACAAGGATAACTTTGAATTTGATGGTTTTTTTTTAATATAACATTATATACTTAATATTTTTGGTCATTTAAATTATGATACTGTAGTTTTTTTTATTATTATTAGAAAGTCTTTGAAATTAGAAAATATAGTATAAATATATTTATGTATGTATAGGTTATAAGTACAGATTCTCAGTAATGGTGGGATGTTTTTTTTTTTTTTTTTTTAATTTAATTTTATTATATAATGAAAATATAAAAAAATTAAATAATAATGCTAGAAATTAATTATTTGACAAAAAAAAATGGCGGAAATAATTTAAAAATGACTAGGCTGTATGAGTTTTGACGTGTGTCATTTGTAAGAGTGATTAAATTAAAAAAAAATAGTAAAACAATGATAACAGAAAAAAAAATAACAGCATTATTGTTTTTTTTTATTCAAAGCTAACGTTACTATATAATACTGCCACTTTTTTTTTTAAATTGTGGATAAATCTCTTTACTTTATAATTTTTAGCAATAATTAATTATTATTAATATTTGAGTCACTTTTTTCTACTATAGTAGTTAATGCACGCGGATTTCCTTTTTATTATTATAATACGATCATGTATATTATTCAATCCGCCTAGATGTAGCTATGGAAATATTAAAAAATATATGTACAAATGTATGTATGTATTTATAAAAATACTAGCGACACACCCTTGCTTCGCTCGGGTTCGGATATAAAGTGTTGTTGTGGGTTGTATTATAACGTGTTTTCCCGCGGGAATGAGATAATCTCCCGCGGTATGTAGCCTATGTCACTCTCCAGCCCTCCAACTATCTCCACACAAAAAATCACGTCAATCCGTCAGTCTGTTTCGACGTGAAAGAGGGACAAATAAACACGCTATCACATTTATAATATTAGTAAGTATGTATGAAGAAAAAATCAGTATTTATGAACGTATAGAGAAATTTATATTTAAATATTCTATATAGAATTGTGTGAAGAATATTTTTTTCAAAATAATCTTTGAAAAATTTTAGCTTTTTTTTTTTAATTTAAATGCAAATTTTCAATTATCATATTAAAAAGTTAATAAAATACAATATTAAAAAAAATAAAAATGTCAGTTTTATAAAAAAAAGTTCATCAATTCTTATTCATTCTTATTAACCGACTTCAAGAAGAAGGGGGTACTTAATTCGTGTAGATTATTTTTGTGTGCACCGATTTTGATTAAGAGGCCTATCTACAAAATGAACTGAGTTCTATGGTATTTCTGCAGCTGTAATTACTTCTATGTAAAGTTTTATAATAAACTAGCGATTTACCCTCGCTTCGCTCGGGTGCGTCCCTAGGTACATTTTAATTTTTTTGAACGAAACCCTAATTCTTTTTCTAAAATAAAAGTAGCCTAAGTTATTCCTTATAATATCAGCTATCTGCAAATGAAAGTCCCGTTAAAATTGGTCCAGCCGTTTTAGAGATTAGCCGGAACAAACAGATAGACAAAAATTTTAAAAATTGTATTTTCCTTATAAGTATCGTATATACTTCTATATGCATTTAGTAATAAGCTGTTATTTTGACATTACAAACAGACACTTCAATTTTATTTGTCTGTATGTATTGATTGGTTAAAATAAAAAGTATACAATTACGTTTCTTTTGAACTGACGTATATTCTGGTATAAATTTTACTTAATAATATTAATTAAGGATATATTTAAAGCTAATTCTGAACGTTTTTAGGAGTTTTTAAGATTTTGAAAGGGTTTTTTTTTTATTGTAGAAATCCAATACATATTTTCTAATTCCGCGGCCGCTATAAACTCAACCACTATATACGAGATATTATTATATATTTTTCATTGCATTTGTTTCATATAGTATTTCAATCTATGAGCTTGAAAAAGTGTCGTCGCGTATTTGAACTTGCTTCAAACTTGAATTCAAACTTGCTTCAGAATTTTGGCTTTATTTTAATTAATAATGAAAATTTGCGAAAAGTGAGGCCGCTATTAACTATATTATCTGTAGTAACCATTCTCCACCTTATAATAAGTCAAAATTGTCGAAGAGTTTCAGTTTCTCTGAATAAAAACGCCAAAGATGGGCATTTAATTGAAAAATCACGGTCTTATTGTGTATAGGCCTCTTAATTATTTTTTATTGAATAGTTTATATCTCAAGGATCTAATTTAAACAATAAAAATTAGACCATTTAGGGTTTTATACTTAATATAATTATTTCAAAGAGATTTTGAAGTCTTTTTAATATATGTACATATATATAAAAATTATGTCTTGATTAAAAAATTAGTCCAGCGTAATAATATCAAAATCTCACTTAGTAATTAATAAAAATATCACCAAATATCATCGATAAAAAAACTACTAGATACACAATCCCATGCAAAAGTTCTCTTAAAACTGTCACCGATTGTGTTTAGGTAATTGTTCTAGTTGAAATAAATATACGACAATGTAAATTGAACCTTAAATGCAATGCTTAAAGTTGGTTTCACAAAAATAATTAAAAGCGCGCTCAAATGAGCGCTCATTCGGTGAAGACATTTTTAATACTTTTTTTGATCGATGCCAAGTATAGAAAAATATGTTTTTTTTTTGCAATTTTGTCAACAACGTTTACATAATATATTATTGTAATTTTAAATTTCACTGTCCTTAGCAAATAGCACTAAGGTCTTATATACCTTACGTTATATTTCAAAATTATATATATATATATATATATATATATATATATATATATATATATATATCTTCTAAACCTCAGACTAAAAGAATAATTAAGACGGAGTGTCAGAAATAAACATAAAGCAATGTTTCTGGAACTTATGTGTACATATATATAGATGTCAATGTGTGTAGAGAACTTGCCAGGTTTAATAATCTCCTTAAAATCATATTTTTTAATGATTACTAGTGACTCGCTTCGCTCGGGTTCGTCGCTAGGATGCTTTCCACAACAAACTTTTTAAATTTTTTTATTGGTTTAATTTTTTTTTAGTGGGATCGTATTTTTTTTTCTAAAATAAAAGTAGCCTAAGTTACTCCTTATAACATCAGCTATCTGCCAGTGAAAGTCCCGTCAAAATCGGTCCAACCATTTCAGAGATTAGCCGAAACAAACAGACAGACAGACAGACAGACATACACACAAAAATTGTAAAAAATGTTGTTTTGGGAAATCGGGTGTAATAGCATAAACAGTAAAATTACGCTACTATTTTCAATTTTGACTTTTTTTTGGTGGACTCTGTCTAAAATTTAGACTCTAAATAATTCTTTAGTCTGAGGTTTGTCGATTAAAGATGTCTTCTTTTATATTTTCTCCAATTTTTAAAGCAACTATATTATGTACACTAATAGATAGTTCAATGTTTGTGTGTTAAAAATTAATAATTTCAAAATGAAAATAAAAAATGATTTGTGTAAAAAATTAAAATGGAAATAAAACGATTGCAAGATTTTTTTTTTGGGCTTTGCACATTGTAGATAATAAATAATAACCATAGTAACTAAGTTTGTTTTATTTTTAATCATTTACGTTTTCCTTCCTAAACTTTTCTTCCTATCTATACATATAATAAAATTGTAACTAAGTCGAATCTGTACATTAAATATATTTTGGAAAATATTATTGAAATAGTCATTATTATCGATACAGAGGCCGAATCTGTCTGTCTGTCTGTGACCGCATCACACAAAAACCACTGGACAGATTTTTTTGAAATTAGGTATGACGATAGCTGGTTATCCGGGTCAACATATAGGATACTTTTTACTGCAGGAAAATAGATTTTTTGAGAAATCTATACTAAACGTTAACACATAACTAGGGAAGAACCCGAGAGGAGCGAGGGTGAGTCACTAATTCCTAAAAAAAAAAGAATCTTAGCATTTTTTTTTATTTAAAATTTACAAAAATGTTTCTAATATTTACTATGAATGGCTTAGCACAACAGTTATGATATGAAATACAGCAATAACAATGTGTTGTTTTCCAGAAATTAATTCTTGTGGATTTAAACCAGAATTTACATATGATTTTCATATTTATAGAGGTACTTGTTGACAACAATCCTCAATTACGCTTTGATTCAGATGACAAAAATATACATATTAAATTCAAATGAGAAACATTATATAGATATTTAGGGATAATGTTACATGAACAGATGACAAAATACTGTACAAATGTCCAATCCTCTTCACAAAAATTTGAACTGCCGCCTTATTCTTACGGTTTTTATTCTCAAATATACATTATAGGCGTTAATGTACCTATTATTTATTCTATTTTATATTTAATTATATTCAAGTGTTAAAATATAATGTAAAATCAAATTTCAATGATCTTAACCATTTTTAATCGTGGTAAATATTAACTAATATAAACAACGCTATCTGCGAAACTAGGATTTTATAATCATCTTTAAAATTACGCTATTTTAGGAGGATTTTAAAAACATTTATTAGGAAATTCTAATTCGCCAATAATAATAAAAACGTTAAAACCGAAAAAACAATATCAAGTTATTATGAGAGAGGTGCAATGTTATTTTTAAATGTTGCACAATTTAAAACTATTTTATACTGTTGTATTTATTTTTATTTATATTAAATATTTTTAATTTTTCAATAAAATATTTTTGGTTATTTATTATGTTTTTTATTCATATATTAAATATTTTTTAATTTTTCAATAAAATATTGTTTGTTGGCCAAAAACCTAGAATGTTGTCCCGTGACTTTGAATTGAGGTTATAAAAAAATCATCGACGACCTATTATCCGTCAAAGGAATAATTTTTTCACTTTTATTTTACTATTTTGTTTTTAGCTACAAACCGAAATAATTACCTCATAATAATAATACATAAGTTAGTTAATATTACGTATTACACAATAAGTTTTGTAAATAATGTAACCCGTTAAATTGAAAAATTATTGAAAGTGAAATAAATTGCTGATCTTTTAAGAATAATCTGACGCCACCGAATATTAATAATATTTTCTTACATATTTTAATATTTAATTAAATAGATAACAATTAAATACGGAAAAAAAGAAAAAAGGACAAAAGCCAACAGGTTTGTGAACACGTAAGTATGTATTGTTGTCTTTTTTAGTTATAATAGTTACCCCTTACGTTAAAATAACGGAAACATGATTGTTTTCTAAAGTTATCATTCAAATAGTAACAATAATATGGAACTATTCTAAATATTTCCAATATTTACTATGATTGGTTTGGCAAAACAGCTATGGTCTTAAATATATATTAAAAGATTATTTTAAATTATTAATCATAACAATTAAATGTTATATAAATAACTAAATGCCTAAATATATAATTTGAAGGGTTAAATAAATAAATACAAGTTTATTGTTCATGGTTCTATTTAAACAAAGATAATTGAGGAGGTGTCCTGCAAAATATATTTACTAACTAGCTACTCACCCTTGCTTTGCTAGGGTTCTTCGGTAGTAATAAATAAAAACAAATCTATCCCACGGGAACTGTAAGTTTTTCCAGTTTAAAAAGTAACCTATGTGCTATTCCAGACTATAATCTATCCCTGTGCTAAATTTTATTCAGATCCGTTCAGCCGTTCTGGCATTAAAGAGTAACAAACATCCATCCTATCTTTCTCATAATATTTATTAGATTAAGTTTTGAAACTTTATCTGTTTTGTACTTATAAGAATAATATGATTATTCTTAAATCTTAAAACATTTAAAAAAATGAAAATGAAAACTTTTTAATTCCGATTTTATTCAAAAGATGGCATATTTTTAAAGATTACATTTATTTAATTTAATTTAGGTCAGTGCGAATAAAAAACCTTAATGTTAACTTCATTCCGTTCCACTTTTAAAGTCGTTCACATGATTTTTTTGCTATAAACTACAATACTTTCTCAGATTTATGTAAATATTTGATATTTGAAAGAATTCTTTTTTGTTTTTATTGTTGTTATATTTTAAGTTTCAAATGCTTCATGTTGTGTTTCTCCCGTGACCATGTTTGATTTAATTCATTCAGAACATAAGGAACCTAAAGTAAAGCGTTTATTTGAAATGCAAACTGATATCCTAAGCCATGAAGGTTGTAAACTTTTAAATTACCCTACCGTCCTATGAAGTTCTCTTTCTTTACAGAGGAATCCTAATTTATCTAAGTACAAAATTTCTCATAATGTACTGATGCATTATAGCATTACTCTTAAACTAATCTTAAATCTATATTTTATATAGAAAATACTCACCCTCACTGTGCTCGGTTGCTTCCCTAGGTACATTTTATTTTTTTAAAGCGGAACAATCATTCTTTTTCTAAAATAAAAGTAGCCTTATAACATCAGCTACCTGCCAGTGGAAGTCCCGTCAAAATTAGTCCAGCTGTTTCGGGAAATTAGCCAGAACAAACAGACAGACAGACAAAATATTAAAAATTGTGATTTTAGTGCTATATATAATTCCATATGCATTTAGTGAAAACCTGTTATTCTGACATTACAAACAGACACTTCAGTTTTTACTTATCTGTATAGATTAGTGAAGTGAATTGTACTCTACTGATATGTCTAAAAGGCATAAGATTATTTTTATTTTTTTTCAGTCCAACAATGGCAGACGACATTGATATAGAGGAACATGATCTGTTAGATAATCCTCGCATTAAGAACATTTTTCTGGACATTACAAGTATCAAGACTGAAGTTATTGATTATGAGGAAGGTATGTCTTGGTGTCTATTAAACTAGATTTTTTAGCTCAGTGTGTAGTGAACCTACTTGTTGTGCCAGCGGTCGCGGGTTCGAGTACCGCTGGGGGCGTTCATTTGTGTGATTAGCACGAATGTCTGTACTCGAGTCATGGGTGTTTATATTTATAATATGTATGTATTTAAAGTTATATATGTGTAGTGTATCAACTATCTGGTATCCATAACACAGGCCTCGTAGCTTACCATGGAACTAGATGGTGCTGTGCTAATGTCCCAACATATTTATTTATTTATTTATAAGTTTTACTCATTAAAATTGGTTTAGCAGATTTGTAATGGCTTAAAAGAACAAACAAACATATATATACAAAATACTTTCACATTTATAATATTAGTATGGTATATAGATTTAAGATCTAAGTTTGCAATCAACCGAATTCGTAGATGCTTCATAGACCTCTTTGATATTCTTTGGTCAAAATTGTAATATAGTGTAAATGCGACTTGCTAAAAAATAGTTTTAATAAATAAAATATCTATAAATACAATAGACTAAGACACTACGAATGTCGTATTCAGCCCTTATTAACGTCCCACTACTGGGGGTGGGCCTCCCTTCAATACGAGTGGGATCAGGCCATAGTCCACCACGCTGGCCAAGTGCGGGTTGGCGGACTTCACATGTCTTTCGAAAACTTACTAGGTTCTCTCAGACCTGCAGGTTTCCTCACGATGTTTTCCTTCACCGTAAGGCAAGTGGTAATCATGTTGGAAATGATTCGCACATGAAAATATCAGAGGTGCGAGACCCGGGATTTGAACCCGTTTAACTCGTTTTCCCAAGCGAGCGCGTTACCACTGGGCTACCACTGCCTATTACTTTTATTATTACACTACGAATGCGAAAGTATTAATTTCCTAATTAATAATATCTATTTCAGATACCACAGATTATCAAGAAGAGACGAACTATGGAGAAAACTTTGATTTTTCTAACCACTACAACCCAGATCCAATGGAATATGAGAATGATTTACCTAATTTATATCAAAATAAAATTATTCTAGGGTCCAAGCCCTGTAGCGAGTCGCCATCATCCTCAGAATACGATTCTGTGCCAACAATTCGAGAATGTTCCATAGTTTTGCAAGATTTTGGTCCGATTTTGGACAATGGCCCGTATTGCTCTTCATGCCAAACGTTATTTCCAACAGAAAACGCTTTAGATTCACATAAAATGACCACCCATTCTTTCTTAGTAGCGGTTAGCAATAACAAAGCTATTAAAAGTACAAGTAAAAGTTCCATCACTGCTATCAAGTTCGCTTCTACTGCTCCTAAAGGAGTTGTATGCCATCATTGCAATGAGATATTCCCCGACGAAATTGCTCTAATAAAACACTCGTACGAGTTACTACCTGAAAAATTTGAAGATCATACTGAAGTTTTATTGACGAGTGAAGAAAAGAACGATTTTTCAACCGCCACTTACATATCGTGCGAGATTTGCTCTTGCCTCTTCAAGTTTAAAGGCCATTATATGGGGCACATGAAAAAGTTTCACGGCGTAGATAATGACACGATTCCAAAACCCGCCGTCACTAATTTCCAATGTCGCTTTTGTCCTGTTGTCGTGACAAATAGTAAGAGATACAATGGCCATATTTACTACAGTCATAATAAACTTTATACGAAGAAAATTAAAAAATATAATTCCGATCAGTTCAAATGTGATCCCTGCAACATAACTTTTCCCACAGCGTATTCCGAAAAGATTCACGTTGCCTTAAATCATCCCAATGTTCCGAAAAGTAAAATAAATCCTCTGTCATTGGGAATGAAAGAGACAAAAATAAAGTCACCTGGTACATTTCAACCGAATTGTCAGAGACCTTTTGCAAAGTCGACTTTGTTTAGTTGCAATAAATGCCAAATTCATTTCGTGTCTTGCCTTGTCGCTTTGGAGCACTCGAAAAGGTGCGTTCTGACGAAAGGGGATTGGAAGTGTAAAAAGTGTCGACGCAGTTTCAAAATGACGGACCGCGATGCTCATTTAAAACAACACGAAGTGTCAGATAGGTTGAAAGTGATCAAAATTCGGGAAGGCATTTTCGACAGGATAATATGTAGATGTTTGTCGTGTAAACTTTGTTTCGACGAAAGGAATCTGTTGAAATATCACTCGTTCGGGTGTTCCACAGACAATTATGTGTATTGCTCGGTGTGTCAAATACGTATACACGAGCACGCGGTTAAGAAACATTATCGTATTCACAACGAACTTGGTCCTGACCTATACTTCGTCATAATAGATTTTATTTCCAACGACGAATCGACGAATAAAAAACCTAAATCTATACCAGAAGAGGCTGCAGTGAATAAGCGAAAGGAAGGCGCTTTCTTCTACTTTTACTGTCCAAGTTGCAAACTCTGTATGAAGATTAATCGACTATCCGACCACCATCGTACCGGAAAGTGTAACAAGTCTTTAGCAAAGTGTCTATGTAAGATTTGCGGTCTCCGTTTTTCGGTGAAAAGCTACAAATCTCACAAGGAAGCCCATAAACGTGTTCCAAATTTAAAATTAAGCGACATGATGTTCCGAAGCACTCAGACTGACGAAAAAATTGATCCTCCCTTCCCAACTTTTAAAAAGTGTAAAAAGTGTAAAGTGTGTTTCTTCAGCTCAGTTGCGTTAAGAAGTCACATCTGTCATGAGGAAGAGGTTAAAATTTGTGATTATTGCGGCGAGAAACTCAGCGATTTGGCATACAAACTTCACGTTCCGTTCCACGAATATAGAAACCAAGAAAAATTGGAAAATGAACTGATCAAAAAGTATGAATCTCTGAAAACTATTTGGAATATTCTCTATCTGTGCGTGACTTGTGACACTGTTCTAGACAGCTACGACGATGTAGTCGAACATTCCCAAGACCATTTCTGCAACATGGAAAACTATAACGTAACAATAGATCACTGTGATATTTGCGATTTAAATTTCATGGGAAAAAGTTACGAACGGCATGAGAATTTGCACTTGGCGGGTGATATTTCTAAGAGCTCTTTCGAAATCATCAAATATAATTATGAAACGCTATTAACGGATAAATGGTTAGACATTTTCACAAAACTAGTGCCTGAACAAGTTGATCAGATTTTGAAGAAAAGTGTTTATAAAGACACTAGAAGTGTTAGGATGACGGTTTTCGATCAAAAAAGTTCCGGGTTCACGTTGTATCAGTGTGGTGTGTGTAACGTCATGGTAGAGAATAATAAGATCGTCCATCACATACAGGATCGTAATAATTGTCATAAAATCACAAATTTCTTATGCAATATGTGTCAATTTAAATTTGATTCGAAAACCGCTCTAAAATCTCATCAAATTTTGCACGAAAACCTACAAATTGGTACGAGGGCTTTTAAAATTATATCATTCAATAATGAAAAAGATGTCTACGTGAACGATTCGTTGAAGTCTGTCATGAATCCTGAAGCGTTGAAGTTCATTAGGTGTCAGCATTGTGGGAAATTAATAAACAAAGTGAAGTATAACAAACACATGCACAACCACAGATATTCAGACAAGAAAAAACATGAAAAGAAAAAGATGCAGCCCAAGTTTGTAGTGCGGCCGAAGTTTAAAAACGCAGGAATAGCTCCGCATACTTTTTACAAGTGCAAATTGTGCGGCGTGTGTGTTTTCAAGCAGAACATTAAAATCCATTTTTGTAGTAAGAAAAATCAAAAGAAACAGTGTAATAAGTGCCTTCTGTGGTTTAGAGCGAGTAACATCCAAAAACATCACATGTATCACGAGAAATATAAGTTTACGAAGGGCGTTAATGTTGTTAATTTTAAAAATGGCGTAATAGAAAGTGATCGCGCGCAAGGCAAGATGGTGTTGTATCAGTGCAAAGATTGCAAAATATGTCTGCATTGGAAACATAATATCCCAAGACACAAATGTGTCAGCTCTGGATATTTCAAAGAGTGTGATTTGTGCGAAGTCTCCTTCCATTGCTCTCATTTTTACATTCATCAACAGTTACATAGCACTAAATCGTTTTCAAAGAAAAACTTGTCCATCGCAAAGTTTACGCCTATGAGTAAAATTAAAAACGTGACAAAACCTTTAGTGCCCGTTAAGTTTAAGAATAACGAAGCGACACGGTTTTTGAAGAAGAAGAGTTTCAAAGCGAAAATTGTTCCCAAGGAAAACAATATGCGAAATTTGACAAATGGTGGGAAAAGTGTTAATTACGAGCTTTCTTCCAAAAATTACTTTAAACGTTTAGCGGGTAGATTCTTTAAGTGTGAAAAGTGCAAATTACTTTTCTTAACCGGTTCTGCTTTGGTTAAACATACAAAGTGTTGTGACGAAGATCGTGATAGCACCAAGTGTGAAATGTGCGGCTTAGTTTTTCATACATCTGCACTAAAATTGCATCAGAAATGGCAACGATGTGGACAATATGGAAGAAAAAAATATTTTATTATTACATTGATTTCTGATAATATAGTTGATTTTGATCTTATAAAGTGTCTGTACACTTGTCGGCAGTGCGGCATATATTATTTATCCCTAGACACTGTTTTGAAACATTTTGAAGATAATCACCTTACAATACGAAGTTTGGTCAAGTGTGAACAGTGTGATCTTCCATTCACAACAATAAGCAACACTAAACATAAAAGGATCCATCACAAAACGCACAATTGGTCTTTGTCTGATTTAAATCTTTTTGAAGTGAAATTCCTCACTGTGGCCCAAGTTATGAATGATTTTTCAGAAGATAGTATATGTGATGAAAGTTTTGCGTCTACCGCTAACGATTCCAGCTTAGAAAGGAGATCAGTTAAAAGAAAACACGTCGAAAAACCAGTTGTGGTTAATAAAGTCTCAAAAATAGAACCCAGAACTGAAGTAAACGATTCTGAAACAACACTCCAAAACACACCCTTTATAGCCCTTGGTACCTGCGATTTGACGAACATATATAAATGTGATATCTGCGATTTAAGTTTCTTGCATAAAAATACTCTGACAACCCATTACGGTGTGGGTCGACATAACGAATATAGAATAAGCTGCAAATGTGGTCTTAAATTTACTCTAAAATCGCTGAAACGCCATTTAAAAGTACCCTCCGATTTACCATTGAGTGAAATAGAAAAACTAAATACATTAATCGGGAAAGATGAGTTAAATGAAAGCCAAAATAGTGAAGTGATAGTGAAAACTGAGAATACGTTAAAATTATTCAAATGTAGTGAATGTGACGTGTATTTCTTAACCCATGAAGTGTGCCAGGATCATATCTCGAACCATCAAGTTTTAGATCCCACGGAATATATAGCGTGTAAAATATGCGAGCTACAATTCCTTTGCGAGTACCTCGGTGCTCACATGAGGACACATAGAGATCAAACTTTTAATATTGAGGAGTTAATGGTAACGGAATTCCAGCCAGACAAACATACAGTGGACACGTATCGAGCGGTTGATAGACTAAAATCTAAAGCAGTGAGCACAACGACCCACTTTGATACTGAAGATGAGAAAAGTAAAAGTTTAGACTCAAGTAACACGGCTAGGTGATGAGTAGTCCATCAAAAGACTAGAATCTGATTGAAGAGATTTAAAAAAAAAAACGTGGTGCCACGTAAATTGACTCAAGATGGCGTTAATCTCTCGTATGAACGAGATAATTTTTTTAATGAGCAATTATCCCCAATTAAAATTTTACCAGTTTTATTTAGGACTAGCTACATGCCAAGGCTTCTACTGATTTTTTTCTTTTACTTTGAAATCGATTTTTTTTAATACCTGAAGAAGTTATTAACGGCTCCAAAATATATTTTCATTAAATTTAAAACTAGCTGAATTTGAACGAATCCGTCTACATTCTCTGTAATGTGAAAGTAATATTAATTTTTTTTCGTTGAAATAAGGAACATCAGCATTTTAAAAAAAAAAGAGGCTGCATGGTCTAAAGTCTTTGCCTTTGTGATTATATAAGGCATAATACGGTAAATAAAATAAAAGCCAATCTATGGAATAAGTTTTTTTTAAGTTTTCGTACTATATTATTGAAATTATGGCTAATTAACATTTATATTTTCCAGTTTAAATTTTATAATGTAATTTAAATGTTGAATTCATGTTTTATTTTTTAATAATAATTTGTATAAAAATACTCGAAAGTGATTGTTTGACAAGTTGTAGACGGGTTTTTTTAATCATTTTTAAGCTGTAAGTGCACCGTATGGTGTTTTTTTTTTCAATGAATTAATTCTAAGTTTACGATTTTCGTAGTTTTGTTCAGTTTTATTTTTATTTTTTTTTTTGTAATGTAACAATAATATAGATTTAAGCATAACCTGTGAATATTGCATTTGAATAAATATGTTGATTTTTATAACATTTGTTTTTATGTCATTTCTTATATGGTATTTGATAAAAAAAATAAAATTATTAATTCGATTTAATGATTGATGTCTTTTAACAAAAAAAGTACGTGGGCTTTAATATCATTTAATATAATTATTCACTCCAAGGGATAATTTTTCCTTTAGGTAAAATCTATGCATTATAAAGAACTATTATTTTGATTAATTTTGGAATTGATATGGATGGAACCTTGGAGAAGGATATAGGCTATACTTTTTGTTGCAAAAATAAAACTTTATACTTATGTATGTACATATTTCATATTTAACGACACGTTTGGCTCAGTTTGTAGTCACCCTACTTGCTGTGCCAGCGGTCGCGGGTTCGAGTCCCGCTGAATATTTGTACTCCAGTCATGGCTGTTTATATTTATAATATGTATGTATTTAAAGTTATATATGTATAGTGTATCAACTATCTGGTATCCATAACAGGCTTCGTAGCTTACCATGGGACTAGATGGTGCTGTGTGTTAATGTCCTAACATATTTATTTATTATAAGCAGTTCACCCCAATTTATACTACTGCCTCCTTTTTTTAAGATGGTAAAAAATTACAAATGAACTTAATATATTAAACGTAAAGAATTGGTGGATCAATAACACATTTAAAAAATGAATGAAATAGTCATTTAATAGTAATTGATTTATTTAGATAAAATTTAATAAATTCGAATCAAAATAGTTTCAATATATGCGTACGTGCTATTGATATTTTAATATGCACTTACTAACTACCGGTAACGAATCTGTGTCTATGGTACTTGTATTCCCAACCCCTGGATTTTACAAATACTCAACGGTCGTTAAAAATACATTTTTATCTATGCTCAAAGAGAAAAGAATTGCAACGGTCGCTAAAAATACAAGCATAGATAAAAATATATGCTCAAAGAAAAGAATTGGGAATCTCCATGACATATCGGTAAGGGGACGTTTATAAAATACGTCACGCTAAAATCAGCTTGTTTTTGACCCCCCTCCCCCCTATTGTCACGCTGTGTTACACTTTCTGTGACCCCCCTAGAAATATGTCGTCACAAAAACTAAGACCACTCCCTCCGCTCCTGAGTATGATAATTTTCAAATGACAGTACACAAATTTTGTGAATTAAAAATATTTCGTTATTATAATAAAATTTAAACAAATCAATAAATATATTTTATAACGAACACATAAATAAAAAATAATATTTCTATTAATCAGAAGTCCAAGGATTTTGTAAATGGGCCGAAATATCTATAATCGGTATTGCATTAAAAACTTTATTCATACTTTATTTTTAAAAGGGGACCATGCTATCATTAAAGGAACTACAAAAAAATCTAATCTATTCCACTCTTTTTATACTAATTGCACAATTTTATACAGAGTCTTTGCTTGACTCGATAGGGGTGAAGCAAGAATGCTGTTGCAAACACCAACACCCGTTTTTTTTAGCTTAAATGTTTCAAAGAAACATATTCTGCCTACCTTATTCTGGACACATTCATATTAAAAACTATATTATATTAAATACATACATATTAAAAACTTACTTTATACTTTGATCTTAATAAAAACATTATAACTTCTAAACTTTAAATTGTTTTTTTTTTTCATAGTCAGGACATTAGGACATTTTCTATAGGTACCCTTCATATGCTTTGTTGAGTCGAAGAGCCCAAAAAGCTTCGATCAACAATAACTACTAGATATCGGGTTGGCATAAGAAATCTGTCTCTGTGAATATAAACTCACTTGCAAAGCACTAGCAAGAAATTTTTCGGACGGAGTGTCTTATTTTCGGTAAGTACATGTAGATTAAGTCAATATTTCAAGATTTAACCAACGAAATAATATAAAAATGTAATTTTGAACAATTTTAAATCCGCTAAAACCGTTTGGCAAAATTCAAAAAAGCAAACAGAAATAAAACAACGATTTCACTCACAAAGCAACAATGAGAAAAGTGCTTTATGTTTTTTAAGGTTGATTTCACAATAAATATTATAAAACTTACGAAATGATCGTAAGTGTATGATGATAATTTGAAGATTTGTGACGTTATAACAAGGTGCTATGGTGTTGATTAGGTCGAAAATAAAACTATTATAAGACTTTGTCTGGGTTCGTTAGTAAACAAATGTAGCTGTATAAGTACATATTCGCTCGGACAGAATTTAGCTTTGATTTTGTATGTGACACGTTATCTAGTAGTATTGATGGTCGAAGCCAAAAACAGTTCAATTCAATTCTCTTGTTAATGTCTTCAAAGCGTACCAATTGAGCACAGATCACTTCGCCACTGACACATGTTGACCCTGATAACCGGGTACCATACCAAATTTTATCAAAATCCCTTCAGTGGTTTTTCTGTGATGCGGTCACAGACAAACAGACAGACAAAAATTCCAAAATTATAGATTCGGCACCTGTATCGATAATAATGTCTATTTCAATAAGATTTTCCAAAAGAATATTTAATGTACAGAATCAATTTAGTCACAATTTTATTATATTTAAATTTAATATATCTATAATATAGTCTCTGATCGGTTGATGGTCATAGACAAATAACTATCCTTAGATACTCAGTCTGTGTAGTGTGTCATTGAATTTCAATTTTGACAGAACTAATTTCGCGCCTTTTTCTCGTAAAACGTCAAATTAAGTTTGCAAAAAATAACTAACATTATTGTGGTATTTGTGTTTTGTTCAATGTTAAGTTATTTATGAAAAGTTATTTATAAATAGTTAAATAATAAATATGGCGAGAACTAAAGCGTCAGTAGGAGCTAAAGGTAAGTCGGCAAAACTGACTACAGATATTATATTTTGCTTGTTAATTTGTAAAATGATGATTCCATATTAAAATATAATTTATACATAAACATTTAGAAAACTTTCAACCTATTAGTACTAAGTTAACTTCTGGATAAATTTATCTTTTAGAAATGTCCAATGCTGTTATGAAAACAAAATGTAACTGACATAAATTTTTTACATTTCTTTTACGTTAAAACTATTATATTTGCTAAAATACATTTTAGTTGATCTATACATATAACAAAACTGCAGAGGTCGAATGCCTGTACATAGAAAAAAAGCTACAAACCGAGTCAGGGGGATTTATTTCAATTTTTTTGTTTCTCTGTCTGTTTGTACGGGCTAATCTCCAAAACTGTTGGACCGATTTAAATGAAATTTTGCATGGTGATACCTTATATCCCTGGTCAACATTTTGGATACTTTTCATCCCGGAAAATTAAATATTTCACGTGGGATAGTAAAAAACCATAATAACTTATACAGCTTAGTACACAAAAACTACTGATTGGATTTTAATGAAACTTTACAATAATATAGTTCATACATCAGAATAACAAATAGGCTACTTTTAATCCCAGAAAAATGTACGGTTCCCGTGGGATAGATTTGTATTTGTTTGTCTAGAGGCAAAACTTGAGTGAAGGGCTAGTTTAGAATAATTTTAAATAAGTTAATTAGTGAACTTAAATGAAAATATACTGAAACTTGAACTATTCATTGTTTTAATTTAGTATCTTCTGGCAAGAGTAGCAAAGCGCGGTGTAGTGTGGCTCCTCCCTCGAGCAGTGCAGGATCTTCAGGTAATCTTTTTCCTAAATACATGTTTTATAAATACCATAAGAATTAAAGTAAATGCTTATTTACAGTTTAAGTTTTAGAATACAAAAAGTTTTTATAATATAGTTCACATTTAATTTAAAATATTTATTTTTTATAGGTAGCGATAAATCATCCAAGAATTATTCTGGTGGTAATCCCGTGTGTCCTCGGGAAACACCAAAATGGCAGAAACCTATAACTAATTTTTTTATAAACAATACTAAGGCTGATGAAGATGAGACTCAAGGTAATCTACTCCGACTGTATGGTATGGTATGGTATGGTATAAACGGGCTAGTTTCCGCAACTCGACGTCTTTGCGCCTATTTTGCGTGTGTGGGAAATAATTCACTCCTGTTATTCTTGCCAACCCAGTTCCTCCAGGAATCTCAGCAATCTCTTCGTCTTGCTGAAGACCTCCGGGAGTGTACTAGGGGTGCCAAGATGTTGAGCCCGGTACGCCGCTACACCTGGACAATGCAAGATTACATGTGCAGCCGTTTCGTCTGCCCTCATGCAGGCCCTGCAGAGTGGGCTGTCAGTTAAACCTATATTAAATAGATGTTTGTTGTATGGTCCGTGGCCAGTTAGGACCGCGGTTATCTGCCTGAGTTGAGGTCTACTAAGATTGATCAGGCGGTTAGTTATTTTGGCGTTAATAGTAGGAAGCGACTCCTTTGCCTGTCTACAGTCTGCGATTTTACGCCATAAATCGTCATGCAGTCGTCGTGTGCGTTGCCGTATTTGGCCTTTGAGCCAGCAGGAAGGTAGCGACACGGTTGGCTCGGGTCCTATAGCTGTAAGGTTCGACCCCCTTCTTGCTAGCTCATCGGCCCTGTCATTGCCCCACGAGTTACTGTGGCCTTTGATCCATTGTATGGTGACATCGTTTCGGTCACTTACCTGAGTCAAGGCGTTATGACATTCATAGATCATATCTGAAGTGGTAGAGTTACTATTCAATGCCTGTAGTACTGACATACTGTCTGATAGTATGCGGATTGAGAAGTCTTTGACGTCCTTTTTCGCAATTGTTCTAGCTGCCTCAAGGATACCTACACATTCCGCTTGGAAAACCGTGTTGTAGATGCCTAGGGGTAGTGAAATTTTTATGTTTAGATCATCAGAGAAAATACCGCAGCCTGTCCCTGACTTAGTTTTCGAGCCGTCCGTGAAGATTCTAAGGTTCTCGCTATCGCGACCTTCTTGTTTGTCTTCCTCCAGCTCTATTTTGTATTTTTTGTCAAAAATGTACTTGACCTGTATCCCGTCGTTAGGTGCTCCCATGAGAGGAATGTCTTTGGCTACGTCGATCAGAATTTTGGTGTGTGGCGTGCCTGTTTTTTGTAGCAACTTTTGATTATCTAATCTTATTGCGGTGGTTGCAGCCTCTTGTTGGATGAACAAGTGCAGCGGTAGGAGGCTTAGCATGGCTTCAAGGGCCGCTGTTGGTGTTGTTCTCATACAGCCTGTGATTGCCATGCACACCAGTCTTTGCCAGCTTTGTAGCTTGGATTGTACAGTGGTCAGGAGTGTTCTACGCCACCACACCAGGGCACCGTAGCTGACCATAGGTCGTATAACTGCTGTATAAAGCCAAAGAGTTAGTTTTGGTTTGAGGCCCAATTTCTTACCTAACATTCTTCGGCATTGCCAAAAGGTAATGCTGGCCTTGTTCAGTTTGTTTTCCAAGTGTTTAGACCAATTTAGCTTGTTATCTAGAGTAATACCTAGGTATTTTACTTCTGTCGTTAATGTTAAGGTCGAGTTAAACAGTTTCGGCAGGGTGTAGTTCCCTAGGGCTCTTTTGTTTGTGAACATTATTAGTTCTGTTTTGCGCGGATTAACGGTCAAATTGAATTTTTCGCACCATTTTTCAACTATTATCAGGGCTGATTGTGTTAATTCACAGACCGTACTTGTGAATTTGCCCGTTACAAGGATGGCTAGATCATCTGCATAGCCAATTGTGTAAAATCTGTTATCGTTGAGCAGGGTTATTAGGTCATTGACTACAAGGTTCCATAGGAGAGGCGATAGTACTCCTCCTTGAGGACATCCTTTGGCGACGATGGCTCCTTGTTTGTTACTGTTGCCCAGCCTGACCACTCTGTTTACGAGCATGTGTTGAATCCAGTTCGTTATTACTGGGTTCACATCGTGCCTATCTAGTGCGGCTCTGATGCTGGTGAAGTTGGTTTTGTCAAAGGCACCTTCAATGTCTATAAAGGTACCTAGGCATAGGTTCTTGGTCTCTAGCGCCTCCTCGATCTTGCCTACTACTGCGTGGAGGGCTGACTCCGTTGCTTTTCCTGAACTATAGGCGTGTTGGTTCCTATGTAGGGGTGTTTTTGCTAATGCGTTGTCTCTCAGGTGTCTATCACATAATCTTTCCATAGTTTTTAGTAGGAATGATGTGAGACTGATTGGTCTGTAGGATTTTGCATCCGAGTAGTCAGACCTGCCGGTTTTCGGTATAAATATTACCTTAACCTCTCTCCAGATCTTGGGCACATAGCCTAGAGCTAGGCAGGCCTGAAATACTTTGTTTAGTAAGTGGTACAGTCTCGGACCTCCCCATTGTAAAAAGGCGGGGTAGATACCATCTAGGCCCGGCGTTTTGAAAGGCTGAAAGTTTTTAATGGCCCACGCTATTTTCTTTGTGTTTATGACCTCCGTCGCAAGTTGCCGGGAAGTGTCTGTTATTGTTTGGTTTACGTCCAACCAATTGGTTTCATTAATCATTGTGCAGTCGGGAAAATGCGTCTGCAGAAGTATTTGGTGTGATTCTTCTAATGATTTGGTGAAAGTGTTGTCTGGTTTCCTTAGGGAACCCAGTTCTCGTTGTGGCTGTCCGGTTAGGATTTTACGGATTCTGTTGGCCTGTATAAACGATTCTATGGACTCACAATATTTCCGCCAAGCACGGTTCCTCCAATATCTTATTCGTTTTTTGTACTTGGCTTTGACATTTTTGTAGTGGTCCCATTCTAGGTCGTTATACGTGTTCATAGCTCTGTTGAAGGCTTTTCTAACCTTGGTTCTAAGGCGTTTTAGCTCTGGTCCCCACCAAGATCTTTTGTCAAGTGGGTTTTCCGGAGGGTATATTAATGGGCAGGTTGCCTCGTAGCATGTGGTCCTTAACTGCGTTAGTTTAGTGACTAGTTGTTCAATACTATCTGTGTCAACTAGCCTGTCAGGGTAGTCTAGTACCCGCAGGCCGTCGATTAATAGTTTACGGAATTCTTCTTTATTTGTTTTTCGTACGTTCCTAAAGGGTTGTGGGGGTGTGGGAATTAGACCTAAGTCGAAACGTATCCACCTGTGGTCCGAACAGGAAGCTTCATCGGACACATGCCAGTTGGATATCAGTTTGGCCCCACCTTCGTTTGCTAGCGTGAGATCAATAATGGTATTGGCACGTCTTGTTACAAAAGTTGGTTTATTACCTGTGTTAATGATGTCTAAGTTTGTGGTCGATAAGTATTCAATGAATATCTTACCTCTGTTATTTGTGTTTTCGTTACCCCAGATCGTGTGATGGCAATTCGAGTCTGTGGCAATGATGATGTCTAGCCCTTCAGCTTCACAGTAATTGACGAGTCGCACCAGGTCTTGGGGAGGTGGGTCTTCCCCATCCGGCATATAAACCGGTTATTTGTAATGTATATAGCGGCCCTTGCTTGGGGTTCGTTGCTTGTTATTATCTTACCTTTGAGGTTGTTCAATCCTTGTATGGACCCTGATCGAGATAACCAGGGTTCCTGGATGAAGGCTACGGCTGTGTTATTTACCTCCAACCACTTGCGTAGCTGCGCTGTGGCTGTGAGACTGTGGTGGAGGTTTATTTGTAGAGCTCGACTACTGGGTAAAAGGGACTCCATCATCAGAGTCATCCCCTGTACCAAGGTCGAGCTCTTCCATCCCTTGGGCCCAATCCCCGACACTCTCCGCCTCATCACTGACGCTCGCATTTTCGACGCTCGCCTGATCGTGCGGTGTGTCGGTTGGATCCGCCGAGGGGAAGTTGTTATCTTCACCGCTAGTGCTGGGGTGTTGTTCGCGCTCGGTGTTGTCCGTAGGTTTGCTGGCCTCGTTGTTGGCGTCTGTTTGCTCAGGTGGTAGGTCCGAGAACTTACCCTTCCGTACCTCGAATTTAACGTAGACGGCACCCAGCAAGTAGCAAAGCTGCCGTCCACGTTCTATTATTGCAGGAATTATGTCTTCTGGTATGCTGACTATAATGAAGGTTCCTGCTGTTTGTTGGTGGGCGGTATGCAGTAGCCAGCGTTCGACTCCTGCCCACGGGTTGAAATAGTGTAGAGCCTCCCCAATTTGTTTTGGTTCGACTTTACCCGGTATTAGTATGGCGCATCTAACTTTCTTTGGGAGGTCCGCCTGCTTCGAGACCTCAACCTTAATCCCGGATGTTAGCGTGTGGCCGTGAATAGCTGATTTCAGCCCATTCATGGCCTCCACGTTCATGCACCATATCTGTAAAGATCCACTCGCATAGGTAGGTCTACCTTGGAATGTTGGTGGATCTTTGGCTTTGGCCTGGACTAAAGACCAGAGCTTGTTGTTGAGCACCTCCTGGATCTCCTCCGCCTGTTCCCTACTTAGGTGCCTTGAGTTACTAGCTGTAATGGCTGCTATTAGGTCTGATTTAGCAGCCGCAGCGTAGGTTCGTGGTGTTGCGCCTGTGCGGGCCTTCTTCTTGGCTCCGCTAGGTGTTATTGTCTCGTCCGGTCTGTGCCGCTTATTGGTCCTGCTGCCTCCGCTGGCGGAACCAGAGGTCCCTGCCTTTTGGGGCTGCGTGCCGCTGACGTTCGGTTTGGCGTTGTCTGCCGAGGTGTTGGGTGCGTGCGCTGCCGGAACTGCGCCGGCCTGCACTTTGCGCTTCCACCTGTTTGCAGGGTTCGGTCTTTTCCTGCGCCTTTTCCCTGGTTGGTTTTCTGTCTCATTGGCAGTGTTTTGGTTGTCTTTTTTTGAAGACAAATGTTTGTTTGGTTTACGGGAGGTTATCACCGTCCATGGTCCTCCTGTTTCTGCCGGGCTCGGTTGGGTGGTTGTAGGTGCAGCCATGGCCGCCTCCTTTCCAGCCTTCGCAATAGCCGTCGCCTTGGCGGACGGGGGCAGTACCAGGTTCCTGGATGCCTCCTCGTCTACCTTGGCGGTGGCCCTCGCTGAGCCGGTCCGGGGGGCCGATGGAGCACTTATAACTGCCTTTGTCCCCTTGCCGGTTGCCTCAGCCGCAGTCAGAGATGGGGGGGCCTCCAGTATTTTGGCTGCCTCCTCTCCACTAACGATTGCGGTCGCCGCAGTCGGTTTAGGGTGGCCCGAAAGAGACGAAGTGAGGGGGCCTTGTAAGGCCTCCACTGACCTCATCGGTTGAGTAGGGCCAGGTAGGGCAGGCTTGGGGACTTTGGATTGCCCCTTAGTTCCTTTACCCGCCTTCCCTTTGCTACCTTGTTTACGGTCAGCGTGGGAACCTCTCACAGGAAGACCTGTGTTTGGCTCACCGGACGCGTTCGTGTCTGGTGTTTTTGTAGGGGCTTCTTCGGGATGTCCCTCCGATGCCACCTTTGTTTTGGTGTTGATGAATCCTTTAGTATCCATACTTGTTTTTGTTTATTTTCGTCTACCTGGCTTCCCACCCTCCTCGGAGCCCGCAACTGGGAGTGCTCTATGAGCACTAGGACTACCAAGCAGATATAGGTGAGAAGGGATGGCGTACAGTGCGACATCAGGAGCTCGGACGCACGTGCCCTAAGGACACGTGCTATGTGTGGCTGGCAGACCGGATTCTGTCTGACCAGTGTTCCACACACCCTTACTCCCTCAGCATGACTTTCCGCTTCCCCCCCCCTCACCTCACCTACGGCCCTCTGACGGGACATATAACCGTTTCCCCCAAGTTGGTTAGGCTCAGGGGCTGCTGTTTGGCACGAAATCGGGACCAAAGGGGCGTGTTGCCGGCTGGTCTGGCTCGACTCAACCTCCCAGGACTCCGTCATCCGCACGTATAGCGCTCAACTGCGCAGGCTCTAGCGCAGGTAGGTGCCTCAATAGAATTAAGATTACTCAGTAAACATACATAAATAGCGGGCTATCCTACTGTCGGTGCATGCCCTGGCACATAGATATGTGTATTTTATAGCGGTAGACATACATATACTATATATTTGAAGATACTATAATATTCACGACCCACTTACTAGCCGTGAGGTTTTAATACTATACAATGATAATGAGGGGGAAAGGTATGATAAATTGAATACTAATAGTTTACATATACTACATATACTCTACAGGTGACTTCTCCTTTTCACCATAAACCGCCCGGTGGTTTCAGTTGTGTCTATTTCAGAGGGAAACAGACCTAGAACGGGGCCGGCAACCTCTTGAAGGATAGTCCACCAGACTTGCCTTGGGGATCTCAGCGACTTGCGCTACTCCCAAGACCACGCCCCCTCACTGCCTCTGAGGGAGGCAGTGAGGTAGGCTCGTGCCTATACTACCATGCAAAGCAAAGCAAAAGCAAAAGCAAGACATGTCGTAATGGGAACCGTGAAAGAATAGGCCCAGGCCCGCCCCATACTCCGACTGTATAAAATAATTAAAACTCTGTGCCATTATACCAAATTTTACTTCGCCGATCTGACCTACATCTGAAATAGTAGTGTAGTACATGTGTTTTTGAATTAACAGATTTAAGGTGTCAAAAGAAAGGTTTAATGACACGTAATGATTTATTCGAGATCATTTTACAGAGAAAAGGTCGGTAGAAGAAAAAATAATTTGTGGTAGAAAGTTATAAGAAACTCAACATTGCCTTTAAATATCAAGAGGCGCTAAAATAACATTTGATTTGTAATCTATATAAATAAATAAAATTGAAGTGTCTGTTTGTAATATCAATATAACAGATTTTTAATAAAGTTTATATGGTACTTATAAGAAAACCACAATTTTTAAATTTTTTGTCTATCTGTCTGTTTGTTCCGGCTAATCTCCAAAACGGCTAGATCGATTTTGACGGAACTTTCACTGGCAGATAGCTGATGTTATAAGGAGTAACCTAGCCTACTTTTATATTAGAAAAAGACTCGGGGTTCTGTAAAAAAAATTAAAACCCATGAAATTGTGAACAAAATCCGAGTACGGCATACGCACCTGAGCAAAGCGAGGGTAAATCGCTATATAACTTAAATGAATATCTTAGGAGTAGCAAGCTACTATTTATGTATAAACATAGCTAACCGTGAAAACGTACCTAGGGACGAACGCGAGCGAAGCGAGTGTGAGTCGCTAGTATTAATTATAATATAGTTTTATAAACAACATGTTTATATATTTTACAGCGAGCAGTTCAAAACCAAAGTCTAAAAAGAAAGTTATACATTCCGATGATGAAAATGAAATGGAAGCAGACATTGACAAACCGAAGAACCAAGAGTTAGATGACAGTATCGAGTTGGAACCGTTAAAAGGCGAGGAATGTCACAAAATCCAAGAATATTATTCAGGGAAAAACAAAAAAAAAGGTATAGGAAAGAAAAGCAATAAAGAGAATATTGATGTTCGAAGAAATTCTGTTAAAAGAGATTTAGAAACTGTTATTTTTGGTAAAGAAAGTGAACATGTTAGTAAGAAAGTGAAAGTGGCTTAGTGCAGGTTCGATGTCTGGTTGATTCGAAATTCAAAATATTTTATTCGGCATTAAATTATTACATTTGTTTACTGAACGTCATGAGTCTACTACCAGTTCGGAAAGAAGCCTCCGACCTGAGAAGAACTGGCGATAGGAACTCAGCGGAACTAGAATTATTTTTAATGATGATGAATGATGAGCTTTTTTGTATTTGTAAGTTATGTTGTTAGGTTATACTTAGTTTTTAAAATCTATTTATATATATAATAAAATTCTAAGTTGAATCTGTACCTTAAATATTTTTTGGAAACCCGAGCGGAGCGAGTGAGTCGCTAGTTATATATATTTTTTAATTTCTATTTTGTTTTAGTTGAAGGAAATATAGTATTAATCGTTTAAATCAAAAGCAGTAATTTAAAATTTGCATTAAAATGTACGAATTATATGGATTTCTTTGTGATTTTTCTCTTCGGAAATTGTCTTGAGAAGTAAATTTTTCTGATTTTTTAATTTTGTTACTGCATTACCAAATACAGTGCCCTCCAAAAGTTAGTTGAAATTTATTCACCTCGTCAATTTTGTCATATATTTTCTAAAATATGCAGTTTTAATGATTGAACTGTTTACTATTTACGTTCGAATGTACTATTCTAATACATACAGTAAGGAATTCACCGAAATTCATTTTGTTGTCGTCCATAATCCATGTTTATTTGCACACTACTTGAACTAAGTGCGCCAAAAGTTAGTTGAAATAGGAATCTATCAACCGGTTTACGATACTCTCGCGATTTTAAACTTATTTATTAATATTGTTAGAACAGTGTAAGTAGTTTTCATTAAATAATTAGATATTATAAGGTGATTTAATTGAGTATAAATAAATAATGGCTTCGAGGGGAAAACTAACTATAGAAGAAAGAACAAAGATTGTGTGTGGATACAAAAAATTAAAAAATTTAGTACTGTGGGAAAATTATTTGAAGTTAGTCCTAAAAGGGTGCGAAAAATAATAAAAAAGAGTTTAAAATGTCTTAGTCTTGTAGATAGGCTACGGTCGGGGCGTCCTAGAGCTACTACTTCTGTTGATGATTGACAAATAATGCGGCAGTGTCTAATTAATCCCAGGATTATGATACGAGAGATAAAAGATCAATAATAGGAAGCAGGAACCTCGGTTTCTGAAATTACTATCAGACGACGCCTGCATGATGCTAATTTACAAGGTCACGTTTCCAAAAAGAACCTTTAATAATATCGATCCAAAAAACGAAAATTGGTCTCTGCCCTCAAGTATTCGAGTAAGCCAATAGATTTTTGGAAGAAAGTTCCCTTTAGAGATGAATCAGAGTTCCAACTACTTGGAAATTGACCTCGGAAAACTGTTGGCGCAGTAGCAATGATAATTCTTACAACGACAAATACTTGCGGCCTACTGTCAAAAACGGCGGTGGGAGTGTGATGTCATTGGGGGTGCTTTTCTCGGTATGGTATGGACCGACTGCATATAATTGAAGGTAGGATGATAGCACATATGTATTGTAATATTTTGAGTGACAATTTAAAACAGTCTGCTGAAACAATGGGGTTAGGTCGGACTTTCAAGGTCCAACAAGACAACGATCCGCAGCATACAGCAAGGGTAACTAGAGAGTATTTTAAATATAACGAAGTGAGTTTACTGGAATGGCCTTCAATGTCACCTAATCTTAACCCCATTAAACATTTTTGGGATGAATTATACCGCAGGATCCCTATTTCGGTCAGGCGCAACAGAAATTTATTTTAAAATAAAGTTCTTGAAACATGGTCCACTATACCAGACAAAATATTACAAAATCTTGCAGAATCAATGCCTAAACGACTCAAAGCAGTTCTGCAGAATAATGGTGATCATACGAAATATTAAAAGTTAAGATATTAGCAAAGACATAATCCGTAAAATAATTTTTCAACAATTTCAACTAACTTTTGGCATCGTAACTTCACTGTTTATTTACATAAATTGTAATTATTAAACTTGTTATGATTGTTTTATTAATAGAAATAATCTAAATTGATTATATTTTAATAAATAGTTATTAAATCCACGATTTTATTTGGTTATATTATAGTTTTTTTACATTTCTTACATTATTGATGATTTCAACTAACTTTTGGAGGGCACTGTATATGTATGTAGTTAGAATTAAGACATTGTAAAATAAATATATGTGAAGTTACTATGTAGTTTGTTTTTATTTTTGCAATTGAAAATTGCTTTAAAAATCTGTTTGAAAATGACATGATATGAAGGGGGGGAGGTGCAGGAGGCTGCGCTTACTAATTTAAACTTGACCAGATGCTAGGACTGTTATCGTTTAGAAGGTGCAATAAAAACATTTTTATTTTTGTATGAAAATAAAAATTTAAGATTTTTTTTTGTTACAGATGTTGTTATGATGTAAATACTATATTCCCAAAAGGTCTTCACTAAATTAAAAATGACCCTGTATATTTAAACACATAACCTTCCTTCCGGAGCAGTCGGTTAAAAAATAAAACAACACATCGAGTATACAGTTTATTACGACAAAACTATTGTTACAATATTATTAAAAAATTGAAAATCTCTACAAAAATTTCGTTTACATTCCTACAAATAGAGAAGCGGAATTCCAAAAAAAAACATTATTGACAATGGCTTTATATGGGAAAAATTAAAAAATTAAATTTAATACTTATTCAATAGCAAATCGCTCTTTCAATTTGTATGTGTGTTTGTCTTTCATACTTTTTACTACATATCTAAACATATAAATAAAATTGAAGTGTCTGCGTGTAATGTCAAAATAACAGCTTTATACTAAATACTAATATGAAATTATATACGGTACTTATAAAGAAAAAAAAAAAATCTTAAAATTTTTGTCTGTCTGTCTGTTTGTTCCGGCTAATCTCCGAAACGGCTGGACCGATTTTGAAGGGACTTTCACTGGCAGATACATATTCATATATATTTAAAGAAATATTAAACACAGATCAAACAGTGATTATAATTTCTAAAAAAAAGAAGTACTCATAACTGTTATTATTATAATTATTATCAAACATATTGAATGTTGTAGAATAAAATATTGAAATAGGCATTTCTCTCTCTCTCTCTCTCTCTCTCTCTCTCTCTCTCTCTCTCTCTCTCTCTCTCTCTCTCTCTCTCTCTCTCTCTCTCTCTCTCTCTCTCTCTCTCTCTCTCTCTCTCTCTCTCTGTGTGTGTGTGTGTGTGTGTGTGTGTGTGTGTGTGTGTGTGTGTGTGTGTGTGTGTGTGTGTGTGTGTGTCTGTCTGTCTTTTTTTTCTCTCTCTTAAACTCTCTCTAACACATGCATATTGAAAGAGCAATTGTAAGATAATAATCTTTCTTTAAAAAATGAAATGTAATATATTCAATTTTTGCTATAAGTACGGAAAAAAATTGAGCCAAATCAATTATTTATCTTTTATCGCTACATACATTCAGACATCACAAAATACATTCCCAAAAAAATGATTTGAAAATTTCTCAAATCAATTATAGTATATATTATTTATAAATACAGAAAATATATAATAAAAAAAACACATTCAAGACCAAAATCTAACTTGAATATTTTACTTTTCAATACAAATACTGAATATTTATTGTTTCCATCGAATCGACCGCCGTCTATTTTACTATAAAAATTATTGCAACATATAAATAATTTCAAAAGTGCCACGAGCTGCCATTAACATTAAAAAAAAACGTGTGTGTGTACGTTATGTACGTACGTAAGAAGTTATACATCTTTGGCGTAACGGAACAAAAATAGCTAAAGATTCCATCCCGTATGTCACAACTCTCTGTTTGTAAAAGGAATGCAGCTAACTTCATCATGTCGCTTTTCGGCTGTCGGTGTGCGCGCGCATCGTACAAATTTTACTCTCATATTTTTTTCCAGACGTGCCAAAAGAAGTATAACTTCAAAGAAAAAAAAACTCTTCAATCCATCGAAAGCATATCTAATATACAAATATAAAGTGACAAAATTATATTTTTTTAATTTGTCTTTTTTAAAATAAAAAGAAAAAGATCACAATTTTATTTTTTATCAACAACAATGTGACTTATGAAGAAATTTTAAAAATATCTTGAAATCAACTCGCGGCCTTCTTTCTTATGACGTCAGAGCGGGCCACACAAACGACTGCTCGTTCAACATTCGGCAGTTAGTTTAAAAATAGTTGCTCGTGGGTCACAAAAAATAGGCCTCTCCCGTGACCATGATTGCTGTAAACCATTCGAAACGTCGGGAACCAAAAATCTAAATAAATCCGCGAAATAATCCGAAAAGATAGTTTTATTTAAAATATATCCTATTGTTAGATAGCTTTCGACAGATAAAAAAAGCTTCAAATATAAATAAAACACGAATTATGCCAAAAAAGAATTGTATGTGATATTTAAATTGAAGTACATAATTAATATTCCATTCTTGTATACAATATTGTTTAAATATATCCATTTTTTTCCTAAAAAAATTATAATAGACGCACAAACGATTAAAAATCATGTTAGTTATCAGCATTCAATGTTACACAGAAAATTTTAAATTTAAATCGATAAAAAATCTTATAAAACTTAAATTTTATTTTGTCTATTATTTTGAAATAAAAAAAAAAACCAAAAACAGCGTTTAAAAAATTGCAAGATTGCCCCTATACTGTTTTATTGTTAAACAATTATAATTTTAAATTAAAAAATAAAAGCAAAATAAAAATATCACTCTTTTTTTTTGCTTCGTCAGTTCTTTTAAGGACTGAATAAATATCCTTTTAAGCTAAAAATATGTATGTCACATACAAAAAAAACGTGTGTATGTACGTTATGTACGTACGTAAGAAGTTATACATCTTTGACGTAACAGAACAAAAATAGCTAAAGATTTCATCTCGTATGTCAGAACTGTCTGTTTGTAAAAGGAATGCAGCTAACTTCATCATGTCGCTTTTTGGCTGTCGGTGTGCGCACGCATCGTACAAATTTTACTCTCATAATTTTTTCTAAACGTTCCAAAAGAAGCATAAGTTAAAAAAAAAATTATAAAATGAAAATAGAAAAAAAAACTATGATATAAAAAAAACAATAATAATTATATTAATAATAAAAAAAATTGTATACAAGAATGAAAATAATAATATTTTCAAAAATTTTTTAATATCTATAATACTTACGTCACCTCTACACTAACTACTTATTATTTAATAATTACTGTTAAATTATATTTAAAACATTATCGTTTTTTAAAAAAATATTCTTAATTGTCACAAATTAAAAAAAAAAAAAAAACACCTGTTTTAAATTAATTTTAAACTTCAAAAGGGCAAGAACATGTCAGCTACAATTGACTTCAAAAATTTTTAAAGGATTTTTTTTTTGGAAAAAATGTATGGGAAATTCACCAAAAATTTTTGGGGAAAAATTAAAAGCACGATAATATTTTAAATATCATATATCTTACATTACTTTAAAAACGAAAAATATTCATACTTTATAATAAATAATAATACCTGTTGATACGTCTGAATTTAATTATATTTTTTTTTATATAAATAAAACAAAAATACTTAAAAAAGTATATATTTTGCCATAAAATAAAACAAATGGGTACGATTCATACAAATCAATCCCAATTTTACCACACCCCGTAATAGAACCTGCGACCTCTGACATACTCTATACTAAAAGACTAAAGGGGGGAGAGGGAGGAGGGGAGGGGGGGGGGGGGGGGGAGAACAATTTGCAGACTTGCTAGATTTACTAATATTATAAACATTACAGTTTGTGAGGACGTACGTTTGTCACTCTTCCACGCAAAAACTACTGAACGTATTTTGATGAAACTTTACAATAATATAGCTCATACATCAGAATAACATGTAGGCTATAATTTATAAATATATTATAAATATTATAAAGCTGAAGAGTTTGTTTGTTTGTTTGGTTGAACGCACTAATCTCCGGAACTACTAATCCGATTTGAAAAAATCTTTTTGCATTAGATAGCCCGTTAACTGAGGAAGGCTACAGGCTATATATCATCCCGGAAAAATGTACGGTTCCCGTGGGGTAGATTTGTTTTTGTCTAGCGACGAACCCGAAGGGAGCGAGAGTGAGTCGCTAGTAGTTACATATAATTAAAATAAGCTGATCATAATAAAAACATTTACCGATTGATTGACAATATTTCAAACTAATTTACCATCCCACGAAATATTTTTAATCCTATGAGATAAAAGGTATATATTTATTATAATTATAAAGTACGAATATTCCAGTAATTTAAAGATTTATAAAAAATTGGATACAAAATGTGTTATAATAATAATAATTGATTTTTTTTTTATAAAACCTTACAACTAGTCAATTTGGCTGCCATCGTGCGGCGTAGGCTTCAAATTTCGTTGAGTATATTAAAAGAAAAAACGCATTTTCACTTAAAAAAGCTAGAATTTAAATAATATTTACTTAAAGTAAGTTGTTTTTTTTTTAATTTTTTTTTCCATTAATAATATGAGTAATGGATGGTGTTATGCTATTTTATTTATTTTTTTATTATTAAATTGTTGTCATTGGTTTGCATAACATCATCCATTTCTCACTAGAAATACATGTTAGATGTAATTCAAAAATTTTGAAAACAAAAAAAATTTGAAGTACAAATTTTTTTATAAAAAACTAATTACTATTAGTGAGCGTACCAATTTGAATTTGAATTTCCACAAAAAAAAAAAAAAAAAACAAAAAAAACGAAAAAATCACAAAATGGAATTTTTATATAAATTATATGAACGTCTTATTAATAAACGTATTTATTTTCCAAATGATTTTTTTAAATAATAAGAAAAAAAGTTATTTTGTCGTGCAAATGAAAAAAATGACACATAATTATTATTTATAATTTTTTTTAAATATGAAGTCAATGACACAGATAATAAAAATTAAGTACGTAGTAATTACCGGTTTATATTAAAAAAAAATACGTTTATCAATAAAACAGTGCGCGTGCTGGCGATACAATAATACTTAATAAAAAATCACTTCCAATTCGTACACCGTGTATTTTAATTGCTTCTGAAAAAGAAAAAAAACCATGACAATATTTTAAAATTAAAAACATTAATCTATACATTTAATAAAACTGTAGAGATCGAATGTCAGTACATAGAAAAATATTCTAAAAACCGAGTCAGGGGGATGTAAGAAGAGAAATAGGACAAATCCAGATTTTTTCAAATTTTTTGTTTCTCTGTTTGTACCGGCTAATCTCCGAAACTGTTGAACCGATTTTGACGAGACTTTCACTGGCAGATAGCTGATATTATAAAGAGTAAATTAGGCTACTTTTATTTTAGAAAAAGAATAAGGGTTCCGTTCAAAAAAATAAAAATTAAGCAAGGGTGAGTCGCTAGTTATTTATAAAAATCGATATTAGTAGTAATATCGATTACATAATATACACATATATTACATACAGTTAAACAAACAGTCATACATAGTGAAACACACAACCCTCCTGGGCTTAGCCGCAGTCGGGTAATAAAATACAATAACAATAATACTTGATCGGAAAACAAAGTGAAGCGGGTTCAAATCCCGGGTCTCGCACCTCTGATATTCTCATGTGCGAATCATTTCTAACATGATTACCACTTGTTTCACGGTGAAGGAATCCTGCATGTCTGAGAGAACTTAACTAGTTTTTGAAAGAAATGTTAAATTCTCCCATCCATCGAGGCCCACTCCCAGCAGTGGGAAATTTGAAATTGCTAAATTACTCTCTGCGAAAACCTAACTAGTTCTCAAAAGACATGTGAAGTCCTCCAATCCGCATTTAGCCAACGTAGCGTAATTTTCACCTTGCGTGGAGGAGAGGCCCGTGTGTGTGTCACTCAAACTCAGGTTGAACCAGCTTGTTTGCGCTGCAATGTCCAGTGAGAGCTTACTTAACAGAAAGAATCAACAACTAAACCCGGCCCGACTCAGTACTCGAACCTTGAACCTCCTGGCGTCTAGCCACTACACCAACGGGGCACATAGTCCCACCACAGCAACACTCACCAGACACTATCGACAACTAAACTCGGCACTCGAATTTCGAGCCTCCGGATGTCCAACCACTACACCATCGGGGCAACACTCACCAGACACTGTCGGCGGGGCTCTGGAACTCCGCGAGCGCGTGCACGGGGCTCGGCTGCTTCTTCTGGCTGCCGCGGCGCACCTTCGCGCGAACCTCCTCGGGCTTCTCGGGCCGGATCAGAGGCTTTTTCTCCGGCGCTTTCATACGCCACACCACTATCGGAGACTGGAATTTGGCGATTTGGACGAGTTATTGTTTATTTTTTTAATTTAGTAAAAAAAAAATTTTTTTTTGTGGAAAAAATGATGTAAATAAAAAAAAAAAGAGACAAATACATAATTTTTGCTAATTGTTAATTTTGATCACAGATTGTTACTACAATAGTAACTTGTTAATGAAGAAAAATTTCGTATTGACAAAAAAAAAAACTAGATGAGAAACACACTACATTATCTTATTCTTATCTAGACTCTAGGCAAATTTGATCTAAATTAAAAAAAATATAGATACAACAAAAATATAAATATGAATACACGCAACATCACAAAATATTAATGCCATTGAAGTATTGTAAGACTTATTTATGTGACAAAAATTTGCTTTATAGGAAAAAATTGGTCTAATTATAAAAAAAAAATAGAAAAACATAACCATGACTATTCATTTGAGTCTAGATCATAGATTATTCCAGTATTGCAGTAGTCTAAAGTCTAAACTGTATTTAATCCACTATTCTTATTGACAATTTTTGAACTACATATTGCAAATCCACAGATAATCTATAGTTCTAGCTTGACACCAATGTCGTGATATCTAGTAATGTAACGACATTGGTGTAAAGAAGAATTTTCTAATATTCAAATTTTCAAAAAAATACATCAATATTTACAATGTAACAATAACATCAAAATGTACAACAGATTAAAACAGAAATTACGAAAGTAGAAAAAAAAATTAAAACATATCACACCACATTCGTCATTTGAGGTCAATTGTAATAAGGTACATTTAGAAAAATAAATAAAAAAGTTTTTTTTGCAACAAAGTGAATATTTTTTAACACACTGTGAAGTAATTGTGTACAATTATTATAAAAAATCCAAAAAAATACATTCACACGAGCTTTTTCATATCAAAGTGAAATATTAAAAAAATATATAAACAACAAAAAATGAACAAAACGGAAAAATCCAAAGGAAAAAAAATCGCAACACACAAAAAAAAAAAGAAAAAATTAAAAAAAAATGCGTAAAAACAATTGTCTGTACGCGCAAAGCATTGAACTCAAAAAAAAAAAAATAAAAAAAAATCAGTGCATAAAAATTTTGTGACATTATCATCATAGCAAGAAATAATAGAGGAAAAATACATAAACCGTCACATTTTCTACCACTTACGTAATTATTCTGTCCAGCGAGAAAATAAAGCGCAGATTAAATATAAATATATATAATAGAGAAAACTAGCAAAAGTATTTTTTTCTTTTTTAATTCAGACATATAAAAAATAATTATTTACTTCTTTAAAACAATACAAATCCAAAATCAAAATTTTGAAAAACTTAAAAAAAGCTATTTGTTATTCTCGTCCACTCAAAATCTGCTCCTCTAACAATCATTTCTTTGAATACCCCAAAAAAAAAACTAATAAAATAACCAAAGCTCCTCAAACCTAAAATACTTTAACACCCAATCTAAAAAAAAATCACAAAAAATCTCAAAAAAGTCACAAAAAATCACAAAAAACCCACTCACCGCTATAGTTCCCTGTCTAGTATACTTCGTAGAGGCGACGTATGAAGCCTTCACAGTTAGGACCACCGCATTCATTAGATTTTTGGCAGCTTGTATGAGAGATGTCGCACTGTCCAGCTTTTGGGGGAGAAAAAAACACAAACAAATATACAAGAATATATAAATAATAACTAGGTTATAGTTATTACCCTTTTAAAAACTATCTTTCTTGATTTTTTCGCGGATTTATTTTGATTTTTGGCTACCGACGTTTCGAATGCTTAAAAGAATCCACGAAAATATTCGAAAAGATAGTTTCATTTAAAATGTCAAATATTTACATAAATATAAGTTAATATCCGCGACTTTGCTCGCATCGTTAAGAAATAGCCTATATGTTAATCCAAGATATAATCTATCTCCATTGCGAATTTCATTCAAATCCGTTAAGCCGTTACAGCGTAATGAGGTGACAAATAAACACATTTACAAACTACACAAATAGCATTATTAGAATACAATTTTTTTTTATCTTAAAACTATTTAGTCTCATTGCTTTTAAGCACGTTTTTTTCAGGTAACCTCATATCTCATAGGTCTGTACCGGCCCTAGCCCTTGATCTGGGTAGAGCGAGATTGTCCTCCTGGGCCTCCCTTCAATGCGAGAGGGATCAGGCCATAGTCCACCACGCTGGCCGAGTGCGGATTAACAGACTTCACATGTCTTTCAAAAACTTGCTAGGTTCTCTCAGACATGCAGGTTTCCTCACGATGTTTTCCTTCACCGTAAGACAAGTGGCAATCATACTAAAAATGATTCGCATCAAAATATCAGAGGTGCGAGACCCGGGATTTGAACCCGCTTCACTCGGTTTCCCAAGCGAGCGCGTTACCACTGGACTACCTCTGCCAACTATCTGTATACTAAATTTCATGCAAATCCGTCCGTCCGTTACTCGTCAAGGAGAAAAAAAACAAACACACAGACAGACAAACTTTCCCAACAATAGTTAAATCTACTCACCCCACTAACAATCAGCTCTCCCGATATATTTTGCACATCTGCCTTCACTTTGCTCGTTATCTGTATTTGATGGCAATACAGCGCTATGCGTTGGAGGTAAGCGAGAAGGTCCTGCTTCGTTGAAGACTCTGGGCACTGAAGAAGAAAAAAAATAGTATATATTTTTATAGTAATATATTAGGGTGGAGCGAAAAAAAGTTTTTTTTTTCTTAGCTTGAGGGTAGAAGTTGTAGCTTATAAAAAAAAAAACAAAATTTTTGTCAAAATTTCAGTGAAAGTTGGGTAAAAAATGACTATATTAGTTAATTCTTGAATGTTTGAAAAAAAAATCATTCAAACCAAAAATTTAAATTAGTAATTTATTTAAAAAATCATTGGGCCACCTCAAAATTTTGAGTAAAAACATTTTTTTTAAATTGTTTTTTTTTTTAATTTCTTTTAGTGTTTTTGTTTTTTTTTTTTTTTTTATAAATATGTAAAATATTTGAGAACAAATTTATAAAAAAATATTTATACGAATCCTTCTCAGTAAATCCTTTCATTTGACATCTATATCATGGGAGTATATAAAAAAAAAACATATTCCGCCATATTTGTTAGTCCGCCATGTTGGATTTAGAATGACGTCACTTATCTAACCATGCATTGTCATCCAAACCAAAAAATGTATGAAAACTTCAGCTCCATCCGCTGAGGATAACTTTGCTTTGAGGATGCTTTAAAATTCAGTTGCAAGGTTTGACCCGAACAAACATACATACATACAAATATTGCAAGTTAAATAAAAACTTATAAAAAGAAAAATTTTGAATTGTTTTCCATATTAAAGGCGGACATTCTTTTGCAAATATTTTGAGGAAAATACGGCTTTATATTATTATTATTTTTTTATTATATCTATACATATTATAAAATTGTAACTAAGCCGAATCTGTACATTAAATATTTTTTGAAAAATCTTATTGAAATAGACATTATTATCGATGCAGAGGCCGAATCTATAGTTTTTAGAATTTTTGTCTGTCTGTCTGTTACCGCATCACAGAAAAACCACTGGAGGGATTTTGATGAAATTTGGTATGATGATAGCCGGTTATCCGGGTCAACATATAGGATACTTTTTACTGCGGAAAAATATCTCATCCCTGAGAAATCTATATTAAACTTTAAGACGTAAGTAGGGACGAACCCGAGCGGAGCGAGGGTGAGTTGCTAGTTTTTTTATATATATGTTAGTTTTTTAAGGTATATATGTTATGGAGGCCCATATGTTTACGTATTTAAGATCTTTTTGTAAATATTTCCTGAAATAAATGATTAAATAAATAAATAAAAATAAATATTATTGAAATGCCTTTAATTGGATCTTTATGTACGTCATGTTATTTACGACATCGATGGTCAAGTGGCTGACATGTTTAGCTGCAAATCCGGAAGTCCTGGGTTCGAGGTTCAAGGTGGGCAAAGTATATTAATTATAATGTTATTGAAGTTTTCTGTTAAGTAAATTCCAGTAGCCGGATATTCCGGAATAGTTGTAATTCGGCTATATGTTGCCTTGTATTTTTTGTCAAAGTTAGAAACTAACTACACTTTACGTTAAATGTGTAGTGTGTAACTCAAATTCTAAAAAGGGAAAGAAACTAAGTTTGGCTCAGTGTGTAGTGACCCTACTTGCTGTGCCAGCGGTCGCGGGTTCGAGTCCCGCTGGGGGCATCCATTTGTGTGATGAGCACGAATGTTTGTACTCCAGTCATGGGTGTTTATATTTATAATATGTATGTATTTAAAGTTATATATGTGTAGTGTATCAACTATCTGATATCCATAACACAGGCCTCGTAGCTTACCATGGAACTAGATGGTGCTGTGTGTTAATGTACCAACATATTATTATTATCTTAGATCTGAACTCACCTGCTCGGCGATCTCTCTAGTTAGTTTGTCCAGTTTGGTTCCAGCTTCAGAAATCTTTTTGGCTGCATTGATCACATCCATTGTTGTCTTGAGAGGACCACGACCTCTGAACAATTGATAAAAAATCAAAATTAAGCCCCTTATTATTAAGGGAAATCATTTTTGACTTTATAAAAAGCAAAGTGAGACAAACATTTTTGGTTTAACGAATGTACGATTCAAGGATTTTATTTTTAAATCTAAAAACCTTAAAATTTAACAAAATAAGAATCGACTGTCTTTTTTTAAGAATAATATGTGTTAAGCAAAAGCTAATGAAGTATTAAAAAAAAACGGGAAAATATGAGTCTGACTCACACTAACGACGGTTCCGTAGCAAAAACATTAAAATGATTATTATTTATCATATATATTGCATTATAATACACATATTTTTTAACCTTCGGACCTTTGAAGTACCCTATAGGTTATGATTTACTGTCGAGTGACAAAATATACAGCATTAATAACCGAATTCTCGATTGCCTTGACTTAAAATTTTGATACTTTTAAGGAATCTCAGACCAACGAATTTGTTATTAATTTCAACTCGATATAGTCACTGAGAAAAAATATCTTTATAGCCAAAATAAGACAACAAAAAATACCCTAAAAGGGCTCCCCCTTTCTTGTACAGGTACGGAACCCTAAGAATTACCCCAACTAAAAACCACACCTACCCTCCTGCCCCCCCCTCCCGCCCCCTCCACTTACCTTGTAAAATCTGTCATTTCCAACATTATCATGCACATATGCTTCGCCAGCATGATGATGTCGTTACCAGCGTCATCCCACTTGGCCACCTCGTTGTCGAAGGTCATCTTCTCGCGTCTGAAGAGTTCTACTTGTTGTAGGATCTTGCGTTTGTCCTCTTCTGTCATTTTGCGCATGGCTTCCTGTTTTTTGGGGATATAAAATTTTGAGGATTAAAAAATAGATGATATAGAATAGTAGCAAAAATTTTTTTTTTTACATTTTTTTTGAAAAAAGGTTTTCATAGCTTGAATTAATTTGGGTAATCAATGCATAATTCTTTTAATCCACCTCTAGGGTATCAGTTTATGTGGAAGAAGATGGAAAAAAAAAACATTTTTACAAGATTTGCGGATTATTTTGATTTTTTTTTACGATCTTTTTCCCATTTCTTTAATTTTAGAATTATTAAAAGTCATGGATTATTTTCTTTGTAACGATAAGTATTTTTTTTATTTTCATCAAAATCTTACACTTAGTGAATATCTAAATTTTATTTACAATCACAGAACACCTAATAATATGAATACAAATATGTAAATAGAAATTGTAATAACATAGCCAAAAATTACACCAATTTCTTTGAAACCTATATGAAAATAAAGTGAAATATTGATATATACGTACATAAGGGACTTACCCTCGCTTTACTAGGGTGTGTCCCTAGGTACGTTTTAATTTTTTTGAGCGAAACCCTAATTCTTTTTCCAAAATATAAGTAGCCTAAGTTACTCCTTATAATATCATCTATCTGCCACTGAAAGTCCCGTTAAAATTGGTCCAGCAGCTTCGGCGGTTAGCCGGAACAAACAGACAGACAGACAAAAATAAAAAAAAAACTTATAATTACCGTATATAATTCCATAATCCATATGCATTTAGTATAAAGCTATTATTTTGACATTACAAACAGACACTTCAATTTTATTTATCTGTATAGATTATTCAAATACAATAGTCTAATATATGTTTTATTAAAAAAAATCATCAACAAACTCACCCTAGCATTGGTTATGCCGCTGATGTCAGGATACTCGTCCACACCGTGCTCCCCGGTATGAGCGCTCGCTGTCACATAATAACAATGGTTTAATATATCTATTATATCTTTCTATTACTCAAATACATTATTTATATATCACCTATAAGATATTTTTTTATTCAGAAACAATTTTCATTATTCTTTTTAATAATTAAGTCATAAATTTACCTAAAGGGAAGATTTATATAGATTTTAAGAGAAAAAATCCACTCCTGAGAATGGAATGATACTTTAGTTTGATAGTGATTTTAAATTCATTGTTTTTTAGTTAAAAAGAAAGTCTGCGCGGGGATAGAACCCGTCACTTATGTCATGATAAGGAACATTTAACCAATATTATTTCAACCGATATTAATGCCAAAAGAAAATTTATTGTCCTTAAGTGTAACTTCAAGCTACATCCACAAAAAAAAAAAAAAAAAAAAATAGAAAATAAATACTAAAACAAGTTACTTAAATTCCAGTAGAACAATGCTTCCATTTTCACATTTCAATTAAAAATCAACAATTTAGCCAGCCTAAATATCCACGCTTAATATCTCGTACTCACATCGACTCCTGGTCTCCATGGTCATGTCCTCGACGGGTTCGAACTCCGTATCCGTGTCGAGATCGTCACTCGTCTACACAACATGCAAGTAAACGTACACGCATGCGATGAATTGGGTGTGATTGGTGAAAATAGTAAAGGCAGGGTATAAATTATAAGAGAAATTCTATAAAATTTTCGATTTTTGTCTTCTTTTTTGAGTCAATATGGTGAAAATATGCTAAAAACTTCAAGTAATTCAAACTTCAAAAATTCATAACCAAAAATTCTTCAAAATTTCACTACAATAAGGATTTTTTTTATTTAATATCTTCGTAGTGTTTTTCTAGACAAATGTATAATATTTATCAATAATTTAATGTATTAAATTTTTTCTACGGAAAAATTTAAATTTTTCCATTTACTTTCACCAACCACACAATTAGTAAATGAACCCAAATTAGACAACACAAAAAAAAAAAAACATAAAAATGAATATAAAAAAAACACAACACGTTCATACAATGAGCTATAGACCTAAACCTATTACATGATGGTATTTATGATGTCACTAGAAAAAAAAAAGTTAAAAACATCGCAGAAAGCTTTAAAATACAAAAAAAAAAAAAAAAAAACATAAAACCACTTTTAGCAGATTTTTTGGATAACGTTTTGAACAAGATTGGTTCATAAGTAAACATACATATGTCAGAAAATTACATTTTATGGGAGGCTCTAAACAGTTCTTTTTACGCTTGATTGATGTCGGTCATGGTGGTTAACTTTTATGGGATTCAAAAACCAATTCAATTCCAATTTGAGATTCAAATCCAGAACCTAATAACGTGAAGCTTCATAAGTTATCCATCATATTATCTATACATATAATAAAACTGTAGAGGTCGAATGTCTGTACATAGAAAAAAAATGCTAAAAACCGTGTCAGGGGGACGTGAGAAGAGAAATAGAATAAATCCAGTTTTTTTTTCAATTATTTTGTTTCTCTGTCTGTTTGTCTGTTTGTACGGGCTAATCTCTGAAACTGTTGGACCGATTTATATGAAATTTTGCATGGTGTTAACATTTTAGATACTTTTCATCTCAGAAAATTAAAGAGTTCCCGTGGGATAATTAAAAAACTATAGTAACTTATACAGATTAGTACACAAAAACTACTGATTGGATTTTAATGAAACTTTTCAATAATATAGTTCATAGATCAGAATAACAAATAGGCAACTTTTTATCCCGAAAAAATTAACGGTTCCCGTGGGATAGATTTGTTTTTGTTTGTCGCTAGTTATCAATAAAAAAAAATTTCTAAAATCATATTCCACACGCTTAACTATCCCAAAAATATTGTGTGAAAATCCTACAAAATATGTTATAAATAAGATACGATTTACTTTAGGACCGTCAACATAAAAAATATAAAAAATCTGATAAAAGCAGTACCATAGACAAAACAAAAAAAAACAATGCCGTTTATGACAGTTATTTGAAAAAAAAACCATGATCTATGACCCAACATGCGCACACGCACAAACAAACAAACACAACTACTATAGTATCGCGGCTCACATTTGCTACGCGTTTCGAGAGTGTAATGCTCGTCCAGTTCCACATCTTCTGGATCTAGTTCCTCTTCGTCCTATATTTAGGAAGTTGTTATGAATGTTTTTTTTTTAATCACACCTTATGCAAATCCCGCGGGAAAAGCATATATTTAAAAAAAAAGTGGCAAACGAACTGTTCTCTTGATAGTAAGAGTCTATCTACTGTAGACTCTAGTAGAGCCCCATGTTATATCTCATCAAATATTCTTTTACCTATTTCTAAGCAAAAATGCTTAAGTCGCCATATGACAAACGATTTTATTATCTAAATAAGGAGGATCATCATTTATCACTTCAAAGCTTATCGAAAGCATAGCAGAGATGATAAATAAAGTTGATAAATTGACAAAAGAAGATTTATTATTATTAATCGATGAAAGTATTTTAAATCGTGCTTTCAATTTATGACTCTTTTTTATATATCATAACATATTTTTGTTTTCAAAAATCAACAAAAATGTAAAGCATAAAAGTCCATTTCGTGAGCCGTTTTCGCCTTAATTCCCATAACGTCTGGTAAAGAGACATGACTTGGACTAGACATGACCAGAACTAATATTTGTATGGTGCATAAATACATACATACATACATATATATATATATATATATATATATATATATTCATTATTTAAAATACATACTTACATATATATATATATATACGCTTTCATAAACATTCTTACAAACTGTCAAAATTGGCATCAGTTTGGAAATTAACCACAAAACAATATTCACTTACAATCATATTTTTTTGTTATTAGCCTTCTAAGATTTAGTATTCTAACGGGATTCGAACCCGTACTAATAACTGCTGGACAGACAAGCACAACCATATGCCAATGCCACATCCAATATATCTTTCATACATCAACTCATCCACCATCCCTATTTAAAAACTCCAATAGGATCCCATCAAAAGCGACAAAAGCCAAAAATATTTATTGGTTTCTATGTGGCTTTTGTCGCTTTTGATGGGATTCTATGGGAGTTTTTCAAAAGGCATACACACTCGCATCCCATAGATACACCATACGTACCCTGTTCATGAGAACAGCCCGTCGTATCTCCCTGACGGCGTCGTACACGAGACGGGAGGCGTCTATGAAATCATTTTCATCTAACCCAGCACCCGCCCCACCACCAAGGGCGGATACTGCCGCATCTACACGCACTGCAAACTTGGACATCACTGTAACAAATAATAATGAAATATTACTTAAAGGATATGAAAAAAAATAATAAAAAGTATCATAAAAAAAAGGGCGTGTGTGTGTAATTCTCACACGGTAAAAGTGTAACTTCAGAAAAGTATCCTGCGAGAGAATGAGATGGATATAGAGTATCAAGAGTAGGATAATTGTGTAAGTTTTTTTAATATTTTTTTATTTTTACCAAGTTTAAAAATTATCTATCTAAATACCTTTAAACTAGCAATTCTTGTTTATTTATTTATTTATACCGACGCTCTCGGAAACAGCTGTAGTCATTTCGCTGAAATTTGGTATGTGGGGGTTTTCGGGGGCGAAAAATCGATCTAGACTATTCTTGTCTGGGAAAACGCGTGTTTTCGAGTTTTCATGCGGTTTTCTTTCGCTTTATTCCACGTAAAATATCGTAAGGTCGCTAATTTCGCACGCTTGGGCATAAGCATCGTGGTGTTTGTCTCTTTGTCGTGACACATTTTCGTTTATCGAGTTTCAAATCACAACAGTTGAACAAAATATGTATGACTAGTGTTAAAAATACGAACGTTTCTATGTGCGTATGTTTGTTACCCTATATGTTTAAACGGCTGAACGGATTTGGATGAAATTTAATACACAGATAGATTATGAACTGGAGTAACTTATAGGCTGTTAGGTCACCATGTTAGGTCACCAGGGACTTGCCTGAGCGATGCGAGGGTAAGTCAATTATTTCGATTTACAGTCCGTACATGAGGGGTCAAACGTTAACAGTAGCGGGTTTTGGACTAAAAACCTATCGATTTAACCAGAATTTTTCAGCGATTTAATTATGATTATTAGCGGTTATTTAGATTTTAAAAATAGTAAACGTACACACAACACGACATACATTTTACTCGTAGGCTATTATTTGTATATAGTTGAAATTTGGAAAGTAGGTGTCTGGCCATCCGCTACAAAAATCTATAGTCAAATTACAAAGAATAAAAGTTATTCTTTTACATGTTTTTAAGCCATATCATCATCATCATAAAATTGTGTGCTTCCTAAGTCGTAAAACTTTAAAAAATAAAATTGTACGATATATAAAACTATCTTTTCGGATTATTTCGCGGATTTATTTTGATTTTTAATTCCCCATTTTGGTTTGGTTTGATTGTAGGTTGGGGAACCAAAAATCAAAATAAATCCGCGAAATAATCCGAAAGGATAGTTTTATTTAAAATTCCAAATATTCGCGAAAATCTAAGAAAGTATTATTGTACGATAAACTAAATTTCATTTAAGACTGTCTCGACCAAACGTTGTCCTATTCCAATTTCATCTTGGAGACCGTATACAAAAAATCTTTAGAATAAAGGCATTTACAGCTTCAACGGAATTACCCAGATTTCCGACCTTTCCCGAGCAAATCGGTTCATACGCAACGAAAAACTCTGCATTTTCAAGATTATCTGAATAAGAAATTTACGAGAGAGTACTTTTAAGATATTACAAGGAGAAAGCTCGAATTCAGAGTCCCTTTCGGAAGAACTCGAGGGTTCTCTGATATTTAACCTCGCCAAGTTCACACGCATCTTGTTCTCATAAACATGGACCGTACCCACAAATCAAATAACCTTACAAATATACAATGTTAGTTAATATTTAAATAAAAACTATGGCAGATATGTCATGGGTCACGGACATTTTGGAGTTTTAGAAAAATAATCATATGTTTTTAGATACTTTTGACACAGTAGCTTCGTGTTTAAATGGCATAGTTTAATTTTTAACCTCTAAGGTCACGAGTTTCTCATTAGAGGCCTTTTTAAAAGACACTACAGAGTTATCTAAAAGTTAAAGTTGTGAAAATAATACATTGAAGAGTTTGATTAACAGTACATCTTATAATATTAAATGAGAAATTTTTGTATATGAATTTATTTCGTGTATCTCGGAAACAGCTCTAAAGATTTTGATCAAATTTTATATTTAGACTAATGACTCACCCTCGTTTCGCTTCGGGTTCGTCCCTAGACAAAAACAAGTTTATCCCACGGGAACCGTACATTTTTCCGGGATGCTAAATAGCCTATACCCTTCCTCAGTTAACGGGCTATCTAATGCAACAAGATTTTTTCAAATCGGATTAGCAGTTCCTGAGATTAGCGCGTTCAACCAAACAAACAAACAAACAAACTCTTCAGCTTTATAATATTAGTATAGATAGATAAGTTTTTGTTTTTCATGTTTATCTAGATGGACGTATTCCCCGAAAAAAAAAACGCAATTTTCATACCTTTTCCGAAAAACGCAAAAAAAAGAAACACCGAGCAAAGCTCTTTCGCCTAGGTACTATATTTATTTTAACTATGCCTGAAAAAAAAAGTTAAAAACTGTTCATATTTAGCATCGAATCAGCAAAAAAATATCATGACTCAAAAGATGTAAGAAATGAAAAAAAGATGTAGAGAATTTAAAAAAAAAAGTTACAGCTCGACGTTGCCTTTTATGAGATCACTAACGACTCGCCCTCGCTTCGCTTCGGGTTCGTTCCTAAACAAAAACAAATCCCACGGGAACCGTACATTTTTTCGGGATGATATATAGGCTATAGCCTTCCTCAGTTAACGGTCTATCTAATGCAAAAAGAATTTTTCCTGAGATTAGCGCGTTCAACCAAACAAACAAACAAACTCTTCAGCTTTATAATATTAGTATAGATATCTTACGTACAAACAAACAAACTTTATCTCTATAACAGTCTGAGACAATCAATTTGTTATGCATTAGTTTTGATTTATTAGGCATTTGAAATGACTTCGGCCTTAGCGTGAGGTCTCTAATTTGTTTTTTTTTTTGCTATTATTTATATAAATAAACTAGCGACTCACCCTGGCTCCGCTCGTGTTCGTCCCTACTTACGTTTTAACGTTTAGTATAGATTTCTCAGAGATGAGATATTTTCCCGCAGTAAAAAATATCCTATATGTTGACCCGGTAACCAGCTATCATCATACTAAATTTCATCAATATTTGTCTAGTGGTTTTATCGTGATGCATTCCCAGACAGACAGATAGACGAAAATTCTAAAAACTATAGATTCGGTCTCTGTTTCGATAATAATGACTATTTCAATAAGATTTTCCAAAAAATATCTAATGTACAGATTCGGCTTAGTTACAATTTTATTATATGTATAGATACAGATATGAAATGCTATTCGTTGGTAAGTGCTTCATTTGAGAACTACTTGTTAGCTATTTTAATAATGTTAAGAGGTTTATTTTTTAAAAGCTTTTAACTTGCAATGTATGTCAGTCGGTATGTCTGTATGGATCAAATCTTGCGAGCTGAATTAGAAACACTTACTCTTATCCTACAGAGTTGACTTTTTTTGGGACATTAACACACAGCACCATCTAGTTCCATGGTAAGCTACGAGGCCTGTGTTATGGATACCAGATAGTTGATACACTACACATATATAACTTTAAATACATACATATTATAAATATAAACACCCATGACAAACATTCGTGCTCATCACACAAATGAATGCCCCCAGCGGGACTCGAACCCGCCACCGCTGGCACAGAAAGTAGGGTCACTACGAACTGAGCCAAACGTGCCGTACATGCCGTTATACATATTGGTTCAGTTCCGATGACAATGACTTTTTTAATGGTAATTACGACCTGATACTCCATCTAGGATTGTCTCCAGATGAAGCAACTCCCCAGCGGTCAACAGTACAGACAAAAAATTTTACTTAATGAATAGATTAAATAATTTTTTGTAAAAAATTGTTTCTTAAAAAATTTTCTGTCTGATCAATTGAAAATCTTACTATTACAACAAAACCAAATGATATAAGTACGTATTCAGTCCTCTTTTAACGTCCCACAGGTGGGCGCGGGCCTCCCTTAACTATCAAGGGGGTCAGGACATAGTCCATCACGCTGGCCAAGTGCGGGTGAACTTAGCAGGTCTACAGACAACTTGCCAGGTTCTCTCAGACATTCAGGTTTCCTCACGATGTTTTCCTTCACAATAAGGCATGTATTAAGTAAATCAAATAAAAGCTATTAAAGAGTGTAATGTCGTAACGTTAGAGGATCGAACAAATATCGCCTCTCACTTATTTTGTTAGAGACCCAGTAATTATAAGTTTATTTGGCTGATAGGGTTGTCACTTGCACACTTATTTTTTCTTCTAAAATTTGCTTCATCTCTTTCTGTCAGGGAAAAATTTAGTTCATCTCTTTCTTTCTTTGAATCTTGAAATTGAATTGAAATTTTTCTTTGTATCTAGTAATTAAAGAGTCTACTTCGCCATTGTCACGTAGAAATGGAGAAGACACGATAAAAGTATATAGAATTGGTATCTCATCAGAAACTAGACCCGGTTACAATTTTGATCTATTATCCTTCAGATTGCACATAAAAAGTGTCAAAATTATATTAAAACTAGCGACTTGCTTTCTCTTCGCTCGGGTGCGTCCCTAGGTACATTTTAATTTTTAAATGGAATCCTAATCCTTTTTTAAAATAAAAGTAACCTAAGTTACTCCATACTTCAGCTATCTGCCAGTGAAAGTCCCATCAAAATCAGTTTCGGAGATTAGCCGGAACAAACAGACAGACAGATATTTTGTAAAAAAATGTATTTTTCTTATAAGTACCGTATAAAATTCATATAGGACCATACTTTATTGAAAAAAAATATATGAAAAAAGTAGGTGAATATACAAACAAAAAAAAACATAGTCGAATAGAGTACCTACTTGTTGTTTCTCACAGCACATTAAAATAAAACAATCTATACATATAATAAAATTGTAACTAAGCCGAATCTGTACATTAAATATTTTTTGGAAAATCTTATTGAAATAGATATTATTATCGATACAGAGGCCGAATCTATAGTTTTTAGAATTTTTGTGTCTGTCTGTCTGTTACAGCATCACGGAAAAACCACTGGAGGGATTTTGATGAAATTTGGTATGATGATAGCTGGTTATCCGGGTCAATATATAGGATACTTTTTACTGCGGGAAAACATCTCATCTCTGAGAAATCTATACTAAAAATTAAGACGTGAGTTGCTAGTCATTTATAAAAATTGACAATTATTGTGCGCCTTAAAAATAAAAGAACAATATCCTACATGGTTCAAATCTGACAACCCTGCATTTTCATATTTTGATTGACATATTAGAATTATGTAGTAAATAATCATCTTCATATCGGACGATACGACTGCGATACGACCAACAGTCTTCAGGACTGTAGTAAAGAGAAAAAGTCGTTTTATTATTTGAATTACTACTATTTTATCCTTCTCAAACAGCAATGGATTTTGATGTAATTTCTTTTGGAAGGTTTATATGTATAATCTATAAATATTATTATTAATAAATATTATATATGTATGTATAGAATGTAAGGAAAAAAAAGGTTTTTATAAAGTCGTCAAGCATTAGCAAGGCGAGGGTTGCTCACTAATTATTTTTATCTATACTAATATAAATGCGAAAATAACTCTTGTCTGTTTGTTACGTTTTCACGCCTAAATCGTTGAAGCAATTTTGATGAACTTTGGTATTGAGAGGGACGGAACCTTGGAGAAGGACATAGTATATTTTTTGTCGCAAAAAAGAAACTCGAAAGGAATGAAATAAGGGTTGAAAGTTTGTATTGGAACAAATAATTTCTCAAGTTAAGAACTAAAAATTCATTATCTATACTTATACATATTATAAAGAGGCAGAGTTTGTTTGTTTGTTTGAAGGCGCTAATCTCAGGAACTACTAATCCGATTTGAAAAAATCTTTTTGCATTAGATAGCCCGTTAACTGAGGAAGGCTATAGGCTATATATCATCATGCTACTACCCCGGGAGCTGAGCAGTAATCATAATTTATAATACTTTTACCAATCAAGGTAAAACTATTTTTTTTTTGTTTTGACCAATCAAGGTAAAATAGGGGATGCTTGTACAGGTTTTTTTCTATCTATATAGATAGAAATCGTGACGTATAAACACACGCAACGCTCAAAGACCGTTTGAAATGTCAAAGCGTTTAAGAAACAACTATTATATGTTTATTTGAATACAAAAACGTACACGAAAGTGGGTCATGAATATAGAATTTTCATATAACCTTAATTAAATATTAGCTATCACTCTTCATAGGCAGCGGTAGCCCAGTGGTAACGCGCTCGCTTGGGAAACAGAGTGGAGCGGGTTCAAATCCCGGGTCTCTCACCTCTGATATTTTCATGTGCGAATCATTTCTAACATGATTACCACTTGCCTTACGGTGAAGGAAAACATCGTGTGGGAAACCTGCATGTCTGAGAGAACTTAGTAAGTTTTCGAAAGACATCTGAAGTCCGCCAACCCGCACTTGGCCAGCGTGGTGGACTATGGCCTGATCCCCCTCGTATTGAAGGGAGGCCCACCCCCAACAGTGGGACGTTAAAAAGGGCTGAATATTAGTAGTATTATTTTCTAATCAAATCAAAATATACTTTATTCCAATAGACTTTTGCAGGCACTTTCGAATCGTCAATTTATACATTTTTTAACCCCCAACGCAAACAGAGGGGAGTTATAAGTTTAACGGTGTATCTGTGTGTCTGTCTGTGGCATTCTGGCACCCAAACGGTTGAATTGATTTTAATTTAGTTTTATTTTGTTAGAAAGGTGACTTTATCGACAATGTTCTTTTAGCTATAAATAAATAGTCTCAAACTATCTTCTTACCAAATTTTATCTAAATCGGTTCAGTAGTTTTAGAACAAACAAACAAACAAAATCTTTATAATATTAGTATGGGTAATATTTAGTTAAAAAAAAAATAAATTTTAAATATGTAGGTACATTAACACACAGCACCATCTAGTTCCATGGTAAGCTACGAGGCTTGTGTTATGGATACTAGATAATTGATACACTACACATATAACTTTAAATATATACATATTATAAATATAAACACCCACGACTGGAGTACAAACATTCGTGCTCATCACACAAATGAATGCCCCCAGCGGGACTCGAACCCGCGACCGCTGGCACAGCAAGTAGGGTCACTACACAGTGGGCTAAACGTGTCGTCAAGTTGTTTCTCAATCTTAAACAACAAAGCGAACATAACTTTGCTTGCCCTTGACTAAACCACTTATTGATAACACATCTCAATCAAATCGATAACAGATTACAAATTGTCCATAAGTAAAATTGTGCTGACACCATTTTATTTTGATGATACATAAAAATGTTGCCAACGAAGTTTATTTGAAGGTCACATTTCATTTTTACTTTAAAGATTTTTTTTTTAAGAATGTCTTTTTTTATTTTTAGGAAAAAATTTTTAGGAACTCAGTACATTTTGTGGTAGGCCTCTTAATGAAAAATAAAATTATATTGGATTAATTTATAACGATTTATGTTTAAGGCATCTAGTTATGTGACCTTGGCCGATAGGAATGTATTTTAAAAAAAATAAAAAAGGACGCGGATATTAATTTGTTTTCCCGCGCTTTTGGAGGGAAATGTCAATACCACCCTGTAGTAACTAGCCATGGAATGTTTGTAATACCTACTGAAAATTATTGTTATAAATTATATAACTCATTATTTTAAAAGAGCAACTGTTGAGTTTTTCGCCGGCTCTTCTCAGCAGAACTGCTTTCCGAGCCGGTGCAGTGGTAGCTTCCATACGGACAGACGTACTGACGATTATAATAGTACTGAATATAAGAATATATGCATGGAATATCTCGAAGTTATATTGGTAACCTCCTACACACTAAAGCCCATCAATAACTGCTACAAAAAAAAAACAAAATGGTTGACAGATAATTAGTTCTGAAACTATAGACAGGCATGTTTGATATTATTTTATACTAGCAACTCACCCTCGCTCCACTCGGGTTCGTCCCTAGTTATTTTTTAACGTTTAGTATAGATTTCTCAGAGATGAGATATTTTCCCGCAGTAAAAAGTATCCTATATGTTGACCCGGATAACCAGCTATCATCATACCGAATTTCATCAAAATCCCTCCAGTGGTTTTCTCGTGATGCGGTCACAGACAGACAGACAGACAGACAAAAATACTAAAAACTATAGCTTCGGTCTCTGTATCGACAATGTCTATTTCAATAAGATTTTCCAAAATATATTTAATGTACAGATTCAGTTAAGTTACAATTTTATTATATGTATAGATTATTTTAAACTAGCGGCTCACCCTCGTTCCGCTCGGGTTCGTCCCTACTTACGTTGTAACGTTTAGTATAGATTTCTCAGAGATGAGATATATTCCCGCAGTAAAAAGTATCCTATATGTTGACCCGGATTTGCTGTCGCTTTTCGAACCTTTAATTGTATTCTTATCCTGAAATATCAAAACATAAGTCTCCGTTTTCATAATATCAGGAGATCAAGCTTAATAAGCAGGAGGTGGAATATTTACTAAACACACTACTTAACCGATATCGACATTATCTTAAGAGATGTCGTTGTTATCCGATAAGAGATGAACGAAATCAATTTCGCCATTGTTCATAGGTGGTTAGAGTGTTGTTTTATCTGGTGGAAGCAAGATGTGGGGGATCAGTTGTCTCTTACTTTTAACCCTCGGGTTAGTCCAGAGCAGGACAAGGTTAGACCCTCTGGTGGATACTCAGCAAGGTCTGATCAGAGGACTGAGGGCTGATGAAGGAGATTATTCCATGTTTCTTGGAATACCCTACGGCAAAGTTGATGAGAACAATCCTTTTGGCGTAAGTTTTTTTTTATTACGATGAATGATTTAATATAGTAAAAACAAAACGTCATAGTTTTATAATGTATAGTAAATTGCATTAATTTATGAAAAAATATAGTATTAGGAGTAAATTTAGTGTTATTAACGACGACACGTTTGGCTCAGTGTGTAGTGACCCTACTTGCTGTGCCAGCGGTCGCGGGTTCGAGTACTGCTGCGGGCATTCAATTGTGTGATGAGCACGAATGTTTGTTCTCCAGTCGTGGGTGTTTATATTTATAATATGTATGTATTTAAAGATATATATGTGTAGTGTATCAACTATCTGGTATCCATAACATAGGTCTCGTAGCTTACCATGGAACTAGATGGCGCTTTCAGTTAATGTCCCAACATATTTATTTATTTATTAATATGCATATTCAACGGATAGATATCTGATACAAAGAGAAGAACGCACAGGATCAAGTGCTTTCCTTTTTTTTGTACAATGAGTAGTTGGACTTTACACTATAGAATAAATTTATATTTAAATAGTTTTCTAGGGGCTAGGAATAGGGGTCATTATGGCCAGGAGTAGGGGTTATTATTGGTAAATATTGTCTTCCTATTGGGATGAAATACTGGTAATAATTCTATAATAATCCTAAAACATTTTCCGCATTTAGGATATAGCCATATTAATCATATCAACGTGAATATTCGTGTCAATCTATTTATATGCTTCATCTAGAATCGAACTCTTTACCTCTATCATTACTACTTTAGGTCACTGTGTTTTGCTAATACCAAAAAGACTTGCTACTCCCGGCTAGAACTTTAAAATATATGTACGTATTTTTTGTTTCAGGCATCATATCCTCATCCTAAATTTGACAACGTTTTTGAAGCCTACGACGATTCAGCCGTATGTCCACAAAAGGAACCCTTCGGTAATACTATTGTAGGAACATTGGATTGCTTAAATCTGAATGTGTTTGTCCCAAACAAGGCGAGCTCAAAGAACAAATTGCCTGTTTTGGTCTGGATTCATGGAGGTGGATTTATGTATGGGGTTGGAAATAGATATTTGTATGGTCCCAAATTTTTGATTAGACATGACGTCATACTTGTCACCTTAAACTACAGATTGGGACCTTACGGTTTTATGTGTCTCGACACACCAGACGTGCCTGGAAACCAGGGTCTGAAAGATCAGTTACTAGGTCTGCGATGGATCAAGGATAATATTGCAGCGTTTGGAGGAGATTCTAACAAGATAACTATTATGGGAGAAAGCGCAGGCGCCAAATCCGTAGAATTCCATTTAATTTCCAAACAGGAAAAATTATTCAATCAAGCTATAATGCAAAGCGGTAGCGTTTTGGGTCCATGGGTTATTGGAGATGCGGATGCTACTAAACCTTTGAAAATCGCTGAACGTTTAGGCTTCCAGACCGACGATTTATCTCAGGCATTAGCTTTCTTAAAAAATACTGACGTTAAGTTAGTTACCGCAGCCTCAGCAGAGTTGGGTTTAACTTTTAACGTTTGCGTTGAAAAAGAGTTCGAAGATGTCGAAAGCATATTGTCAGACCATCCAATTAATATGGATTATCCTAAAGTTAAACGCACACCTATCTTGTCTGGTTTTAACAGTCACGAACAATTAACTAAATTTGCAAATAAGAACGCCGATTACTTCAAGAATTTGAAGATATTTAGCGAGTTGGACGCAGTATTTAACTACGATGAAGATTTCCAAGAAATGGAAGATTTGATGCGTCATTTCTACATTGGAGACGAAGACATAACCGACGCTGTACGTTGGAATATAATAGATTTCAGCTCAGATTATAATTACAACTTTCCCGTACAAAAGAGTATACAAAAGTACCTTGAAAATGGAGCTCAAGATGTTTATCAGTACTTATTTGCATACAGCGGGAAGAGAAATTTTTACAAGAATAAGAATAATGTGACAGTAGGAGGTGCGGCTCATGCTGATGAAATTGGATATTTGTTTGATATATCCTATGACAAAGAGCAACCATCTGAAGCTGATCAACGAATCATTGATCAAATAACCAGGCTTTGGACAAACTTCGTAAAGTACGGGTGAGTAGCAAAAAACTTATATTTGCTTCTATATAGTTCTTGTTATGAGAAATTGCGTGCGAAATAATTTTTGTCATCTTAAAACAGTGGATTTTGAGGTATTGCATACCGGACAGCAATCCTCAAAAATGAAATTAAAAAATATTGCTCAAAACTTAACATTATTATTTTCTCAACGCCTCAAAGAGTATAGCAGGGTAAGCGTGGGTCAGATGCCCCTCGGGAAAGTTAGGTTGATATTTTTACCATGAAATCACATAGTCACATTTATATGAAAAAAAAATCGAGATAGTGTCAAGTCAATCAGTGTGTGAAAATACGTGACATTTTTATTTTATTTTTTAAATGTTTATTCTTTATTTTATTCGATATATGAATCACTGCGAAAACTTCAAAGTATCTTATTTAATAAGTCTTTGGAGTATCTAACGTATGCAGAAAAGATCACAAAAAAAAATGTTGTAAGAGAAACATATTTTTTTTTAATTCAATTAATTGTTTTATTTGAAAAAATAGCGCATGCAGAGGTGATGGCTTAGGGAAAGGTTTCTTTTAAAAGTTTGACTTCATGGTAAAAATATCAAGCTAACTTTCCCGAGGGGCATCTGACCCATGCTTACCCGTCTATACTCTTGGCACATTAGATTTTTTATAACTTTTGGCGTCGCGTTTGGCTCAGTTTGTAGTGACCCTACTTGCTGTGCCAGCGGTCGCTGGTTCGAGTCCCGCTGGGGGCCTTCATTTGTGTGATGAGCACGAATATTTGTACTCCAGTAATGGGTGTTTTCATTTATAATATGTATGTATTTTAAGTTATATATGTGTAGTGTATCAACTATCTGGTATCCATAACACAGGCTTCGTAGCTTACCATGGAACTAGATGGTGCTGTGTGTTAATGTCCTAACATATTTATTTATTTATCATACAGAGCCTTGATAAAAGAAACACTATCTTTCAGAGAGCCCACACCTGAAGTATCAGACTTGCTGCCCGTACAGTGGGTCCCTACCACCAAGGACACAAACAGTTACCTCGTCATAGATACTGAGCTGAAAATGGATAAGCGACCGTTCAGTCAAAGGCTGACATTTTGGGAATTATTCTATAGAGTCAACGAGAACAAGTTAAAAGGAAAACGTAACGACTGAGACGCTACTAAAAACCAAACTGATAAACAAAAAAACACCTTGTGTCTAAAGTTGCATAATAAACAAATAACATTGTATCAATTTCGTTTCGATTTCGCAATATCTAAATACTCTTCAAATCATAGTGATATTTTTTAGGGTTCGGTACTCGAAGGGTGCCAACCTTTTACTAGGCCGTACTAGTCCGTCTGTCTGTCAGAAAAAAACAAGATGGCGAATTTTAAAAATGACCACCATGCAAATAAAAAAACTCCGACTAAGCTGATATTAAGCAAGGGTGTTCAGTCCTATTAACAACAATAAAAAAAAACCACATAATGTTATACATATTTTGTACGATGGCACGGAACCCTTCGTTTGCAAGTCTAACTCGCACTTGACCGATTTTTATTTATTTAATTTTATTGTATGCAAGTCTAAATTTATTTTTAATATATACATACATTCGGATAGTTTTATTTGCTTTGTTTTATTACATCCACCCGCATATTTATCTGCTTCAATAAATTGTCATCACTATTTGTGAATAGACACTATCGTACTACTAGTGTCCCCCAGCTCCATCCACATAGTACATCTAAATAAATTAAATAACCATTTACGTACGTATGTTACTCCGATTTATAAGCTATATTACTGGAAAATTTCATCAAAATTGATTAAGTAATTTTAGACCAATGAAAATTAAAAATTATAAAAAAAAATGAAAGAGTACGTGTATGAATGTGTTCACGCGCAAGAAGTAAAACTTCTGTAGGTTATCGGTACTCTTTGTGAAATTCAATTTATGTTTTAAATAATTAGGATAGGTGAAATACTAAAAATAACACATATTAGGCATTTTGCAATCATATATTTATAGAATATCATCTAAGGAAAGAATATAATATTATATATCGTGTGTCGGACAACAACAACGGTTATCATGGCAACAGACGTACGTACATTTTTTCGTAACGCATTCACCAGCTTACCCCCGAAGTCAAGCGTGCGTAAAGAAGTTTTATTACAAAAATTATATAGGTTTTATTTTATTATAAAATTGAAAAGAAGGAAACACTAAACAAACTCTTTTCGACCTCACCGATTATAAAGCACGCATATCGCTATAAAAACGTATGTAACTTCGCAAACAAAATATTTTAGCCTGACCAGTTAAAAGCTGCCCCGCTTGGGGGCAAAAATAAACATATTAAAAACAAAAAAAAAAAAAAAACAGACATAAACAAAAAACAGAAACTTGTAACCTCCGGCGTAGTAGGCCAACGCTTTAACCATTAGGGCGGTCCCTCACCGGGAGCATTCGCCTGTAATGTAGCAGTTCAAATTCGAGCATTACGTAAGTGAGGGAGAAGAACTGAGCATTGATATAATAGCAATAAATATTTATTGGTTTCTATGTGGCTTTTGTCGCTTTTGATGGGATCCTATTCGAGTTTTTCAATAGGGTTTTCGCGTTCAAACGTACAGACGGACGTGCTAATATACTAATATACAAATATTTCTCGTTTAATAGTATATTATGTTATTATTAGAACGTAAACAAACTTAGAGCCCCAACTTGTCCAACTAGATATGAACAAGTCATCATTTTCCTTAATTTTTCCATTATCACCCAACTGTATAACAACACTTAATAGAAATAAAAATATAATTTTTAGACACTAAAAAGTAAAAAACAACTTCATTTGAAGGTAACAGGCAAGAACAGGGAATGTCACAATTTTTTTTTTTTTTTGTTTTTTTTTTTTTTTTTTTTGTACTGGTAACGAATCTATGTCTATGGTACTTGCATTCTCAACCACTGGTTTTTACAAATACTCAACAGATGTCGCTAGAAATACGTTTTTGAAGTTATACTTCTTTTGGAACGTTTGGAAAAAGTTAGAGTAAAATTTTTAAATTAGAGTAAAATTTTTATGACGCGCGCGCACACCGACATCTAAAAAGCAACATGATAAAGTCAGCTGAAAGCGACACGATGAAGTTAACTGCATTCCTTTTACAAACAGAGAGTTGTGACATACGGGATGACATCTTTAGCTAAATATTTTTGTTCTGTTACGCCAAAGAAGTATAACTTCTTACGTGCGTACATAACGTACCTACACACGTTTTTTTATCTACTCCCAAAGCGAAAAGAACTGGCAATGTCTATGACATACCGGTAAAGAAGGAGGATGGTCCAAAAATCTACATAGTAAAAAGTTACTGAATACTTTGATCTCAACAAAAATATTATAACTTCTAAACTTTAAATTGCTTTTTTCTCATATTCTATTCATTAGGACATTACCTACCTGTTCTTTGCAAGTACCCTTCATTTACTACAGATAACTAATCAGACATTTATCACAGAAAAAAAAAAGAAAAACCCTCAGTAAAATTTTACTAAACCACTAAAGCCTTATTAGCATTCAACGTATGCCGAATCCTGTATTTAAAAAAAAAACTGATATATTCAAGACATTGAACTATGCACTATGATTTAATTGAAAATAAACAAACGAATATAATAGAAACTGTGTTACTGAGAAAATAAGGTCGAAATTAAGTTGGAAAGTTTGAAACTGTAGAGGTCGTTTTTTGTCTATGTCATGGACGACTATTGAATTTCATTATCTTTATTTACGTCTAGCAAAAGACGCGGCTTCGCTCGCGCTAAAATTACAAATAAAAACTCTTTGGCTTTATGCTATTGATAATAAGTACCTGGGCGACCGAACTTGGCTCGGAGTTCTTTTTTGTTATATCGTATTTTTTAGACAAAGAAAAAAAAACTAAAACTTGAATAAATACAAAAAAAAAAAAGTAAAAACTTTGTATCCGACCGGAATTCAAACCCGGACCTGTGTTTGTCAATCTTGCGCCTTGGCCGCTTGACCACAATGCTTATGCCTGAGCGTAAGAAATTAGCGACCATATTTTGCGTGGAACAAAGCGAAAGAAAACCGCATGAAAACTCGAAAAAAACGCGCTTTCCCAGACAAGACTAATCTAGATTGATTTTTCGCCCCCAAAACCACACATACCAAATTTCATCTAATCGCCGGTATAAATCTATACTAATATAAAGCTGAAGAGTTTGTTTGATTGTTTGTTTGGTTGAACGCGCTAATCTCAGGAACTACTGATTCGATTTGAAAAAATCTTTTTGCATTAGGTAGCCCGTTAACTGAGGAAGGTTATAGGCTATATATCATCGCGGAAAAATGTACGGTTCCCGTGGGATAATTTGTTTTTGTGTAGGGACGAACCCGAAGCGAAGCGAGGGTGAGTCGCTAGTAAATAAATAAATATACAAGAATTGCTCGTTTAAATATATTAGATGTATGTAAGTCTGCCAGATTTGTTGACATTTATGATTACTGCTCCGCTCCCTTGGTTAGAGGCGTGATGATATATAGCCTATAGCACAGATATAGATGTAATAGATAACGCAAGTATCACGATTTGTATTGAAACCAAGCGTGCCGACTTTTTAACACCTACTGTGACGTCACAGCCGAAATTTAGTGACGGAAAATCCAAACTGATTCAAAGACATCGATGCCGCCGATTCCCCTCCGCCCCGCTACGATTCAGCTGGAGCCGCCGCCGTGATCGTTTCGCTCATACACATATATTTAACTTTTTTCCTTCAATGAAACTAATATTTTCAAAATGTATAGAACAAATAGTACTGTGTTTAGTCGGGGACCAGTCTTTCCGTCCCGTGGCCGCAATCCATTTTTCTTTTATGATTGGATCATGTGGGAAACTAAAAAAACAATTTTTAAACACAATAGAAATTTATAAACACATTAAATATATAAACATACTCGTATATGTTGAAAGGATAAACGAAAACACATTGAATACATGAACCCTAAAAATATTACCCTCCTTTTTTTAAAGCTGTCGTTTAAAATTAGGTGATGCATGAACTTGTTTTATCTACTAAATTGTTTTTTTTTTTTTTTTATAATATGTCCGTCCGATATCGATTATTGATATAATATGTTGTAGAACGAACAACACTAGTCGCTAGATTTGACAGAAGAATGACAAATTGCCTGTATCACGAAGTCGAAGCGATGCGCGACAATATCGCTTGTTCCGATATTCATCGTCTCCTAACACACAACGTCAGATCAAACGTCCAAAGCAAACGCGGCAATGTAATGTGAATACCGTTTACTTAACGTTAATTTATAGTTATATATATTCTGGGACTCGCACACAGCTTGGAATACTTAAAAAACAGTTTTAATATGAATTTACGCATAATATAATTTTAAAATAACTTACCTGTGATAGGAAATATGTTCCTACCTTTGGGTGCACGAAATTTTTGGGCTATTGCAGTTAATTATCACGCAACGAGGCATTTTTTTAGTTTTTGCGGCCGTCTGGCTGTAACAATGGACGCGCACGGACTGAAGTTGGCGGCGACCAACCTGGACGCTTGGTCGGGGTTCGGACACGCGAAGTACATGCATTTGCGTTATCTATATACATCTATATCTGTGGCCTATAGCCTTCCTCAATAAACGGGCTATTTATTTATTTAGGGTAACCACAGAACATACACTTAAATCGTTCAAAAATTACATATCTAAATTTTACAAATGGTGAAGGTTGTTCTACTTATAGGCTATCACGACAAGCGAAAACTAAATACTTTGCTGTTATAGACAGTCAGTGTGTTAAGGTATTATAGTTAATAATATTGGGACAGTAACACACGGCACCATCCAGTTCCATGGTAAGCTATGAGGCCTGTGCCATGGACACTAGAGAGTTGATACACTACACATATATAATCTATTAAAATACATATATATTAAAAATATAAACACCCGTAACTGGAGTGCAGACATTTATGCCCAACACACAAATGAATGTACCCAGCGGGACTCGAACCCGCGACCGCTGGCACAGCAAGCAGGGTCACTACAGACTGAGCCAAATGTGTCGTACTGAGATTAGCGCGTTCAAATAAACAAACTGCCTCTTTATAATATTAGTATAGATTCGTAGTTTAGTTTCTGCTCATGGTTTTACGTGCATTTTCTTTTTTTTCTGTCAACTTTCAACGCCTTCTATTGATAGGATTAAAATTAAAGTGTTGGTAAACTAATGCCTCAATATTTTGCCGTGTTTTTTTTTCCAGTTCTCAGTTCTGAGGGTTTTTCTTTCCGAACCGGTGGTGAATGGTAGACGACATAGCGTTCAGTAATAAAAACTTAAAAAAAATCAGATAAAAACAGACTAAAAAAAGCACTAAAAAGTAAAAAATAACTGATTGGTAGTTTTCATTTACTATAGATATCTAATCAGATATTTCCGAAGTCGGTGCCGGCCGATACAAACCAAAGCACACTTTTTACTTTTTTTTTACTTTTTAGTGCTTCTTAAGTCGTTTTTTTTTAAGTTTTTACGTTTCCATTTTCAGTGTAGACATAGTAGTGGCAAAATAAGAAGAATATATTTAAAAAAATCGGTAGGTGAAAGATCAATCAAGATGTTTTCCTTCGCCGCGCCGTAAGACAAGTGGTAATCATGTTAGAAATGATTCGCACATGAAAATATCAGAGGTGCGAGACCCGGGATTTGAACCCGCTTCACTCGGTTTCCCAAGCGAGCTCGTTACCACTGGGCTACCACATGCCCACTATGCTAACTCCTAAAACACAGTTTTCTAGTTCAGGAGTTAGGGCTGTGTGCATTTATTACCATTGTGTTATTTGAATAAAGTCTGTTTTTTTAACATTCTGGCCCGAGAATCGAATCAACAACCTCCAGGCTCGTAAAGCAGTAATTCATACACATTTCCATCGTCATCATAAATATTACATCTTTTTTTGCTACAATGGCAATGAAAGTGAATCTGCAATTTATTGACACCATTTCGAGACGGACGAGTACATATATAATACTTATTATGAACCGCGGCTTTACGCGTATGACTCATTTAGTGTGGAAATAAAACTCGGGGAACAATCACGATGTTTTCCTTCACCGTAAGACAAGTGGTAATCATGTTGGAAATGATTCGCACATGAGTATATCAGAGCGAGACCCGGAATTTGAATCCGCTTCCCTCGGTTTCTCAAGCGAACGCTTTACCACTGGGTTACTACTGCCTATTTTATTTGCGGGATATCATTAATCTATACAGATAAACAAAATTGAAGTGACTATTTATTAATGTCAATATATGTAAAAACTGTTTACTAAATGCGTATGAAAGTTGGTATATATGTACAGTACTCATTAGAAAAAAAATATCTGTCTGTCTATTTGTTCGGGAGAATTCAGATTTGTTGTGAGAGAGAGAAATCTTAGAAACGGCTGGACCAATTTTGAAGGAATTTTCACTGATGATGCTGATGCTATAAGGAGTAACTTAGAGTACTTTTATTTTAGAAAAACAATTAGGGTTCCGCGCAAAAAATTAAATTAAAACCGATGAAATTGAGAACAAAACCCGCCTACCGAAAGACGCATCCGAGCAAAGCGAGACTAAGTCGTTAGTTTATGTATAGATGTAACAATTAATAAACAAAGGCTCTTGTAAAAATCTAATTTATTTTTAGCATTTTTCGCGGTTTTATTTTAATTTGGGATGAAAAATCTGTCTCTTCTGAGAACGTGTTTGCTGTAAAGCATTCCAAACATAATGCACAAAAAAAAATATGGAAAAACAACCGTAAAAAATCTAAAAACAATTATCATTTTTATTTAAAACTAGTGACTCAACCACAACAACAACTCAACTAGTTACGTTTTAACGTTTAGCTCAAAGATGAGATATTTTCCTTCAGTAAAAACTATCTTATATGTTGACCCGGATAACCAGCTATCATCAAACCAAATTTCATCAAAATCTATCCAGTAGTTTTCCCGTGATGCGGTAACATACAGACAGACAGACAAAAATTCTAAAAACTATAGATTCGGCCTCTGCATCGATAATAATGACTATTTCAATAAGATTTTCCAAAAAATATTTAATGTACAGATTCGACTCAGAATTATATTATACATATAGATGTCTGATATTCGCGCAAATCTTACAGAGTTGTAATAATTTAACAAATTATATTTAGAGTTTTTTTTATGTGAAACAATCAAAATAGAAGGCAGTACGTCGGTACTCCCCAAAAAAAAAACCTTTTTACGTATTGGGAGTTGACGTAAAGAAATCGGTCAACGGTTTCATAACTCTGAGGTCAGACCGCCATTGCCAATTATTGATTTGTTGTGATGAGCTTATACAACAACTGTACAATCATTTATCCTACATATAAATATCATCAATATAAAAAAGCTAGTGACTCGCCCCCGCTCTGCTCGGGTTCGTCCCTGGTTACGTTTTAACGTTTAGTATAGATTTCTCAGAGATGAGATATTTTCCCGCAGTAAAAAGTATTCTATATGTTGACCCGGATAACCAGCTATCATCATACCCATCAAAATCTGTCTAGTGGTTTTCTCGTGATGCGGTCACAGACAGACAGACCAAAATCCTAAAAACTATATATTCGGCCTCTGTCTCGATAATAATGACTATTTCAATAAGATTTTCCAAAAAATATTTAATGTACAGATTGGGCGTACTTACAATTTTATTATATGTATAGATGTTCGAGCTTTGACTTTACAGATTACCTATTCGTAAATAGAATACCAACTTCAACTGCCTCGGTAGCGTCGCGTCTAACATGTATGGCTAGATTCGGAGGTCCTAGCTTCGAGTTCCGTGTCGAGCCAAGGTTAATTACTGTGTTTTCCTGTTAAGATATTCTCAGTAACAGCCCGAAGTTCAGAATTTGACGGTGTTTCAACCCCGTGCTGAGACAGAGCACGTGTCGTGTCAGTCCTGCACCATAACTCGAGCCTGTCATGTCGAAGTATCGCCCCAACCCTAATCCAAAACAACGATTTTTAGAATTTCTGTCTGTTTGTCTGTGCGTTTGTGCGCGCTAATCTCAGAAACGGCTTAACCGATTTGAGTGCGGTTTTCACTAATGTATTGTGATAAACTTCATTAAACATCTAGTATTTGTTTTATTTCAATCGGTTCATAAATAAAATTATGTCAATTTAAAGAATCATCTAAGAACTAACCCGAGAAAAGCAAGGGTGAGACGCTAGTTGAGAATATTTTACGTAATCGATTTCAAAGAAGACTCTTTTAAGACCTTAAAACTGTTAATTTATAATCAAATATTACCTTATAAGAGCATCGGCTGTGAAAAACTTGTTTCGCTGCAGATGGGTACTTGCTGCATATTTTAGAGTTAAAAGTATGCACCTTATATCATATTTACTATATACTTAACGACACGTTTGGCTCAGTTTGGAGTGACCCCACTTGCTGTGCCAGCGGTCGCGGGTTCGGGTCCCGCTGGGGGCATTCATTTGTGTGATGAGCACGAATGTTTGTACTCCAGTCATGGGTGTTTATATTTATAATATGTATGTATTTAAAGTTATATATGTGTAGTGTGCCAACTGTCTGGTATCCATGACAGGGCCTCGTAGCTTACCATGGAACTAGATGGTGCTGTATTAACGTCCCAACATATCTATTTATTTATTTAATATTATAAAAGTGAAAATGATTCTGTCTGTTACGTTATCACGCCTAAACAGCTGAACTAATTTTGATGAATTTTGCTATAGAGATAGATGGAACCTTGGAGAAGGACATAGGATAGTTTTAGTTGTCAAAAATTAATCTTGAAAGTGGTAAAATAGGGGTTGAAAATTTGTATCGGGTACAAATTATTTCTCAAGTTTAAGGATAAAAAATTTATTATAATCAAAATGTTGGCACTCAACTTTGCATTTTTGATATAATGTAGTTTTAATGATACAAAAACAATGCGTAAAGGTTTTCGTGTCCGCAACCTCCGGCAAGGATTCAAAAAAAAAGTGGTTTTTCGTAATTACTCGAAAACGGTAGAAACTTGACAAAAAAGTTTTAATAAAAATGTGTAAAGCTTAAAATTTTGCACAAAAAAGGTTTCATGACTTTTTCTCCTCCGGTCAAAATTAACCGAGTTAGAGAAGTTTTAAATTTATTGGTCCAATCGGAATCCGGTTTGGGAACAAAATCATTAAAACCTGAAGTTTTACGGTTTTAAAACATTAATAGGTATATAAAAATTAGAAATTTGTAAAATTGAATGGATTTTAATGAAACTTATACAATAATATAGCTCATACATCAGAATCATGTGTTAACATAGGCTCTTTTTTATCCCGGAAAGATGTACGTTTCCCGTGGGATAGATTTGTTTTTGTTTTTCGTAATAAATTTAATTTAATTTGTAATAAAACTAAGCGTGCGAAGCCGGGGAAAAACGCTAGTAGCTCATAAATTTTCCCAAAGGTCGTACTAAATGCCTTGTTTAGTACGAGAACCATAACATCGAGTAAATTACATATTAAGTTCCTCTTATACACTCATACGATTCTAAGAACATTTTTTTTTACTTGACGGAAGTTTCTTAAAGTTTTTATTGATACGGACGTCAGGTTTTATTTCACTGATAGTGAATATTAGTTGTTAGTGGTAGGTTCGATTCTCGCGTGAATGATTTTTTTGCATTCCGCCTAGATAAATAAAAATAGCGATTTGACTAGGAGTAAGAGACTACAGCTCATAGTCTATCTGTGTACTTAGTTTCATTCAAATCCGTTCAGCCGTTTCACCGAGAGAGTAATAATTAAACAAACAAACATACATACATACATACAAAGTTTCGCAATTAAAATCGTAGTTTGTTAGAAAAATCGTCCTAGACAAAAATTGGTATAAATCTATACTATATTATACTAATATTATAAAGCTGAAGAGTTTGTTTGTTTGGTTGAACGCTCTAATCTCATAAACTATTAATCCGATTTGAAAAATTCTTTTTGCATTAGATAGCCCGTTAACTGAGGAAGGTTATAGGCTATATATCATCCCAGAAAAATGTACGGTTCCCTTGGGATAGATTTGTTTTTGTCCAGGGACGAACCCGAAGCTAAGCGAGGGTGAGTCGCTAGTCAAGCATAAAACTTAACAAGTTTTGATAAGACCATGAAGACTTTGTAACGCAAAATACAATGTAAATCAAAATCGTGTGAATTATAATTCAATTTTTATAGTTAATTAAAAGCCGCTACAACGCTAACGGCTATTTATTGCACAATAAATGATTTTATAAAAGATAACACACCTTGGGAACGATGCGATCGTCTCTAGGCTATTTAAGCGTAATTTGTCTGTACCAAATATAATAAACTTTCTTAGACTTACGCGATATTTAACCTATACTTATATTATAAAGAGGCAGAGTTCGTCTGTCTGTTTGTTTGTTTTTTTTTTAATCTGTTTTTATTTTAAGACTTTTTAAGCACAAGGCGAAAATGTCAATCCCATCGTTCCCTGAATGCATAAAAAAGTTTGTTTGTTTGTTTTTAACCGACTTCCAAAAAGGAGGAGGTTCTCAATTCGTCGGAATCTTTTTTTTTTTTTTTTTTTTTATTTTTTTTATGTATGTTCACGGATTTCTCGAAGACGGCTGAACCGATTTGGAAATTTTTTTTTTTGTTTCAAAGAGTATTCTTCCCCGGTGGTCCCATATAAATTTTATCGAAATCGGTCAAGCGGTTTTTAAATAAATGGCTTAATCGAATATTATGTTTTTATTAAAAATCTTTCTTCTTACAAATTACTTGCTTATTACGTCTACACTAAAAATGGAAAAATAAAAACTTTTTAAAAAAAAATAAAAACCGACTTCCTGGCACTGAAAAGTAAAAAATAACTAAACAGAGGTTTTCATTTAAAATAGATACCTAATCAGATATTTTCGAAGTCGGTGCCAGCCAATACAAATCAAAGCACACCGACTTCGAAAATATCTGATTAGGTATCTATTTTAAATGAAAACCTCTGTTTAGTTATTTTTTACTTTTCAGTGCCAGGAAGTCGGTTTTTATTTTTTTTTAAAAAGTTTTTATTATCTATCTGCTCTCATGCTGAAAATGTCAAATACAAATCTCGTGAATGTTTATCGTACTTGTATTGTCGCCAATAGATGCTAGCCTACTGAACGTGCGCCTACGCCGAAGCACTAATTTATATATATATATATATATATATATATATATATATATATATAAATGAATCATTATTTCCCTTAGTCACGCGTGAACGGCTGGACCGATTTCACTAATTCTTTTTTTGTTGTGTTTGTTATTGTCAGGAGAAGGTTCTTACATTAAAAAAAAAATAAGAAAATTGCGCAGGAACTTAGAAAATGGGGATGAAAGTTTGTATTGGGAAGCGAGCTAGGGACGAACCCGAGCGAAGCGAGGGTGAGTCGCTAGTTAAATGTATAATGTAAGCTTGAGTGTAATTTATTGTATGTACCTATAAATAGTTATACTTTAGCCTATGTTTTTTTTGTTTCTCCGCTTTTCCCTTCCAAGTGTTAGCCAACCTTTATCCATGCGACCGTACGATTTAATTTATAATGTTACTAGCTGTGCCTCGCGGTTTCACCCGCGTATATGTGTATGCGTATGCAAAAAAGTGAATGCGTAAATGTGTATGCAAAAAAAACATAGTCCGCCACCTTTGGGAGTCGGCCATATTGATTTACAATGACGTCACTTTGCTTATTTCGCTCATCAAGCCCTTTCATTTGATGCCCATGTCATAAGGGTCACTATAGAAATGATAAATCGCCATTTTGTAACGTCCGCCATATTTGATTAAAATGGCGGCATTTAGGTAATCGTGCATTGTCACGAGAACTAAACGTGTGTGTCAAATTTCAGCTCAATCGGACACTGGGAAGTGGGTCAAATTTAACTTGCAAGATTTCATTACAGTCAGAGATCGGGTTTTACTTCACACTGTAGCAAATAACGACTAACTTCATATTGTAGTCTAAATCTGTCGCATCGTAAAAAAAAAACACTCATCATTTTTTCCCTAACGCGCAAAAAAAAGTGTCACTTCAAAAACAAATTAAAAAATATCAAAATTTACATACGTACATCTATACTAATATTATAAAGCGGAAGAGTTTGTTTGTTTGGTTGAACGCGCTAATCTCAGGAACTACTAATCTGATTTGAAAAAATCTTTTTGCATTAGATAGCTCTTTAACTGAGGAAGGCTATAGGCTATATATCATCCCGGAAAAATGTACGGTTCCCGTGGGATAGATTTGTTTTTGTCTAGAGACGAACCCGAAACGAAGCGAGGGTGAGTCGCTAGTTAAATATATAACCTATTTTTTGTTTCATGCAATACATAGCAGTATAACTTCAAAACAGACGTGAGAAAATTTCACACAGTTAATATAATATATATATTTTTTTTTCATTTCTAACCTATTTTTTCTAAATAACTTTAATCTATACAGATAAATAAAATTAAAGTGTCTGTTTGTAATATTAAAATAACCGCTTTTTACTAAATGCATATGGATGTATACACGGTACATATACCAAAACAACATTTTTTACAATTTTTGTCTGTCTGTCTGTTTGTTCCGGCTAATCTCCGAAACGGCTGGACCGATTTTGACGAGACTTTCACTGGCAGATAGCTGATGTTATAAGGAGTAACTTAGGCTACTTTTATTTTAGAAAAAGAATCAGGGTTCCGCGAAAAAAATGAAAACCCATAAAATTGTGAACAAAATCCGCGTACGGCGTACGCACCCGAGCAAAGCGAGGATAAATCGCTATATAATTTAAATGAATATCTTAAAAGTAGCGAGCGTCAGTCGCTAGTTAATTTAATAATTTATAATAAAATTAAAAAAAACTGACTTGACATGAAAAATCGAGCAATCGACTTATAATTTAAATATTTCAATGACGTTCTGGCGTAATAATCTGAGAATTTACTTCTTTACCGGAGGTCGCGGTTTCGAGTCCCACTCTAGGCTAATAAGTAATATGTATGTTAGTTAGCCCTTTTAACATTGACTTGTCTGGGTGTACGTGTGTTTATTAAGTACATAGAGCCCTGACAAAAAGTTACTAAGCGGTCGTTATGGAAACCGTAGAGTGAGTATATTTTGAGTTTGCAATCCAAATTTTTAACGCGCTAGCTTGGGAAACCGAGTGAAGCGGGTTCAAATCCCGGGTCTCGCACCTCTGATATTTTCATGTGCGAATCATTTCTAACATGATTACCACTTGCCTTACAGTGAAGGAAAACATCGTGAGGAAACCTGCATGCTAGCAAGTTTTCGTAAGACATGTGAAGTCCGCCAACCCGCACTTGACCAGCGTGGTGGACTATGGCCTGATCCCCCGCGTATTGAAGGGAGGCCCACCCCCAGCAGTGGGACGTTAAAAAGGGCTGAATATATGTATATGACCTAGTTACGATTTCATATGATGAAAGATTCAAATTCATTTTAATTATCAAAAGTCATTTTAAACCAAAAATATTTAGTGTTTTCGTGATATTGCTTGCGGTGTTCACTGTAGTTATATATGCAGAGGGAAAATTAATCGTCCAAAATGACATATCGTCCGTGAACTTCTAAAATACTAGATTTTTGCACAAAACGTTATTCTAATGCCATCATTCGTCAAAAGCGACATACTCGTAATACGAACTGCATTTAATTATCTATACAGATAAATAAAATTAGAGTGTCTGTTTGTAATATTAAAATAACCGCTTTTTACTAAATGCATATGGATGTATACACGGTACATATACCAAAACAACAGTTTTTTACAAATTTTGTCTGTCTGTCTGTTATCGCATCACGGAAAAACCACTCGAGGGATTCAGGCTAATATCTAAAACGGCTGGACCGATTTTGACGGCACTTTCACTGGCAGATAGCTGATGTTTTAAGGAATTACTTAGGCTACTTTTATTTTAGAAAAAAAAAATAGGGTCCCACGAAAAAAAATTAAAACCAAATTAATTAATTTTGTTTTGGGAAGCAACCTAGGGATGAACCCGAGCGAAGCGAGGGTGGGTCGCTAGTCTCTATTAATATTATAAGGAGGAACGATTTTTTGTTTGTTGAATCTATAGTTTTTAGAATTTTTGCCTGTCTGTCTGTCTGTGACCGCATAACGGGAAAACCACTGGACAGATTTTAATGAAATTTGGTATGATGATAGCTGGTTATCCGGGTCAACATATAGGATACTTTTTACTGCGGGAAAATATCTCATCTCTGAGAAATCTATACTAAACGTTACAAGGTAAGTAGGGACGAACTCGAGCGGAGCGAGGATGAGTCTTTAGTTATAATATAAATGACAAGTTAACCGATTCATTGCGACGGCCTCTTTTACGAACTACGGCCCGTGGCGGCGAACAAATTTTTCATGACACCTCTAGGGCGTCACGCGCCATACGTTAAAATGACACCCCTACGGTGCCTTCAGCCATATATGAAAACTTTATGCTTTTTTTTCTTTTTTTGGCTTATTTACACTTGATTTCGTTCAGTCAGCATCTAATATCAGACCTAAGCAGTTTGTTAATTCGTTTAGAGTGAGTTCCTTGTGTTTAGATACGTGATTTACTTGAAATGACTATTTTGAATCAGATATTGTAAACATTTGGTATTCTTTTTTCTTTGACTATACAATTTAAATAGCTTAAGAATATATTTTAAAATATGTTCTGAAATTGGTGTTGCAAAGTTTTTTTTATATACTTGGTGCAATATTGGCAACTAAAATTCCCAAGAAAAGTTTGAAAGTATTGAGTTTAACTATTGAGATGACGTCTATAATTTCGCTCGAGTTCGGCCCTAGATACCTTATGACGGTTAGTATGGAATACATAGACTATATAGTCTATATACATACATCATATATAGGTATGATGAGTTTTATATCTCTTAGTTGAGAAATGATTAATTGCCCATACAAAGTTCCACCCCCCTTTTCACCTTCGTAAGGGATGATTTCCGGGGTAAAAATTATTCTATGCCCTTCCCAGGATCTCAAACTATCTCCATACCAAATTTCGTCTAAATCAGTTCAGCGGATTAAGCGTGAAAAGGAGACAGACAGACAGAGTTACTTTCGCATTTATAATATTAGTATGGATATTAGTATGGATTTTGTAATACACTGCGACTTTATATTTTTATAGCTTATAGAATTGTTACAATTTTTTGAATTGAATCGAAAACGCCCATACATCTCTGAATCGCAGAGTGACGAAGACGAAACGCAGTATACTTTGGAACAGAACTCTCAATCATATGAAGAGTATGTTCTTCCTAAAAAAAAAAAAATTAAAGATATTGGGACATGCACAGAAATTAAGAAAATATAGATTGTACTATTACAAGTTGCTTTTAAACATAATTATTTTGAATATAAAAATAACATAAATTTTCTTTGAGACCTCTTCATTTTGATAAAAAAGATTTAAAGCCTAAAAGATAGCGCCCGGTATTTTGTTATTTTAATTTACACATGGACATTCCCATCACCAAAGAAGAATCTACTGATCAATATCGATATATATATTATAGAAAATACATTATAGAAAACACTTTATCCGTTCCGTAGTTACGAGGAAACATCAAATCATACATCATAATCATAGCCTTTCTCGGCTTCGTCGCAGTCGGGTATAAAACTATGCAAAACGGGTAAAATGTTCAGTTTCATACGTTATTCTACGATTAACAGAGTTTCAACGGATTGGATTATGATGACGCCGCTCGGGTGTCATCCGCCACACGTGAAAGAAATGTATTCGGAACAATGAGAAGGTTTTTAACCCCTGAAAATTTTCTATTCACACTAAATCCTGAAACGAACAGTACAGGCATGATCTGTGTGATAAAATAATGATAGATTTATTTAGTGAAAACCTTTAAAAATGTCATTTTAACATAGTTTCGACGAATTGAATTATGACACCGCTCGGGTGTCACACGCCACACAGGAAAGAAATGTATGACACCCCTAAGGTGTCACCCGCAATGAATCGGTTAACCGATAGGCGGTTACGGGACAACTGGGGTTCGTGGCGCGATACGATTGCTATATAGTCAAAAAAGGTGCATTAGCACTTTCACTGACACTACAAATATTTAAAAATCATTGTTTCTATGATAAAGACACAATAATTTATCAATACTTCTATCTCCTTTATAAATAATAATAACAATAAATGAATATGTTGGTACATTAACACACAGCACCATCTAGTTTCATGGTAAGCTACGAGGCGTATTATGGATACCAGATAGTTGATACACTACACATATATATAACTTTAAATACATACATATTATAAATATAAACACCCATGACTGGAGTACAAACATTCGTGCTCATCACACAAACGGATGCCCCCAGCGGGACTCGAACCCGCGACCGCTGGTACAGCAAGTAGGGTCACTACAAACTGAGACTACGTGTCGTCACACTCCCTCACTCCCCTTCACTCCCCTCACGTACTTTTTGAAAATTTTGTAAAGAAGATGAAGAACTACATCAACTTGAAAATCACTTAAAAGTATTTTTTTTATTAACCTATTCCTGAAATAAAACTTCATCAAAATCGATTTCACAATTATCAAACATATCGCGTACCTGTATAAAAAAAACCGTACATTTTTATCTAAGCACCTATTCTTTGAAGTCGGTAAAAATTATTTAGCACAGTTAGATCTAAAATAATACCTTGACTCGATGTAACATTTGAAATACTAAAATTCCAAAAACATAAGTAGAAAGTAACTTATTACATAAAATCTACTTATTTTGACCTACATAAGTATCTCTCAACATAATAAGATACTTAATGGCATCCCAAAAGGAAGATCCCGTGGGATAGTTGTTTTTTTTTAATTGTCAGACAAAATGGCGTCAAGTTATTAGTGTATAATTTAAAATTCCACCGTACGTGTAACACGAAGGTAAGGTATATATAGGATGAGCGCGCTTAACTTGCACAGTCACAACCACAGCTACACAATGGTAAGTGTTTAAAAAAAATACACATAATATTTAAAAAAAAAAAAACAATATTTATTATCTGCAATTATTAAAAAAAAAATATAATTAATATTTTAATAATTCAAAATAAATCCTTTTTGTGATTAATAATAATTATTTATTTTTTTAAATTAATTTTGTATAGAAAAATATACATTTTTTTTTTAAATTAAATAATACAGTTATACTTTATAAAACCCATATATATTTCCGTTTTTACATTACTAAGGAAAGTCCCCAGTTTTCGAAATTCTTTAGTTAATTATATATATATAGGCTGGTCCTACTTCAATAATTAAACTCTAAAATGCAAAAGTTTTTTCCAAATCGGACCCGTACTTACCGAAGTTAGCTCGTACATACAAACAAACAAAATCTTTAGCTTTATATATTATTATAAAATTGTATAATATAGGGTATCTAACATTACACTGGAGCTTGTTACGAATATCGAAATTATATATTATAAACTAGCGACTCACCCTCGCTCCGCTCGGGTTCGTCCCTACTTGATTTTTAACGTTTAGTATACATTTCTTAGAGATGAGATATTTTCCCGCAGTGAAAAGTATCCTATATGTTGACCCGGATAACCAGCTATCGTCATACCAAATTTCAACAACATCTATCCAGTGGTTTTTTCACGATACGTTCCCAGACAGACAGACAAAAAATCTAAATAAGGTTTTTCCAAAAAAATATTTAATGTACAGATTCGACTCAGAACTTTATCATAGAACTAAGCAAGTCAATGAACGTTAGCTCCCTGCCTTCCTTCTCCAATCAAATTATCACTATGCCAAAAGCTCACACTTCTTTCTACAAACAATATGCTTAAAAAGTTATAAAAAAACATTATTTACACATATTAATATATCAAAGATTTATCATGAAAAGTTCGATTATTTTTAGTACAATTATCCCATGGCTTTCACTGCTCATATTTCGGGTTCGAGTCTCGGTTGAGGCAAAAGAGTTAGTGGGTTTCGCTGTAAAGAAATACTCAGAAACAAGAGTTGAGTAATTTTTTACAGCAATTATAAGTGATGGAATAGAAAGTACGTTCATACATTTATGTAATAAAAAGTATGTCGTTATGGAAAAAAAAACTGTGACGTTATTATTTTTAGTGATAAAAATGAGTCTTTTATAATACTCTTATAGATTTACACGAATATTTGACATTTTAAATAAAACTATCTTTTCGGATTTTTTCGGGGATTTATTTTGATTTTTGGTGAGAGACTTTTCCTATGACCATTAATGCTGTAAAGCAATCGAAACGTCGGCAACCAAAAATCAAAAATCCGCAAAAAAATCCGAAAAGACAGTTTTATTTAAAGTTTTCAATCTTAAGTGGCAGAAAAATATATTTTTTCAACACAAACTAACAACATTATTATAAAAACGGCATATTTATTTATAATTTTGCTCGTAAATATGTACATCAATTAGCATTTTTTATTAAAAGTTAATAAATCATAAAATATCATATATTCGAAATGGTCATCCATCAATTTTTCGACCGATACTGACGTAACCTTCAAAAATACACATTCACACACATAGTATTCGAAACAAACATACAAACATACATATATTAATATTAAATATTTATCATTACGTTCTTAACTGCGCCATTAACCGAAGGTCGAATGCCATCTTTGACATTTATCTTCAAACTAACACCAATTTATAAGCGACGAGCGATTTTTATCTCCTTTAACTCAATTTTTTTTAATATTATTTATACATTATAATAATATAAGAAACATATTTTAAATAAAACTATGTTTTCGGATTGTTTCGCGGATTTATTTTGATTTTTGGTTCACGACGTTTCGAATGCTTTACACCAATCATGGTCGCGGGATAGCCAGATTGTTTTATTTAAAACTAGATACTCACCCTCGGTTCGCTCGGGTTCGTCCCTAGATTGCTTCCCAAAACAAAATTAATTCATTTGGTTTTAATTTTTTTTCGTGGGACCCTATTTTTTTTTTCTAAAATAAAAATAGCCTAAGTTACTCCTTATTACATCAGCTATCTGCCAGTGAAATTCCCGTCAAAATCGGTCCAGCCGTTTCAGAGATTAGCCGGAACAAACAGAAAGACAGACAAAAATTGTAAAAAATGTTGTTTTGGTATATGTACCGAGTATACATCCATATGCATTTAGTAAAAAGCTGTTATTTTAATATTACAAACAGACACTCCAATTTTATTTATCTGTATGTATGTATAGATTAAATTAAATATTTGCATAAATATACAAAACTTTTACAACGTCACTAGCGACTCACCCTCGTTTCGCTTCGGGTTCGTCCCTAGACCAAAACAAATCTATTCCACGGGAACCGTATATTTTTCCGGGATGATATATAGCCCATAGCCTTCCTCAGTTAACGGGCTATCTAATGCAAAAAGAATTTTTCAAATCGGATTAGTAGTTCCTGGGATTAGCGCGTTCAACCAAACAAACAAACAAACTCTTCAGCTTTATAATATTAAGTATAGATTCAAAATTACAAACTTAAAGTATCAAATCGCCCCCGCTTATAGTTGGCGCCATACAAAGTTCATACATTTCGTAAATCTTGTCTGCCTGTAGAGAAGGTCAAGTTGTGTAATTGATGAATGTTAAGTAATAACGGTCAGAGTTCGTTGAGATGGGTTTTATTTGGTTAACGAGGTACAGGAGTTCGAATCCTGACTGTGTTTTATTTGATCGACATATAATTTAGTAAATCTTTTGAAGTTTTTAATGTCATCTTAGATAGCGTATACCTTCTTTATTTAGGCAACAGAATGCTAAAAAAAAAACTCTAATCGGACCGGTTACTGAGATTAGTACATTTAAACAAACAAAAAGAATATTTATATAACCATCCCCATTTTTTATAATAAAATTTAACGAATACTTGTAAGGTACTTCGATGCCATTGTCTTATCTCTTTTCTTTAAAATTAATATTAAATTTTGTAGGTAGACACCATCTGTGATAATTATATGATAACCTTTGAGACATCAAAAAAACTCTTCCATGACCATGATTGCTGTAAAGCATTCGAAACGGGAACCAAAAATCCGCGAAATTATCCGAAAAGACAGTTTCATTTAAAATGTCACATTCATCCCTTCAGAAACTCCTCATCATCACACTCCTCGTGGCCTACGCTGCAGCGGACGTGTCCCACATCGTGGGCAAGTCAGGTGGTGAGTCTGAAGCCAAGATCCTGAAGCAGGAGTTGGATATTGGAGTCGAGGGTCAATACCAGTGGTTATATGAGACTGAAAATGGTATCTCTGCGAGTGAACAGGGAGCCCTTAAGAACGTGCCTGGTGTAAGTATGTTTAGAGTTTATCAAAATACTAGCGACTCACCCTCATTTCGCTTCGAGTTCGTCCCTAGACAAAAATAAATCTATCCCACGGGAACCGTACATTATTCCGGGATGATATATAGCCTAAAGCCTTCCTCGATAAATGGTTTATCCAACACAAAAAGAATTTTTCAATTCCATCCAATAGTTCCTGAGATTACCGCGTTTAAAAAACCAAACAAACAAAGTGTAATGTCAATGAAAGACGCGTTAGGAGCTAACTGATTTATTATTGCCATATCACAAAATAGTAGTACATTGTTGCCATACCCTACATATTTCCCCCCTTAAGCAAATCAATACAAAAGGTGCATAAAACATTTACACTCCTCACTACATCCAAAAAATACATAAAAATAAACTTAAATTATGAACAACTGAGAATGTTAGCTTACAAATATATAAAAAGAAAGGTACTTATCAGCTAAAACAAACTTATGAACTAAAACAATAATATGCCAAACTATTTATTTTTATTAGAACGTTTATAGGCCCTCCATGCGCGCGCTGAGGCACCCGGCGGGGGTTTATCATTTTTATCACAAATATCAACTGTTTCATCATCCCCTGAGCCCCGTCTACTTTCACCAGGTACCTCAACGTCGCAGCTAGCCTCGACATCAACGTCATTTTCTGGTTTACACTCAGAATGAGCTTCGCTAGTGCGCGATAACGAATACCTCATTTTGTCTTGCCTAGGCAAAATCTGATCCAAATGCCTACGCCACTCCACACCTGAGCCAGAATTCACTTTATAAGAAATCGGACCGGTTTGCGCCGAAATATGCGCTTCCACCCACTTTTCCCCCTTTGGAGAAAAATTTCGAACTAATACCGGTTCCCCTACCTCGAAATGCGTATAACGCCCCTCTCTAAGACCCTTCTGCTTACTCTGCACGTCTTGTACCGCCGATTGAATATTAGGTCGTAATGCGTCTAGCCTACCTCTCAACCTATGGCCTAGCAGAGCCACCGCAGGTGATATGCTTGTGGTCGCATGTGGGCAATTGCGATATTGAAACAGGAATTTATTTGTAGCAGCTATAACATCAGATTTTTCAAACACGGCACGCTTAATGGCTTTCTTAACACTTTTGACCGCATTTTCGGCTTCACCGTTGCTCTGAGGCCGATACGGGGCCGATGTAGTATGCTTAATGCAATTTTTAACACAATACGTTTTAAATTCCTCGGAAAAGAATGGTGGTCCATTGTCCGTTACCAGTTGTGAGGGCAAACCGAATCTAGCGAATATCGATCTTAGTGCATTTATCGTAGCATTAGCCGTAGTACTAGTCATAAACACCACTTCAATCCACTTCGAATGGGCGTCAATTACTACCAAAAAACGCTTACCTGCACAATCAGCAAAATCGGCATGTAAACGCTGCCAAGGATGTTGGGGAAACTCCCAAGGATGCAACGTCGCGCGGGCCGGTGCGTCACGCACCTGTCTACACGCCGAGCACTCGCGGCAAGTTACCTCAATATCTCTATCTATACTAGGCCAATAGACATAATTACGCGCTATATTCTTCATCTTATTCATTCCTAAGTGACCCTCATGTAATTCGTTTAATACTTTTACTCTTAATTTGGGTGGGATTATCACTCTGAATTTATATAACAGACAACCTAAATCAACCGATATACTATCTTTACGAATAAAATATGGTTTTTCAAATTCACAATTTACAAATGATGGCCATTGAAAATTAACATAATTTAAAATTTTACTTAATAACGGATCATTTTTAGTTTCATATGCCACCTCCTTAAAACTTACTGGTAATGTTTCCTCTAATAAATAAATATAAGAAAAACCCTGAGTTGAGTGCCGCCTGTACGACAAAGGTAGACGCGATAAGGCGTCAGCCGGTCCGTTGTCTACCGAACGCACGAACTGAATTTCATAGTCGTATGCCGCTAACCGTGCGGCCCATCTCTGCAATCTACTCGCTGCGGTCTGAGGAATACCTTGCTTATCACCGAAAATGAACGTTAAGGGTTTATGATCAGTTTTTAATATGAAATGTCGGCCAAATAAATATTGATGATGTTTACTAACTCCAAAATATATAGCTAGAGCTTCTTTGTCAAATTGGCTATAATTTCTCTCGGCTGCATTCAACGTACGAGAAACACAGCTGACCGGCCGCTCCCGCCCATCCGGGTAGCGGTGCGCTAGTACAGCACCGACGCCGTGCGCGCTGCTGTCCACTGATAATACGAGTGGCAAGCCTTCTTCATAATGCGCCAAAACATGTTTGCTTAATAAAGACCTTTTTGCTTTCTCAAAAGCCGCAATACAGTGAGAATCCCAAACCCAACGGACACTTTTTTTTAATAAGTTATGTAATGGATGTAACATCGTACTCAGATTTGGTATAAATTTCCCATAATAATTTAAAAAACCAAGGAAACTCTTAAGTTGTGTTACGTTCGTTGGTGTTGGGATTTCTTTAATTGCCTCCACTTTCTTAGGATCTGGGTGTAATCCCTCTTTATCAATAACGAAACCTAAATAAGCCACATTTTTTTGTAAGAATTTACATTTATCTAATTTAACCGTCAAGCCCGCTTGCCTTAAGCGTTCAAATACTGCACGTAAATTATTTAAATGTGTCTGTCTATTAACTCCCGTGACACAAATATCATCGAGAAATACAACAGTGTTCGGTACCCCCCGCAAAATTTCTTCCATTAATTTTTGAAATTTCTCCGGTACGCACGACAAACCGTACGGCGTTCTCCGGTATACATAAGTCCCGATATGCGTGGTAATAGCGGTATATTTTTGAGACTCATTCTCAAGAATAACTTGTTCGTAAGCGTGTCTTAAATCAATTTTACTATATTCTTCTCCGTTACTTAAATTCGCGAATAACTCTTCGATACGAGGTAACGGGTAGAAATCTCTTTTTAACTTAGGATTAATTGTGATCTTATAGTCCCCACATATACGAATGTCACCGTTGCTTTTAATAACGGGTACAATCGGCGTGCCGTAATCGGAATGTTCGACGCGGTAAATAGTGCCGTCTCGCTCGAGCCGCGCGAGCTCTTGCTCAACCCGCGCGCGAAGCGCCAGCGGCACGGGCCTGGCGCGCACGAACACCGCGTTGTTATCTACGAGCTGCAACTGAAACTTTTTATTACAAGTCCCTAAACCGTTCCGACATACTTCGGAAAATTCTTTACGCCACAGAGTCACGAATTTATCCTCCTCCATTAATTCGTTAATATTAATCTGCGATATATCCAGCGACTGTAACCACTCGCGACCGAGAAGGGGGCGCCCCCCGCCTTTGATGACGTATAATTTTAAATCGTTAACGATTGTGGAATTTAATTGCACACGAACCAAAATATACCCGAGAGCATATATTCGTGACCCGGCGTAGCTACGTAAAATTAAATTATCTTTAAAGATTACCTTATGACTAAATAACTTAACATAACAATCTTCATTTATTGCAGATATACGGCTACCGGTATCAATTTCAAATTTAAGATCACAACTTTCAACAACAATATTAATATAGAAAGGACTGTCACCTTGTGAGGAAATATCCATATTAAAAAAGTCTTCCTCGGAACTCTCACTTATAAAATTATGATTCTTACTTAAATTCACTTTACCACGATTTTGCGCTTTTTTGCACATCACTTTTAAATGCCCTCTCTGATTGCACTCATCACAATTATAATTCGCAAAACGACACCGACTCCCTCGGTGCATCCTGCCACAGCGCCAACACGCAGCTCCCTCCGCGCCGGCCGGCGCGCCTACCGTTCCCGCGCTCGCCGCTGCCGCGCTCGAAACGCGCGCACGCCGGCCGACCGTCGCGTATAACCCCTCGCCCGCTTCTCCTCCGCCCTCCGAGGACGCCGGGCGCGTAGCACTCATACTTGCATGCCGTTCTGCCGCCTCTAGTGCCAGAGCTAGCTCCACTGCCTTCCTGTAATCCACACTTTTCTCGGCGAAAATTCTAGATCTCATGACGTCACTCGAGAGCCCCGAGACAAATTGATCCCGTAGATTTTCTTCTAATCTCGTACCAAAATTGCACGTAACCGCTAGATGTTTGAGATTTTGTAAGTAATCTGTGAGGGATTCGTCTGACCGCTGTCTCCTTTGGCGAAATACGTGCCTCTCTGCGATTTCGGAGCGTTGCGGCTCCAGATGGTTGGTGACAAGGTCGACGAGGTCATCAAATTTTTTATTCTCCGGGTGATCAGGGGCACACAGATCACACATTAAAGAGTACGTCGCTTCACCCACAACCGTTATCAACATCGGCACTTGCAAATCGTCCTTAATTTCGTTTAACAAAATGAATTGTTTTACCCGCCGTATGTACGCCGGCCATTGTTTCGAGTTTAAGTCGAAAGGCTCAATTTTACCGATCGGCATAGTGTTTATTTCTCACAAACAGTATAACTAGTAAAGAATAATAAATTAACACTTTGTAAAGTCTTTACAACGCGTAATACCACTTTGAATTAATTATTTTTTTAATTCTCGTCGCCAGTGTAATGTCAATGAAAGACGCGTTAGGAGCTAACTGATTTATTATTGCCATATCACAAAATAGTAGTACATTGTTGCCATACCCTACACAAACAAACTCTTCAGCTTTATAATATTAGTATAGATTTTTACATATTTTCATTAACATGTATGATCCTATTCCTTTGCTCCCGCTCAACATCTTAGCGATATTTTGATCTTAGCAGCATCAGCTGTCATAGCTTTTGCCATAAGATAGATTTTACGTTGTCTGTTTGTCACGTTTGAGAATTGTAGTACTTTCTACTGTTTTTATGACATTTCTATTAACTTTATTTATTTGAGAAAAAGTGATGGGAAGAACTTATTAAAAAACTCCCTTTTATACTTAAAAAGTTCTCAAACTTTGAGCTCGTCTCTTGCAATAGATAAAGAAAGCGAAAGCTTAATAACAAAAGCTGTGCAAGTCAATACGCTATGGCATGCAATATAAAGATCAATTCATTTTAATATTGGCAATTCCAAAAACGTACGTATGTTTTTGTCTGTATGTTACGTGATATCTTCGAAAACAATTTGTAACTCATTATCATTGCCTCTTGTCATTGAATTGATTATACCAAGACCCTTAAAGGCAAAATAAATTATTTTTTTTATGTCTTGTGTTCTTTTTTAGCTATAAAAAAAATCATTTTTTTATACGACGACACGTTTGGCACCGTTTGTAGTGACCCTACTTGCTGTGCCAGCGGTCGCGCGTTCGAATCCCGCTGGGGGCATTCATTTGCGTTATGAACACGAATGTTTGTACTCCAGTCATGAGTGTTTATATTTATAATATGTACGTATTTAAAGTTATATATGTGTAGTGTATCAACTATCTGGTATCCATAACACAGGCCTCGTAGCTTACCATGGAACTAGATGGTGCTGTGTGTTAATGTACCAACATATTTATTTATTTATTATTTATCTATGTCCAGGCTGAAGCACCATCTCAAGTAGCTCAAGGTCAAGCAAGATGGACCGCCCCAGACGGTCAAATCGTAGAGTTCCAATACACAGCCGACGAAAACGGTTACCAAGTGCAGGTAAAGACCTCAAATTATATGTGTAATACCTTTATTTTGGTAGGCCCACCCCCAGCAGTGGGATGTTAAAAGACCAAAATTATCATTTTTTTGGATTATCGATAAAGGGATTGAAATTCTTTCTATGGAAGCTGACGTTAGCAAACCGCCACCATTTTAATTTTGTTTCAAAATACCGGCGCACAATGAAACATGGGTGAATAGCTATCAAATATCTCGGGAACGTGACGTTTTAGAGCGTTCTGTCGCTGATATTTTTATATTTATTTAAGTACTAGCAGAACCTGCGGCTTCGCTCGCGATCAAACTACGAAAAATACGAAATTTCATGCAAATATGTCCAAGGAATAAGAAGTTTCATATAAACTTTTATCCCCTATTTCACCCCCTTGGGGGTTGAATTTTGAAAAATCCTTCCTTAGTGGATACCTACGTCATAAGAGAAATACGTGTGCGAAATTTTAAGTTTCTAGCCCTAAGGGTTTGCTTGTGTGTTTATTTAAAATTTTCATCCCCTATTTTCATCCCCTTTTAGGGGTTGAATATAAGAAAACGCTGAAATACGTAACTTATTGTTTTTGCCGTACTCATTTCATACGAAATTTCAAGCAAATATGTACTACAAAAAACCTCTTTGGCTTTTTGCTATTAGTAATAATTTGATGACTGTAATGATTTGCAAATGTATGATTGTAACTCGCGCATCGAGGGCTCCGTACCGCCGAATATTGTGTTGTTGTTTACACACACACACACACACACGCACACGCACACGCACACGCACACGCACACGCACACGCACACGCACACGCACACGCACACGCACACACACACACACACACACACACACACACACACACACACACACACACACACACACACACACACATATATATATATATATTTGTTTTCGCCATACATACTTTATTAATTGCAAATATAAGTTCGCGTTTCATACTATTTTTTGAAGACATTATAGAAAACAAAACTTAAGTGATCGTAACTTAAAATATCCAGTATCTGAAAAGAAATTTTACGTATATTCTGTAAATTCATTTTTATTTAAAGTATTTAGCACGCTCCACTACTTCTATTTATTGCACATTTCCTACTTTATCTTTTCAAAGTTGGAGCAAGAGACTACAATGATATATAACTCGCATATATTTACGACTTAAAAATCAAGTAACTCGGCTAACATAATAGGCTAAAATCTATGTTATTTTTAAAGATCCTTTGTCAACTTGTTCTCACCTTTTAGTTCGCTTTTTACACAGTCGTATTTTTTTAATTAAATTTATTACATTTATTAGTGTTTTAAAGTCAGTTTTTTTATTTTAATAAGTTTTTTGTATTTAGAAGTATGTACATCAAGTTTTTTTGGGAATATGTCCATACAAACATGCTAGCCCTTCGAAACAAACATAAATTAATTCTCACCTCTTCTCTCGTCTAAGAGATGGAATTTTGAAAAACTTTGAAATACATGTTTATAGTTTGCTTATCAGTTCAATCAAGAAAGACAAATAGTAAATTTCAAGCAAATCAGGCCCTTTTTTTCATTTTTATACTAATGTTTTCACCCTATTTCTCACGTTTGGGGTTGAATTTCCAAAAACGATGAAATAAGTATGTATTTATTTTTGTTGAGAAGCTTTAATATTAAATTTCATTCTTCTTACTTCAAAAATGATGGACTCCTCATATAAAATTTCATCATCCCCTATTCACCCTCTTAGGGGATAGATTTTCAACAGCTCTGAAATACGTACTTATTTATTTCTAACCAGAAGCTTGTATAAGAAATTTCATGCTTCTTACTTCAAAAATGACGGACCTCTCATATAAACTTTTAACCCCTATTTCACCCTCTTAGGGGATAGATTTTCAAAAACTCTGAAATACTTATTTATTTATTTCTAATCAGAAGCTTGTATATGAAATTTCACGTATCTAACTTCGGAAATGATGGATTTCCATACAACCGTTCATCCCTTATTTTATCCGTTTAGGGGTGGAATTTCTAAAAATCCTTTCTCAGTGGATGCCTACGTCATAAAAGAAATACGTGTGCGAAACTTTAAGTTTCTAGCCCTAAGGGTTTAGCCTGTGCGTTTATTTAAAACTTTCATCCCCTATTTTACCCTCTTTGAAGTTGAATTTTGGAAAACGCTAAAATACGTAACTCATTATTTTTACAGTACTCAATTCATACGAAATTTCATGCAAATATGTTCAAGAAATAAAAAGTTTCACACAAACTTTTATTTCACATTTCACCCTCTTAGGGGTTGAATTTTAGAAAACGCTGAAACACGTAACTCATTATTTTTGTCGTACTCAATTCATACGAAATTTCATGCAAATATGTCCAAGGAATAAGAAGTTTCATACAAACTTTTATCCCTTATTTCACCCCCTTGGGGGTTGAATTTTGAAAAATCCTTCCTTAGTGGATGCCTCCGTCATATAAGAAATATATGTGCGAAATTTCAATTTGCTAGCCTTAAGGGTTTGGCCTGTGCGTTGATACATCAGTCAATCACCTTTGCCTTTTATATAATAAGATTTTCCATCCATATATACACGTTTCATAATGCGCCGTAAATTTAGAAAAAAATAAAAATGGCGGAATGTTGGCAATGTCACAAAACCTCTATCCCTTTTACGCCATCTGTCTGTCAATCTTATCTTAACGAGGCAGATTTCTCGAAAACTTTAGAAACATATATATTTCTAACAGAATATATTTTTAATGTTTTTTTTAAAAGGGTTTCAAACATTGTAAGATTACCAGATCGCTAGTTTCTAATTTCTTTAAGATTGGTATGAAATAATCACCGTTATGGATATTGATTATAATGATATTGATATTGTAAAATGTGATATTATAAAATGTTATATTCGACTAGCGACTCACCTTCGCTTAGCTTCGGGTTCGTCCCTAGACAAAAACATATCTATCCCACGGGAACCGTACATTTTTCCGGGATGATATATAGCCTATAGTCTTCCTCAGTTAACAGGCTATCTAATGCAAAAAGATTTTTTTAAATCGGATTAGAAGTTCTGAAGATTAGCGCGTTCAACCAAACAAACAAACAAACTCTTCAGCTTTATAATATTAAGTATAGATAATATTAAGTATAGATTAAATAATCCTTAACCTTTACTAGCTACCGACATTGAAGAAAGAAGTATTCAAATCGAGTGTATAATTTATGTTTGTTTGTCAATATGATTTTCTCATTACAAACCTATATTTTGGATATTTTTTTGCTACCAATACCTCTATAAGGAGCATATAAAAATTTCAAAAATATAACCAACAAGAGTAATAATATTTATTACCAAAGTAATCATTATTACCATAATAATATTTATAGTTTATGTACCATTTTACTTAAAAATACAATTATTTGTTCCAGGGCCCCTTCATTCCCACTTCCCCCCCTATCCCGGAAGGTATCCTCCGAGGACTTGAATACATCAGGACTCATCCACCAAAAGAAAACTAAGAAAAGGACACCTATATAACGATATGACAGATAACAGAGGGAAAAATGTATGGACAATACATTTATGTACGAACAATACATTAATGTATTGGTCATCTGTGTGACATTAAAAAAAAAAAAACTTTTTCCTCATCCGTCATATAGATTAAAAATACTCATACATGTAAAACGAATAGAGGTTAGGAATTAAAAGTTATTTTTTTTTTATTAGTGATTTCTATGAAATCAACGGCCATTTTTGTACCTTGTGATGAAAAAATAAATAATAATTTAAGAAATTACAAATGTATTTTTTTAATATCCCAAGGTTGTAAAAGTTTTTTTTTTTTAATTTAATGCATCGATTATGATTCTGCTGTTTATTTAGCTTAAATATCCTATCGACCCAAAAAACTACTAGATACACAATCCCATGCAAAAGTTCTCTTAAAACTGTCACCGATTGTGTTTAGGTAATTGTTCTAGTTGAAATAAATATACGACAATGTAAATTGAACCTTAAACGCAATGCTTAAAGTTAATTTTACAAAAAAAAAATTAAATTCATTCATCAAATGTTCAAATGAGCCCTCATTCAATAATTATATAAGGCATATTGGGCATATTACAATCATATATTTATACAATATCATATATTTATACAATATCATAAATAGAAGGAATATTTGTCAGACAATAACAACGGTTACCATGGCAACATGGCAATGTATTCCATCTCGTTCTCTCGCCAGCTTAATCCTATATATTTATGTGTTTGTCTCTTTCTAGTGACGTATTTTCGTTTCATAGTTTCAAATCACAACAATTCTAAAGAAGTTTTTACTTCAAAAAACATTAAGGAACACTCACCCTGATCTCGCAACACTGTCACAGCCTCTAGGACCCTCTTGGTGTATATACAGGGCTCGTAGTTGTCCATCTCCTGGGTCACGACCGAGCACACCCTGTATAACCGTCACGTGTATTAGTCAAGTGCGAGTCCGATATGAGACAAAAAAATTGATATATGTATCTATACTAATATTATAAAAAGGTAAAGTTTGTGAGTTTGTGAGGTTGTAGGGGGTAATCTCTGGATCTACTGAACCGATTTAGATGAAATTTGGTAAGAAGATAGTTTTGGACCTTAGGAAGGATATAGGATACTCTTTATCCCGGAAATCATCCCTTAAGGGGGTGAAAATGGGGATGAAAGTTTGTACCGGGAATCAATCTAGGGACGAACCCGAGCGAAGCGAGGGTGAGTCGCTAGTCTTCTATAAATGCGAAATTTTGCTTAATTTTTACTCCTCCACTCAAAAACGGCTGAACGGACTTGGATGAGATCTTGTACACAAACAATAAGCTGGAATAACATAGGTTACTTTTAGGTACCTAGGGACGCACCCAAGCGAAACCAGGGTACGTCGCTATACAATATTTCACCTGGAAGCTCTGCCCCTGATGGCACCAGCAGTCCTCTCCAGGGAGTCAGGATCTCCCTCCTGCAGAGCCACCACGCACTTGTTCACGTCTTCTAGGATATGGTTCTCTGTGGGAAAGAACGTATTATAATTCCACTTTTCCTATTTTTACCCGACTGCGCGACGTAAAGGGAGGGTAATGTGTTATCAGCCCATGTATGTATATGGGTTTGTACCTTTGTAGTGCTATGTAGACCAAACGCGTAGACCGATTTTGATAAATGAAACGTCGTTTGATTCGTCATGACGGCGCGAATGTCATAGAAAGCATACAAATTAAAAAAAAAGAACAAAATGGCTGATTTTGGACGCCATAATGTGAAAAAGAAAAAAATGAAAATCGACGAACTATGTCAAGTGGGGTATCGTTGAATAGGTATTTAAAAATCAGTTTTAAGTTTCTTTCATCATTTTTCATTTTAAATAACAGTTTAGAATATATAATGATATAAAGTTGGTTAACAACCATTCTCGCTAATATTCCTAACTAGAGACTCACCCCCGCTTCGCTTCGGGTTCGTCTCTAGACAAAAATAACTCTATCCCACGGGAACCGTACATTTTTCCGGGATGATATATAGCCTAAAGCCTTCCTCAATAAATGGACTATCGAACACAAAAAGAATTTTTCAATTCCATCCAGTAGTTCCTGAGAATACAAACAAATAAACAATCAAACAAACTCTTCAGCTTTATAATATTAAGTATAGATTAAAAATACTTAAAAAATAAAAATATTTACAACTCATATGTTTAAAAGTAATTCAGGTTAAAAAATTGCTAAATATTACTTCAAACGTCTAATTGGCAAAAACTAAAAAACGATAAAGTATTATGTAGTCGGAGATATACATACGAGTGTGTACATCTCGCGGCAAGGATGAAACGTGTATGTATGTCTCCGACTGCATAATACTATATTCCATCGTCAACTTGTTTTCATCTTTTTAATTACCTTTTAAGTAGTCGGGTTTTTTATTTTTATAATATACTAGCGACTCAACCTCGCTTCGCTCGGGTTCGTCCCTAATTACGTTTTACTGCTGAACTGAGCTGAACGTTGATAAGTCAGTCAGTGAGTCGCGAGTAGTGAATAAAAATAGTAATTGCGAATGTACCTTAGGTGATAGACGTATAATATTGTGAACTTGCCAGTATAGCTTTTTAAGACCTACAATTTTCTAGTACATTGTTTTGATGTATCTCTTAAGGTTCAGCCAGCGTTAGCCATATAAATTTCTAAGGACGACTCGATATAACCAGTCATTGCGTTTTCCCGCGGGAACGAAAAATGTGCCTGTAGTAAAAGGCGTCCTAAATGTTGACCCGAGTGATAAACTATCACTATACAAAATTTAGTCAAAATCGGTTCAGTACTTTTTGCGTGAAACGCGTACAGACAAACAGACAAACAGACAAAAAATTTAATAACTATTGTTTTGAGGTCTATATTGTATACATAATACGTTACAGACATCGTTTTTAAAAAATATTTCATGTACAGATTTCGCTAAGTTACTGCTTTATTATAGTATAGATTTTTTTATTAACAGCGAGAAAGCTGTCGATGGTGATGCCGTCCATGATCACCTCCCTAAAACGAGCGAAGGTCGATGCGTTCTTGCTAATACTATGACGATGATGAGAGCTAATGGATGATGATGATGAAAGTATTTAAAATACGTGACTCGAATTTGAACCCAGTACACTTGGACACTTGACCCTTTTACAACTATAGTACCACTACGATGGTGAACTAGTGAGAGCTGGTGAATGATGACGGAGGACTCACCACTAACAGTGAAATTGTTGATGGTGGCACCACCACCTCTTTTGTTGCTAATACCATTATGATGATGAGAGTTAATAGATGATGATAAGAGTATCAAAGATGTGAGACTTGGATTCGAATCCACTATTCTTGGTTCCTTGCTACCACTGTTGATGGTGAACTGATTAGAGCTGATGGATGATGATGCTGATGGAACATTCACCGCTGACGGCGAGGAAGTCATGGTGATGTTCCATGACCGCCCCCCTAAAACGAGCGAGGGCCGACACGTTCAATGAGTATCAAAGGTAAGAGCTGATGGATGATGATGATGGGAGAACTCACCACTAACAGAGAGACTGTTGATGGTGGTGCCGATTACCTCCATTTCTGCTTAAACCATGACGATGACGAGTATCAAAGAGTGGAACCACTGTAGTACCACCACGATGGTGAACCGATAAGAGCTTATGGATGATAATGATGATTGCGACTGTCGATGGTAGTGCACACTACCTCCCTTTCTGCTTAAACCATGATGATGAGTATCAAAAAGTGGTACCACTGTAGTGCCACCAAGATGGTGAACCAATAAGGGCTTATGATCCATAAGATTAAATAAATGATGATGATGGTGATAACTCACCGCTGACGGCGAGGAAGTCGTCGATGGTGGTGATGTCGTCGACGGCGTCGGTGAGCAGGCGCACGGCCGCCTCCCAGGCGCGCGCGAACGCCGACGCGTTCTCCTGCGCCACGCGCGACCGCACGCGCGCCGCCAGCACGCGCGCCGCGTTGATCACCTGACGGACAGACACACATACAGACAGATGTACACACTTACACCTCAGTCTGTGCGCAGATAAATTATCTGTCACGTGGCGGAAGTTACGTCGGAATCAGTTGAGTAGTTTCAGAGATATGTGCGGACAAACAGATTTCTCATAATATTTCCCAAAACATATAAAAGTAAATATGACAGTTGGGACCTCGCACGGAATACTTGATTGCTCTATCTAGACTCCTTCGTTAGACGACTAAATGGATCAATAGATTATTCTAATGTTAGGAATTGAACCAAGGACCTTTCGATCTGCTGCCGTAAGCTCTAACCTCTAGAGTCTAGACTAATGAGAAACCTATAATATATATTGACGATTCAATAGTGCTTGTTAAATTCTATTCTATTCGAATTAAGTATATTTTGATATTTAAAAAAAAATATATTTCTTAAATTTTTATTTTCATAAAAAAATAAAGATATTTTTATTGCACCTTCTAAACGGCGATGGTCCTAGCATCTGGGTCAAGTTTAGAGAAGTAAAGGCCGACTCTTGCACCCCCCCCCCCCCCCCCTCCCCCGTGTGTGTATGTAGACACATGTCTCAACTGCCCCGGTGGTTCAGTGGCTAGTATGTACGGCTACAGATCTGGAGATCTTAAATTCGAATCCCTGGTCGGGCAAAGTTTAAATACTATTAAGATATACTCAGTAACAGTCCGGAGTTGGGAAGTTGGCGGTGTTTCACCCCCGTGACGAAACACATGTCGAGTGTCGAAGTATCGTCCCACCAGAGTGTGAGAGTGAGAGGGACAGAGAGTACACGTTGTGTATCTCTCTCCCTCACACACTGTACAACTGTGAGCGTGTGTGTGTGTGTGTGTATGTGATAAGATTAAAGCCAGTAACCAACCTGAGGACACAAAGCCTCTATCTGCCCCGCGGCGTGACGCACCATCTTCACACCGTCCTCGTTGTTGGACATCGAGCACACGAGATTCGCCACCTGAGTGGGAAAGATATAAAAAAAACGTGTGTATGTACATTATGTACGCACGTAAGAAGTTATACATCTTTGGCGTAACAGAACAAAAATAGCTAAAGATTTCATCCCGTATGTCACAACTCTCTGTTTGTAAAAGAAATGCAGCTAACTTCATCATGTCTCTTTTTGGCTGTCGGTGTGCGCGCGCATCGTAAAAATTTTACTCTCATATTCTTTTCCAAACGTGCCAAAAGAAGTATAACTTCAAAAATGTATTGAATTATTAATATTATCAATTTTTTGTTAAAAACGTACCGTTGAGGTTAAAGTAAATTTAAAAAAAAAAAATTGGCTCTAGCTCAGTAGAACAAACGACGATATATACAAAAAAATCCGGTCAAGTGCGAGTCGGACTCGCCCACCGAGGTTTCCGTACTTTGTAGGAAATCTGTTTAACTTTAATTTTCAACTTTTTTTTTTATTTCTTGAAATTTTTCCTTTATTTGTGCTGTAAGACCTTGCTTTTTGCCAAATTTCGTGATTCTAGGTCAACGGGAACTACCACATAAGTTTTCGACCCAAAACCTATAGGGTACTTCCGGTTGACCTAGAATTGTCAATTCTGGTTAAAAGCAAGGTCTTACAGCACAAATAAAGAGAAAATTCCGAAAAATAAGAAAAAAGCTTGATTTTTATACACCTAATAGGGACTGTAGACCTCAGTATCTGGTATAAATTTCAACTTGCTAGGTCCACCAGTTCCTGAGAAAATCGATGGTGACACACGGACAGACAGACGGACAAGAAAGTGATCTTATAAGGGTTTCTGTTTTTACCTTTTGAAGTATGGAACCTTAAATAGCAATTCAATTAATGAAGTCAAAAAACAACTCACTTCAACAAGTTTGTTTGCATGTTCGGTGAAGACCACAGCATATTCTTCTACTTCCTTCTCGTTGCCGCTGCGAGCTGCTTCTAGAAGCACTAGTAGAGGGACGTTCGTCTCCAGGAAACTGGCAAATAAAAAAAAAAGAAATAAAAATATATAATACTCATCCTCGCTTCGCTCGGGGTCGTCCATAGGTTGCTTTCCAAAACAATTTTTTTTAATTCTTTTTTGGTTTTAATTTTTTTATCATGGGACCCTATTTTTTTTCTAAAATAAAAGTAGGCATAGTAACTCCTTATAACATCAGCTATCTGCCAGTGAAAGTACCGTCAAAATCGGTCCAGCCGTTTCAGAGATTAGACGGAACAAACGGACAGACAAAAATGTAATAATATATGTCTTATACTATTTTATTATTAGTAAAGAAATACTCTATTCTGTTAATTTTAATCAAAAAATAAACGAGAATAAAATTAAACAAACATAAATGATATAATATATGGTAGGTATTTTTAAAACGGTAGAAAATTCTAAGCATAGCAGAAATAAAAAAAAATGGTAGAAAATCATAAACATGGTAAAAAAAGTGATGAAATGATATCAGAGGCATAAAACTTTAGAAAACAAATTTATTAGAGAATAATAACTGACAATATAATATATGTATATGTAAAAGCTAATGACAAGTGACATTAATGTAAATAGTTCCTATATTAAAGTGTGAAGGCGTCCATAATATCATCAAATATGATATGGTAGAAAATGGTAGAAAATAGTATAAAATAGTAAAAATAGTAAAAAATGGTAGAAAAACGTGTACACAGTAGAAATGGATATAGAACCTGTCGGAGACGTGGTCCACGACGGCCTTGCGCAGCTGGCGGCGCAGGTCGCGCGTCTTGCGGCACATCTGCTCCAGCGCGCGCTCCAGCCCCTCCGACTGCTCCGCGCGCCCCACCTAAGGAACACGCCGTTCGTAATTATTATATATTCTTTATTGCACTAAACAAGTAATAAAAAAAAAAACAATACACAGAAAAAAAACGTGGACAAAAGTGGACCTATATAAGAGATCTCTTCCAGTCAACCCATGTATGTGGGTGTTTAGTATTTTTTATATATGGTATTATTGTCTTAAGTCATGTTTGAAATGACAGATGTCAATTGGATTCGGGATTGTTCGGTCGGTGTAACGAGTGCTCCTCTCTTTTGAATTGTTTCGGTTACAAAGTGAAATAAGTATTTTCGGTCGGATTAATTATGGGCTTATATATTTATACATCACATACACACAAACACCCCTAGTGATCAGTGCCTACGCAGGATTAAGGATTCCGGGCCCGGCAACGCTTCCACGGCTAAGTCCACGTACAAGGTACACTTTATATTATAATTTATTAGCGTTAGTTTTATATATATTTTACTCCGCGTAACGCGGATCATACATTTTGGTAGCAGAGCGTAGTTGTATTTTCGGTCTTTTACGTGTATAATACACGATATCTTTAATTTGCGAGAAATCGGTAATTTATATCTACCCCTTAGTGTGTTAACATTTTGTCACGCGTTGCGGAGACAGCTGATACGACGTTGAACTGTGTTCGTTACTTTTATACGTACATTGTCAATATAATAATTATATAATAAACTTATGATGGTTATCGGATTATATCTTGGTGATTTTTGGATTTATATATGTTACTAATCGTAGGTTCATTATTTCATCCAATGAAATTAGCATTAAAATTGCATTAATTGAAATATACATATTATAAACTTGGAATAAGAAGTAAAAGGTTGTTCGTGAAATATATAGGATAATTATTATCGAGTTGTTTCATACGGTTTAAGATGTCATTGTTGAAAGTTAAATTTATGATATAAAGTTAAGAAGTATTATATACTTTATATTATACTGTGTTTAAAGATTAGCATTAACGGTTTATAGAAATTATAATTGTAATAAAATATTATATATAGTTTAACGTTCGGAATATTTTAATATTTTATTTGAAACATTTTTATTTTTTTTTTATTTTTGGTTTGGCTTGATTAATAATAGTTATTTATCATGTCTGTACGGTTTCATTGGTCCCAATTTAGAGTAAAGTTGCAATGGTTGTTAGATAGTGCTGATCTTATAGATAGGCCTGAACTTTCTATGCGTTTATCGGTACGGCTTTTAACGGTGAATTCGGAATTTACGGCTTTTGAGACGTCTTACCAACGTATTCTGGAACTCGCGGACGAGACTATTACGGCGGACAGAGAAATAGTGGTTGCGGCCCGGGCGGACTATATTCGTGCTTTGGAAGCTTTTGATAAATTAATGACGATTAAATTGCAACAATCTCCTCCTACGTCGGCTTCTACTTCGGAAAATATTAAATCGGATCGGATGGAACTGGATGCTTTGTTATCACATTTACCAGGACTTCGGCTCCCATCCTTTGATGGTGATATGGATCAATGGGTTGGATTTAATAATCTTTTTGATAGCCTTGTAGATAAGCGGTCGGATTTATCTCCTGCGCAGAAATTAGCATATTTAATGTCATGTCTTTCCGGTGAACCTCGCGGTTTGGTTCAACATATTAGAATTTCGGATGAAGGTTACAGTATTGCTCGGAATCTTTTGATGAAGCGTTATCAAAATACTAGACGGCTGGCAGATGTTCAGGTTGACCAGATTTTAAAATTACCTGTAATTTCTATTCGCCTTAATGGACTTCGGACTCAATTTTTAAATCCATTAATTATGGCGGTAAATCAATTAGAGCGGCTTGGTTTTCCTGTCGAGGAATGGTCATTTTTACTTTTACATATATGTTTGTCAAAATTGCCTACTACACTAAAATCTCGGTTTGAACAGAAATTCGGATGTGAAACAGATATTATACCAAAATATTCGGAATTGGTTGAGTTTTTGGAAACGGAATGTCGGCTTTTAGAATGTGCAAGTTCGGAATCTACGCATGGTTTGTATAATGAATACAATGCGAGGCAAACAAAGCCTTCACGTAAGGCTGGTCATTATGCTGCGGTTGAAGTTTCTCCTCCATGCGCTTGCTGTGGTGAAACAAAACATTATGTTCTGAATCATTGCTCTCAATTTAAAGCAATGACACCTTTCGCGAGAAAAGATTTAGTTAACCTTAAACGTCTTTGTTTCTTTTGCTTAGGTCCTCATTCTTATCGAGTGTGCAGCCGAATTCCTCATTGTCATTGTGGTAGTAATAAGCATCATCCAATGCTTTGTTTCAATCGGTCGGGAACCCAACAAAGGCGGAATATTAATCGGAACTCTACGGAACGGTCACCTCCTCGCATGGGCGGGGGTGGTCGCTATTATAATAGAACAGTTAGAAAATCTCCTCGGAACTCACCTACTCGTACGTCACCTTCTTCGCCGCACCAACGAGGAGAAGTGGAGCGAGGTGGTAACTCTAACGGTCGAAACCATGGTCAACATTATGATGAACGGAACGCTACACGTGAGGCTGTTTATACTGACTCACGTGGTTACTCACCAGGTCGGCGCTAGGATACGGTCCCCACCTACCCTTTTGAGACGTGCCCTAAAGCTACTGTTTTATTACCTACAGCATTGGTTAAGGTTTATTTTAATTCGGATTCGGAAAGGGGCATTACAGTTAGGGCTTTATTGGACGCAGGTTCTCAAGGGTCATTGATCACCTCTAAGTTATTGGGTAGGTTGGGGTTATGTTTAGAAAAATGTACGGAACGGGTTAAAGGAGTAGGAGGTATTGAAAATATTAATATTATCGGAAGGTCCTCGGTTACATTTTCTCCATTAAATAATTCATTTCCTAGAGTAACTACAACGGTAGTATGTATGGATACAATTGTCGGTGATCAACCGTTAATTTGTTTGAATAAATCGGTAACGGATTTAACTATGGGTTTAAGTCTCGCAGACCCAGATTTTTATATTCCACAGCCAGTGGATCTTTTACTTGGTTCGGATGTTTTCGGTTCACTAGTCGGAGGTGATAAAATTATATTAAATTCTTCTGGTCTTACGGCGTATAGTACGGTTTTCGGATACATTATTTTAGGTCCAGTGGAATATATTGAATCGAGCTTAATTGATAATTTGGAATATTTCGGTGTTTCTATTTCGGATACCTTACAAAGGTTTTGGGAGGTGGAAGAACCACCAACGGCATCGCGTTTGGGTTTACCTGATGAGGAGTGTGAACTCTTTTATATTAATAATACTTTTCGGTTAGAAAACGGTCGGTTTGTTACTAAGTTGCCTTTTTTGTCTAATAGACCTTTATTAGGTGATTCGAGAGTGTCGGCGGAAAAAAGATTTTTTGCCTTAGAAAAACGGTTTACTAAAAATCCCATATTGCGAGAAAAATATATTGATATCATGCGTGAATATTTAAGGCTCGGACACATGTCGGTATCAAACTTTGATTTTAATCGTAATCCAAAAATCATCAAGGCTTACTTATGCGTCTTTGTATGTCTGACCACTAAATCTGTTCATTTAGAATTGGTTTCGGAATTATCAACGGAGGCTTTTATTGCCACTCTTACTCGGTTTGTTTCTAGGCGTGGCCTACCTTCGGTTATTCGGTCGGATTGTGGTACTAATTTTAAGGGAAGTGATAGATATTTAAAGGAAGTAATTAGTTTAATTTCGGTTAAAGCAGTTTGGGACTGCTTGGGCCCCCGCCCAATGTTTAGTATTTTTTATATATGGTATTATTGTCTTAAGTCATGTTTGAAATGACAGATGTCAATTGGATTCGGGATTGTTCGGTCGGTGTAACGAGTGCTCCTCTCTTTTGAATTGTTTCGGTTACAAAGTGAAATAAGTATTTTCGGTCGGATTAATTATGGGCTTATATATTTATACATCACATACACACAAACACCCCTAGTGATCAGTGCCTACGCAGGATTAAGGATTCCGGGCCCGGCAACGCTTCCACGGCTAAGTCCACGTACAAGGTACACTTTATATTATAATTTATTAGCGTTAGTTTTATATATATTTTACTCCGCGTAACGCGGATCATACAGTGGGAAATAGTGTTAAGTAGCGGGACAGAAAGAGAAAGTGCAAAAAATGATAAGGATATATATAAGAATAAGCAAAATATGTAAAACAAAATAAATACAATATGTAACGCGGAAGTATCATGTCTAAACATGTACGATCGTGTCGAGCCGTGTTTTGGGTGCGGTCGTGTACGTTGTATGGCCGCGCACCTCCCGTCACCCGCCAGCGCTTGGCGACGGGGCGGCGCGAGCGGCGAGCCGCCAGACAGCCGCGAGCGCCGAATGTGTATGGACGTTATAAAAAATCTATTATTTTATATCTAATCTAAATCTATAATTTTATTAATATTTTACTATTTTCGTTTAAAAAGTGTTTGTAAAAAGTTCAATATAAGTAAACATTTCGTTAATAGACTGTGTGTAACTATTAAAAATATATAAATATGTATGTAACCATAAATACAAATATGTATTATAAATCGTAATAATAATAATAAAAACTCTTTATTGCACACACAAAAGAGGAAGAAATAAAAAAAGTACAATACATTAGTAGGAAAATGCACAAGAGGCGGCCTTATCGCTAAATAAGCGATTTCTTCCAGGCAACCTTTAGGTGTAGGAAATAGCAAAGTGTGAAGTGAAAGGGCGTGAACAAATAACAGAGTTAGGTAGAATAAAAATAAAAATGATACATACATATATACATACATATGATATTTTATATCTACATATACTAATATTATAAAGCTGAAGAGTTTGTTTGATTGTTTGTTTGTTTGTTTGGTTGAACGCGCTAATCTCAGGAACTACAGGATGGAATTGAAAAATTCTTTTTGTGTTGGATAGTCCATTTATCGAGGAAGGCTTTAGGCTATATATCACCCCGGAAAAATGTACGGTTCCCGTGGGATAGAGTTGTTTTTGTCTAGAGACGAACCCGAAGCGAAGCAAGGGTGAGTCGCTAGTACGTATATAAAATATATACATTTATTTATTCGTACTAACTCATTTTAACTATATAATGCTATGGGGACCTAATGTTTTATTCCCGAAGATATTGGGATTAAAACGTACATTTTTAAACACAGAATATTTATCAAACGGATAAAATAATAAAATGCGGATTACAACCAATTAGTTAATCATAAAATTATTCAAGTCCAACCATGTTTATGGTGTAGTATAAAAAAATCCGGACAAGTGCGAGTCGGACTCGCCCACCGAGAGTTCCGTTCAAATTTGTAGGAAATCTGTATACAGATTTCCTACAAATTCAAATGAAAATAAATCAACGAAAAGAATAAAAAAAAAAAACAAAAATCAAAATAAATCAACGAAAAAATCGGAATAGATAGTTTTATTTAAAACTTGGTTGCATCCCTATACAAATTTTCAACCCCATGTTCACACCCTTAAGGGATGATTTCCGGGATAAAAACTATCCTATGTCCTTCCCAGGGTCTCAAACTATCTCCTCACCAAATTTCATCTAAATCGGTTCAGTAGTTTCGAAGCCTATTCGGTACAAACAAACAAAAAACAAATCTTTCCTTTTTATCTATACTAATATTATAAAACTAAAGAGTTTATTTGTTTGTTTGTTTGTTTGAACGCGCTAATCTCAGGAACTACAAAGCCGATTTGAAAAATTCTTTTTGCATTAGATAGCCCGTTAACTGAGGAAGGCTATAGACTACATCACTATATCATCCCGGAAAAAATTTCGGTTCCCGTGGGATAGATTTGTTTTTGTCTAGGGACGAAACCAAAGCGAAGCGAGGGTGAGACGCTAGTAATACTATATTTAAAATATTAAAAAGTCCATACATTGCTCATATACTCGTGCAGCAGATCTTGCAAGGCTTGCCGCACGGCGTTACACTCCGCCACTATGCGCTCGCGTCGCTCGTCTCTGGGAAAAATAAGTTACAATAAACATACGCACAGACACACAAACACATAAAAGATATAAAAATTGTGTTTTTTTTTTCAAAGACACCTATATAGAAAAACTTAAAAAACAAAACCTTATTTAAATATAAAATCTGATCCAAATCGTTAGAGCCGTTTTTGAGATATACGAAATTAACTCCTATATATAAATAAATAAATATGTTGGTACATTAACACATAGCACCATCTAGTTCCATGGTAAGCTACGAGGCCTGTGTTATGGATACCAGATAGTTGATACACTACACATATATAACTTTAAATACATACATATTATAAATATAAACACCCACGACCGGAGTACAAACATTCGCGCTCATCACACAAACGGATGCCCCCAGCGGGACTGGAGGCCTCACCTGGTGCAGGAGCTGTCGGCCATGAGCGCGGCGCCCGAGATGATGCTCTCGAGGCGCTCCTCCAGCGACGGCCGCGTGCGCAGCTCCGAGTACGCCAGCGGCTCCATCGCCATGCGCTCCTACAGACACACACACACATATATATATATATATATATATATATATATATATATATATATATATATATACACACATTTCTCATTTCAGAACTTTCAACCTATTAGTACTAAGTTAACTTTTAAATAAATTCATCTTTATCATTCACCCAAATGTAACTGGCATAGACTTTTCAACATTTCTTTTACGTTAAAACCATCATGTTTGCTAAAATACATTTTAGTTTACCTATACATATAATAAAACTGTAGAGGTCGAATGTCTGTACATAGAAAAAGAATGCTAAAAACTGGGTCTGGGGGATGTAAGAAGAGAAATAGAGCAAATACAGTTTTTTTTTTTTTAATTTTTTGTTTCTCTGTCTGTTTGTATGTCTGATGGATCGATTTAAATGAAATTTTGCACGGAGGTACCTTATAATCCCGATCAACGATTTAGGTACTTTTCATGCCGGAAAATTAAAGAGTTCCCGTGGGATAGTTGAAAAACTATAGTAACTTATACAGCTTAGTACACAAAAACTACTGATTGGATTTTGATGAAACTTTACAATAATATAGTTTATATTCAGATTCAGAATAACAAATAGGCCACTTTTTATCCAGGAAAAATGTACGATTCCCGTGGGATAGATTTGTTTTTGTTTGTCTAGAGGTGAACCCGAGCGAAATGAGGGTGAGCCGCTAGTTTTAAATAAATTTTATATTATTATCACATATTACATGTAAATTAGTTCATACTGTCTGTAACAAGTATATAACACCTTTGAGATGTCTAACACCTCAGTCTCTCCCGTGACCATGTGCGCTGTAAAGCAATCGAAACGTCGGGAATCAAAAATCAAAATAAATCCGCGAAATAATCCGAAAAGATAGTTTTATTTAAAATGTATATAAGAAGGACAAATAAACAATTATAAGTATGGATTATAAATGTGAAAATGTGTTTGTTCGTCCTTCTTTCACGTCCAAACAGAGTGACGGATTGGCGTGATTTTTTGTGTGGAGATAGTTGGAGGGCTGGAGAGTGACATAGGCTATTTACCGCGGGATATTATTTCATTCCCACGGAAGCACGATACAATAATATGTTAGCTATCAAGACACACGGTAGCGTGTCCAACCAAATTGAAGCCAAAATTTATTAATAAAAACATATTTGAGTTGAAGATTTGACTTGGCTAGTTTTTACATACATGTTACTTTATATTTGGCTAATCACTTATATGTACTTTATGCTATACGCAAGTTACTCTTTTTATATTGTAAAGTCAACATATTTCACTTTTCTAAAAACTTGCTTTACTGGTAAAAACTAACCAAGTCCGGAACTCGAATATGATCTTATTGATAAATTTCAGGATTATCTACAAAACTTGGCACCCATTTAGATCTCAATTCTTTTGTCGGTGAAGTAGACAACCACGCATATTCTTAACATTGAACTTGGCTCCCGTTTTCATAATTATGTTTTTGATGGGATTTACTTCAAATGTTAAAATTTCTTGCTTTAACTTAAAAACCTTTTACGAAATCAATAAAAAAAAAATCTATACAAATGATAAATAAATGCCATTTACATTTTTAAGTAAATAAAAAAAAAACTTACGTCAAAATCATCCAAGGCCTGGGCCAATTCTCCGGGACCCTCTATGGGCACTCTGTTTGTACCTGGAAATAAATATATATATATATATATATATATATATATATATATATATATATATATATATATATATATATATATATATATAATCAACATTTTAAATTATCTGTATCAAAAAACAGTATACATATAGCACATGGAACCCCCAGAACCACAACCCCATGAGACCCACATACAACCCCAAAACCTATACACTTCATTTACATTCGATAATGTAATGGTTAATTCGTCGCTCGTTCTTTAACCGGTTAATGAGAACCAACGGTTTAGTAAACCGAAATAATGGTTAACGGTTATTCTTAGAGAAAGGTTGAGTTTCGGTTTTGATACAGAAATAAACCGGTTAATTCATTCATAAGTAAGAAACGTGCATCTTTCTACTATAACACTACTAATCATTCGTCATTAGCAAAAAACGCGCCAAATATAAACACACAAAAACTCATTTTAACCGCTTAATTTTGTTCATGGAACCCAAATACGTCTAAAACCTCTCCGGTTTTAACCGGTCAAATTACGTAACCGAAACTTTAAACCGAACCGTTTGGGATCAACGACTAAAATCGGTTTAAAAATTAAAAAGATTTCTGAACCCTGCTACATATGTTACATTCAACCCTTTTTTCATCGTCCCACTGCTGGGGGTGGGCCTCCCTTCAATACGAGGGGGAACAGGCCATAGTCCACCACGCTGGCCAAGTGCGGGCGGACTGAGCATGTCTTACAAAATTGCTAGGTTCTCTCAGACATGCAGGTTTCCTCACGATGTTCTCCTTCACCGTACACACATATATATATTTTTATTGTTAGATAGTCTTGCGCTTGACGACTATTAACGCTGGAAAGCACTGATGAGGTCTAGGTTGGAACGCGCTTGCCTAGAAGATGCCTATTCACTCTTGCCGAGAAGGTAACTTATATTATATAGCGACTCACCCACGCTTCGCTTCGGGTTCGTCCCTAGACAAAAACAAATCTATCCCACGGGAACCGTACATAATTCCGGGATGATATATAGCATAAGCCTTCCTCGATAAACGGACTATCCAACACAAAAAGAATTTTTCAATTCCAACCAGTAGTTCCCGAGATTAGCGCGTTCAACCAAACAACCAAACAAACAAACTCTTCAGCTTTATAATATTAGTATAGATGTGGCAGGAAACGCGGATGCTGGAAGGGTGTTCCGATACTGTAACAAAACCCCCAGACCCCCCCCCCCCCCCCCCTCCTCACCGGAATTAGGCGGCAGCGGCCTGCCCTGCGCCACGGCGGAGATGGTGTCGACGGCGGAGCACACGGCGCGCAGCACGAAGTCACGGTTGGCCTTCGCCGCCGCCAGCTCCGGGTGGCGGACGTACACCTGGAAACATATACCCTACTGTTATATATGCATAAGTTTACTTGTTTGTTTGTTTGTATGTGTGTGTGTGTATAGGTTTGTATGGTGAAACAACTGTACGGATTCAGATGCTTAGTATCAGGGGCGGATCTATATATAGGCTTTTTAGGGCTGTCACTCGTGGTGCCTGATATGACGGGCTCTCTATTGAAAACTCTGTTATCAGAGAAGTACCAGGAGCAACCATAACAGTGTACACATCGGGCCCCCCAATGTTTATCTTGGCTTCACGCCTGGTTAGATTGCCGGACGCTCATAAGCCTCCCCGTTCAGCTCCTTCAATCCCTGGCTGCTACCACTAAGAGATCCCAAGAAAACTGCTGACCTTGGATGCAGTCAACAGCATAGTGGAATGCTTCTTCAGCACGGCCCTGGCAGCAGCCAGCTCGTCCTTCATCCTGGGCTCCTTCAGCTCCTTCTGCCTCCTTGCCGCCTGCGCCGCCAGCTCGTTGGCGGAGCGCCCGAACTGACGCGCAGACTCCAGGAGCTCGGACTGCGATGAAGCCGACTTGAGCTTGTCTAGATCGTTTTCCACCTGGAAGTAGAGGGGTAGTATAAATTGACAGAAAAAATCTGTAAAATATATATGTATACACTAGCGACTCACTCTCGCTTCGCTCGGGTTCGCCTCGAGAAAAACAAAAACAAATCTATCCCACGGGAACCGTACATTTTTCCGGAATAAAAAGTAGCCTATTTATTATTCTGATGTATGAACTATATTATTGTAAAGTTTCATTAAAATCCAATCAGTCGTTTTTGTATACTAAGCTGTCAAACATAACTAAGAACACTCCCGGCCTCCCGGCTAATTCACCTTTCAAACAAAAAAAAAACAAAATCAAAATCGGTTCATTCGTTCGGGAGCTACGATGCCACAGACACACACAAAGACACGTTCAAACTTATAACACCCCGGCGTTTTTGCGTCGGGGGTTAAAAACGTCTTAGGGACCTCTGACTATCAATACATATAATAAAATTGTAACTGATCGCTGTCTGTACATGGAAGATATTTGAGAAAAACTATTATTGGAGATCTTTATTAACGCAATAGAACCCAAAACAATGGTTTTTAGTTTTTTTTGCCCGTTTGTCGGTTTGTCTGTGCGTTTGTGCGTTTGTGCACGCTAATCTTAGAAACGGCTTAATCGATTTGGGTGCGGTTTTCACTAATGTGTTGTGGTAAGCTTCACTTAACATTTAGTATTTGTTTTATTTCAATCGGTTCAAAAATAAAAAAGTTATATTAATTTAAAGAATCATTTATCTTTATCTAATAATCCCCAAGACTAACAGTCCTCAAGTTGGAGAGCAGGAGGTGGACATCCACCATGTCCGCCAGGATGAGCAGCCGCGTGACGGCGGACAGCAGGCTGCGCGCCGCGCGCACCATGCTGGAGCGCACCGACGACGCGCACGGCTCCTCCGAGAACTCCCGAGCTGCCAGGCTCATGGCTGCACCTGGCCGGATTTAAAAAAAAATCTTTTAAATAGGTCTTCAGACATTATTGCACCTAATAGAAAAAGTATATAAAAAAGCGCACTAATGATGCACACAGCTCCTCCGAGAACTCTCGAGCTGTCAGGCTCATGGCTGCACCTAGCTGGATTTAATTAAGAAAAATAATAAGTCTTAGGGCCATTGCTGTAAATGATCAGATTTAATATTTAAAAAAGAAAACTAAACACGTCTTCAGACAGCATCACAGAACAGATTTGCTCATAGTCTTAGGGCTGATTGCAAATACACACAGAGAAAAAAAAGGGTCTTTAGACCATATTGCACCTAATAGAAAAAGTATATAAAAAAGCGCACTGTTGATGCACAGGGCTCCTCCGAGAACTCCCGGACTGCTAAGCTCATGGCTGCACCTGGCCGGATTTAATAAAAAAAAACCCTTTAAATAAATCTTCAGACCATATTGCACCTAATTGAAAAATTATACTATAATAAAAAATCGCACTGATGATGCAGAGGACTCATCCGAGAACTCCTATGCTGCTAGGCTCATGGCTGCATCTAGCCAGATTTAATTAAAAAAAAAAAAATTAAGTAAGTCTTAAGACCATTGCTACAGCTGGTTAAGTTTCATTTAAAAAAAAAACATTAAGTAAATTTTAAAACCTTTGCTGCAATTGATAGAATGGGGGACCACACTAGTGGGGTTTAAAATTAAAAAAAGGGGGGGCCTCTTGGGTGGAAAAAAATACAGGAATAAATATCTTGAATATAGACATCACTTCACACTATACTAAAAAGAAATTTAACGACTAACTTCACACGGTAGCCAATAATAACTAAAACTAACTTCATACTGTAGTCTTAATCTGTCACATCGTAGAAAAAAATCACTCTAACTAATAACTTCAAATAATTATCTGTGACTGTGACATCTCACCTGCATTCCTAACCTCCTCCACAGCTGCCAGCATCTCCTGGGTTATCTCTGGATTCTCATATGCAATGGTCTGCCCTCGCTCAATGAATATTTCGGTAGCCCTCTCCACTGTGGCCACTAGGGCACTGGCCCTTTTAGATTTGCCCGCTGCAAATAAAAATTATGTTGTACTAAGATTTATGTAATAATGTCCTCCTGACACAGTTACCATGGATAATCTCATTGAGACTATCTAATTGCAGGAGATATTACAGTGCACAGTGCACATGTACGCGCAGATATGAGTGCTCTCTCTATACTTTATACCCTCAAAGTCTGATGAAACTATACTTCGAAACTCGCAGTGAGAGTTATGCAACACCGACAACTTTCCAACTCCAACTATTAATAATAAATTTGACTGTCACTTCTGCGACACTCATTATTCCAATGTATTGACTTATCCCTAAGCCACGTCTGAAGAAGTTTTAATTCTAAAATTTAAATTTAGGCTATGATCATCAAACAAAAAAGTACTAGACACACAATCAGCGACAAAAAATGTCCTCACCGAATGAGCGCTCATTTGAACATTTGAGGGTACTTTTAATTTTTTTTTCTCAAAACAAACTTTAAGCATTGCATTTAAGGTTCAATTTACATTGTAGTATATTTATTTCAACTAGAACAATTACCTAAACAATCGGTGACAGTTTTAAGAGAACTTTTGCAGGGATTGTGTATCTAGTAATTTGTCGAATGATGATCATGATTCATAATGACAAGTAAACACTATATATGTTTTTAAAAGACTGTAATGTATGGGATGCAATACTCGGTCAAAAGCACACATTAATTTTTATAATTAAGCATTCACTTCTTAAAAAATATTAATTCATACTAATATAATTAGTTAAAACTGCTTACGTCTCTTCTTCTTAGCTGCTTTATCCTTGCTGTTCACAAGGGTAGTCACTTGGAGGACCAAGGGCTCCAGCGTCCTTTCCACTGACATGGTCCTGATTTCTAAATTCTTGGGGTCCCACTTGAGGGTCAACTGGCCGGTGGTACCATAGGGATCCGTCATGGTCGCCATAGCTGAAGAAATGTAAATAATATAAAAATTATAGTTGAACAATACAGTATAACATATTTTTTTGGATATTCACTGAGAAGCCATATTTTAAGTATTTATGTATAATTATTTTTTAGGTGTTTACGTATAATTAGCGACTCACCCTCGCTTCGTTTGGGTTCGTCCCTAGGTTGCTTCCCAAAACAAACTTTTGTTTATTTTTTTTTGGTTTTAATTTTTTTTCATGGACCCTTTTTTTTTCTAAAATAAAAGTAGCCAAGTTACTCCTTATAACATCAGCTATCTGCCAGTGAACGTCCCGTTAAAATCGGTTCAGCCGTTTCTGAGATTAGCCGGAACAAACAGACAGACAAAAATTGTAAAAAATGTTGTTTTGGTATATGTACCACGTATACATCCATAATATGCATTTAGTAAAAAGCGGTTATTTTAATATTACAAACAGACACTCCAATTTTATTTATCTGTATAGATTTGTTTCTAAAAAAAATCATGATGACATATTTAATGTACGCCTTAGCCTAACAGAATGAAGCAGACAATATATAATTTCTTTACATGTACAGACAAGAAGTACACATTATATGTAAATAGCAACACTTGTTATCACTTTTAGCAACTTAAATTGCATTTCCAAATCAATAATAATTTTTATTGTCCTCTAGCCTTTTGAAGTTTATATTTATATTGTTTCACCATTGACTTTTATGCTATAATGTACATCCATATACATATGAGTGCCTTAACTCTCACTGATTGTATCGAAGAATTGTCCCATCAGACTTTAAGAGTGAAAGGAAAAGAATGCGTGTTGTGTGTGCACTATAATATCTGCTGCATATTTGGCTAGTCTTAAAAATCAGTCAGAAGGACTTTAAGTATTTGGTAAGCATAGTGTTAGTAGAATATTAGAGTTGCAACTGTGTTTTTTTTAATAATAATAATATGTTGGGACATTAACACACAACACTATCTAGTTCCATGGTAAGCTACGAGGCTTGTGTTATGGATACCAGATAGTTGATACACTACATGTATATATGTAACTTTAAATACATACATATTATAAATATAAACACCCATGACTGAAGTACAAACATTCAAGCTCATTACACAAATGAATGCCCCCAGCGGAACTAAAACCCGCGACCGCTGGCACAGCAAGTAGGGTGTCTACAATCTCAGCCAAACATGTCATTGTTTTAAACACTAGTTTTTTCATATACATATTTACATGTGGTTTCCCTTTTATTTTGCTAGTAAGAAGAACTATAGATGGACAGGTTATTGAAATACACCGAAAAAACCTAAGAATTCTTAGATAGTACCGAGTTATAGATTAGTATAAACATTGGCAGCTTTTCATAAAGAGGTTCATAGTGATCATTATAAAAGCTCTTTCAGAAAGACAAAATGTAAAAATGATATCAAAGAGCTGCAATATCTTAGTATTTCTGGTTATTTTGTATTCAGTCATTGGTATTTATGGTGTACTAGCGACTAACCCTCGCTTCGCGTCAGGTTCGTCCCTAGATAAAAACAAATCTATCCCACGGGAACCGTACATTTTTCCGGGATGATATATAGCCTATAGCCTTCCTCAGTTAACGGGCTATCTAATGCAAAAAGAATTTTTAAAATGGGATTAGTAGTTTCTGAGATT